>JAUTXW010003179.1:0-541521 GCA_030620095.1 Kuschelorhynchus macadamiae
TTTTAATATAAAAAGTGTAGACATGAACATATTGAGTACATATTATTTGAATAGTGGAAATGTAACACACAAAACTTGGAATTTTTATTAGTGAATTTTTATTAGTTTTTTTGTATAGGCTTATTATTTGTCTGGATACACAAAATCCTACTAAATTCAAAAAAGGACATTTAATATGCACGTGGGCTTTTAGTACAATAATTATACATATTCTTCTCATGTTTTAATCAAAAGCGTTTCCTACATGTAAGTAAAAATACATTGCTTTAGAAAAAATCTTACACGCTATAGGGTGTTTCATAACTGTAACTTGAAAACGATAGTTTTTAAAAAATGTTGAATGAATGAAAACTATATTATAAGAATTGATGAAATTTTCGGAAAAATACTGGAATAGGTATTTTTATTTTTGTTTCGCGATGCTTTTCGAACTAAATTTATGTATACAGGGTGGAATGAGAAACTATATAATAGATAGAAAAATTGTGAAATAGGTGATACGCAACATTTCGCATAAAAGGGGAGATATGGTAAAACTGAAACTAAATATGAAATGATATGTAAATGAAACTCGAAAAGCTCGAACTAAAATCTAATGTTCTATGGCCTCATTATAGCTTTTTGATGTTTAACTCACAGGATAAAGATGTTTATAGATCAAAAAGTAAAATCAAAGGAACCTGTTTTATTTTCAAATTAAAGAAATTTGTGGACAACATCGTCCTAGTTATATTGATAAATTCAATTTGGAGGTTAATAATTTTTTTAAATTGTAGTTTTTTCATTTTTCTAGTTAGTTTTCTCTCCGAATTTTAAATATTGATCTCCCTGTTTAAATCCCTTAACCTAATTTATTTTCTTGTTTTACTCAGGCAAAAGTTCCTTTTTGTTCCGCCATCTTGAATTTATACCACAACATTACTAGTTTATCTCTATATATCACTTAATTATTGCACACAATTTGAAATCAATCAAATAAGTAGTTTTCTCACTATGATTTTTTAAATATTTTATTAGACCTCCATATTGGATTCGTACCAAAAAGTTACCAGCTCATTTTTATGTAACAGTTCATTTTTACACAAAATTTGAGGTAAAATGGAAAATAGTTTTTTAGTAATAATTTTTTGAACATTTCACTAGTTCGTCATTTTGTTTCGCTATATTGGATTTTTCCAAAATGTCACCAGGTCATCTCCATATGACCCTTAATTTTTGACCAAAATTTGAAGGCAATAATCGGGTGAGTAGTATTTTAGCGCTATGTGCTGCAAACATACAGACGGACAGACTAACGGAATTGTTTTTTGGCATCTAGGGACCGTAAAACCTGAAGATCCGTAAAAACCTGGAAGAGTGATTTTTCACGATTACAATACTTCCCTTTTAGGAAGAAAGCAAAAAAGAAAATAATAGATTAAATATAATTAACACTTGGCATTTACCTCCTTGTCCTAAAGCCTAAACTCAAAAATAATCTGAACATTATTAGCACGACCTGTGTTATGCTATATTCTTAATCACAGGTTAGTTTAGGTTAATGTTTATATAAATTAAACAAATGAAAAAGCGCGAATTAACATAACGTAATAGCAAGAATCGATTATATTTCTCATAGATGGTCCATCAGATACATATAAAAATCACAATCGTTCGTGTCGCCATTTAAGTGAAATATTAGCCCGCGCTATTTGTTTAGAAATATTTTTATGCGTAATTCAATTTAGAGCTACTGACAACACTAGCCGTGAAATTCTGCCGAACTATGCGGAAATTTCACGATGAATCCTTAGTGCTACTTCACCAGGAAAAATAAACACAGAAACATCTAAATATATTTACTGTATATCTTTTACTTTTCTAGTTTTATATTTACATATTCACCTAATTTGCAAAAAATAAACGATACATTATATATAAATAATTTACTTGACCACTGGCGCCCTGTTTCTTTTATTTTTCAATCGAACTATTAACCAATGTACCCGTGGTGCAAACCGCTTCGAGTTTTGAAGAAGTGCTGTGTTTTGTGCACGGCTCTTCTACCCCGTTGCTATGACAACGCATACGCAATGACGTTCAGCGCATGGAAGAACAATGTCAACCGGCACCGAATCAACGCTCTCAGGTAATTTCTGCGGCCGTACACTACACCCATTTGTCCTTCCTCGTGATTCAACAAAGCTTAAGAAACATTTCTAAATGTCTAACTTTTTTGCAAGCCTTTTAGCATTTCCTTATTTCTTCATTATTCAGCCAAACGAACATATGCTCCTACATCTACATCTATGTCGTGTATATTCAACTATTACAGAAACTCGATGGTCTTCAAATTCAAAGTTAGTAAATCTAATTGTTCAAGATTGGCGTAAATTAAAAGATGTATTATGAACTGTGGCAAATCTGATGAAAAATCAGTCTGGCTTGCCAAAAGATTTTTAAGTGAGATGAATGGTTTCGAGGTCACCTTTTTGGCATTAGTGTTTAATGACATTTTCTCAGCCATGTGTATACTATTTATTTGATATTTTTCAAAAAAGTCGTTTGATATTAACTTTTGCATCTCCAGTATAAAACTCTGTGGTGAGACGCTCGGTAAAAAAAGAAATGACATTTTTTTAATACAATGTTTAATAGAAACGCCAGTTTGCTAGTCTTTCACCTGAAGAAATTAGGGCAAACTACAAAACCCTTTTTATGAAATATTGGACCATATTTTGATGGAACTGACACTAAGATTTCAAAATTTTATAAAACCATTTTCTTTGTGATAGGCAGATTCTCCTAAATTTTCTCAATATAGTTTAAATTTTCTCTCCGGCATGTGCGAAAATTTGTTGGAGTAACAGAAAGAAGTTTTTTTGCCTCAAACGTGTAAAAACTTATTTAAGGAATACAATGTCTCATTTTATGAGGATATTATCGATAAATGTATTTACTGTTATAAAAGACAGAATTGATTTAGTATATGAAACTTAGGTAACTCTTAAAAAAATATTGTTGCTAATTTAATCTTAGTTATAGGTTTGTAAAGTTTTAGGTAGGTATTTATTATTTTTTTATTTTAATGGAGTTTCAAAGTGTAAACAAGTAGACAGTGACAAGCTTTAAGTTACCTTAATTACGAGTGTTAGGTATAACCAGTTTTTACCTGTTTTACCTCTAAGCTGTGTTTTGAATAAAAGGAGTGCATTAAGGATCCGTGTTTATGCACCGGTCAATTCGCAACAATATTCTCCTTCCCTGAATAAAAATATTTTTTTGCGCCGCTTTCTTTATCTCTTTTGCACTTCACTTACTTTTTCACCCGCGAGCTGCCACTGATGGGTATCAGAATATATATGTAACATGGTTTATTTGTATTAACTAAATTACATGATGGTGAAATAATAAACAGTTGTAGTATTTGAACCATATTTACCTGTACAACCTTGCTACCCTCAGGACCTGCAAATATTCTCCCTAAGGTACTTTATGGCGGGGTGATATCAAAAGGTTTACTGAATCAAGTGCAGGTGACCACATTGGAATTACTTCTCAGAAGAAATCAAGATGCTTTTTCTTTGTCTGACAGCGACTTAGGAAAAACCAAGATAGTTCAACATCGAATTAATATTAATAGCTTCCAAGACGAATACCTTTGGCAAAGCGGTATGAAATTGATCAGATGCTTAAGGATATGAAAAAACAAGACATTACAGCCATCGCAAAGTCCCTGGTTGTCATCAGTAGTCCTGGTTAAGCAGAAAGATAGTTCCACCAGATTCTGCGTCGACTTCCACAGGCTTAATGATGTTACAAAGAAAGATCGCTTTCCCTTACCAACAATTGACGATACTTTGGACATTTTGACATCATCAAAATGGTGCTAGACCCTGGATCTGAAAAGTGATTATTGGCAAGTTAAGCTTAATCCAGCGGATAAAGAAATGACAGAGTTTTCTACTGGGACTGGACTGCGGCAATTTAAAATTATCCCTTTTAGATTATGCAACGCCCCAGCCACTTTTGAACGTTTAATGAAATTGACATTACATGGAAACATGCCTAGTATATTTAGATGACATCATTATTCTTAGAAAAACATTTGCAGGTCATTTGAAGAATATTGAAGCTGTTTTCCAGAAACCGAGAATGGCTGGCTTGAAACTCAGTCCTAAAAGTGCCTGTTTTTCAACAAGAAGTACAATTTCTAGGCCATGTAATTACCGAACATGGAGTAAAAACCGATCCAGAGAAGACCGAAACCATTCAAAAATGGCCAGTACCGAAAGACAGACGTGAACCAAGGAGTGTTCTGGGTCTTTTTACATGCTACAGACGATTCATGAAAGGTTTTACTAACATCGCTAGATTATTACATCGACTTACTGAAAGCAATTGCAGCTATGTATGGACCGAAGAATGTGAAGAAGCATTTAACAGCTTGAAGAAGGACTTGTGTAATCCTCCAGTGTTGTCATATTCTGAGCCATAGCAGCTGTTTAGGGGGGGTAAAAAAAGCGTAAACAAGTAGATAGTGACAAGTTTTAGGTTACCTTAGATACGAGTGTTAGGTGTAACCAGCATTTATCTATTCTAGCTGTAATCTGTGTTTTCAATAAAAGGAGTGCATTTAGGATGCGTGTTTGTGCACCGGCCAATTTGGAACAATATTCTCCTTCCCCTAATAAATACATTTATTTGCGCCGCTTTCTTTATCTCTTTTGCACTTCAGTTACTTTTTCACCCGCGAGCCTTCACTGATGAGTATCAGAATAAATATATATGTAAAATGGTTTATTTGTATTAACTAAATGACGTGATGGTGAAATAATAAACAGTTGTAGTCTTTGAACCGTACTTTTATTTAAATATGACATAATTCAAAGGTACAAAGTAAAACTTAAATGTACAATGTAGCATTATAATTTAATAATTTATGACAAAAAATGCGAATATTCAAAAAATATAATCAAAGTTGGTAAAATGTGGTTTCTTTGTGATTAATAAATATATTATTAGAATATATCACTCGATCTTTCAGGAATGCTTTTAAAATGTTTTATATTGTTCTATTGCAACTGTATTCTAAAACATGCTGTATGGTCTCCTTATTAGAATTTTTATATTAAAGCTAGAAAAATTTAACATTTTTTTTATTTTATGCCTAATAGCTGGTAATACCGTATGATCAAGGTCGTATTTGGGCTCTATTGACTTCTAAGCGGAACATAAGTACGTGCGTACCATATCGAGGGGTATTGAATATCCCCTAGTAAAATCGGATCGGGATTGGGGTATAGCGAGATTTTCGATATTCAAAACGGCTGTATCTATGAAGTTGCGTCTGATTAAAACATAATTTTGTCAATTTTATTTTTAGTAGGAAAAAAACTATTTTCCACCGCCACAAGATCTTAAACATAATTTTTTTTGTAAATTAAAATTTCATTAACAATTAATATCTAACCTTTAACCATTTACTAAAAAAAGTAAAGTTTAGTTTCAGAAACACTCAATTATACGGCGTTTTTATTCTAATGCATAAAGCTCTAATTTTAGAGGAAAACAGAAGGAACTGTAGTGGAAGAATATATTTTAATGATAGAAAAGCCTGGTTCTCGATATATTGGCCATATTTTACGTCTGTCTGGAATCGCTTTAAATATATTAAATTCAATCTTAGAGGTTCTAAGATTTGACATGGATTAGAATAGTTTGGAAGTAATCGAATGTGACGGCAAAAACTCAGACACAGGTCGAAAGGGAAAACTTGTTAATTCCCGCTGGTTGACCACTGCATTACGCATTCTCATTATATGTAGCTAATAGCGAAAATCCACTTGAGAACTTAAAAATACTTGGAAATATTGTTATGAATGTGGTTTCGCATCAAAAGTAAATCATCCTGCGTTAATGGCGCCCAGACATTTTTTGAAACTATAAGACTTTCCAGCTACGTGTCACCGATCTTTCAAAATATAGTTCATGTAACTATACAAAGAAATGGATACTCTCGAAATCCTGAAAATATTGCTTTGACAATGTTATTCGATGAATGATGGAAAACACGTAAGGTAGAACGCATACCTGTAAAAGTATTTCTAAAAGTAGACGTTACGGTTTTTCAAAATACCAACATTTTATTGTACCACCCTTAAAGTACCATGTTTTAATTTCTTTTATCAAATGATAAAAACAATATTTTACATGGCGGTGGAAAAAAATTAAAATTTAACTATGATTAAATATCACCAGAATCGTTTTCCACAACATTTTATGGCCAGGCAAAATAATTTGTACAAAAAATTCGTATACGACGCTCCACCAGGGTGTAGTAATTTTCTAATCGAATAACATAAAAAGAAACTTTTATCAAATTGCAGAAAAGAGGATTATGAAATATTTTAAAGACAATAAATTGTTGAGATAAAATTGAATACAATTGAAAATCAATATGCTAGATATTCAACGCTATTTAATACATTGATATAAATAACTATATTAAAAAAGAATATAAAATCTGTATTTCAATTTTAAAAATAACATACTGAATACATAAGTAACCCTGTTAGGTAAATGCTGTTCACTAATGAGGTCAGTCGGAATAGTTTTTACAAAATAACTGCGTCAACGTATTTTAGAATTACTCTTTATCTATTTAAAATTGAATTGTTTAAGCATTTTTTGTGGTGCGAGCCTATAACCGGCAGCCTAAATAGCCTGATCACAAATACGACCCTGCCTGACATAATATCAATAAGAATGATTTGGAAAACCTGAAATCCTTAAAAAGTAGGCAATTTCAAACCAACTTATTTGTTTTAATTAAAACTAAAATAATGTTAATAATTGTATAATTATAATAAAATGCAGATCTCTTGGAACTTATTTATTTCGTTATTCTTCAGAGAATAGTATGAAATGCTAAATTGGTTTATAATAATTTTGATAAAATAAATCAAGTTATGCCTAGTCTATTGGCATTTTGCAGATTTGCTAACAGATATTGCAAACTTTTTAATACATGAGTACCTTTAAGCACCCTAGGAAATTATTGTTCGCATCTTCGTTTTTCTATGATAGTATTGGTAGGCTTCATTTAATGATTTATCGACGCACAGTGCATTTTATTGTGCAGAATGTTTAAAGACTACAGTAAGTGCGAAAAATATGCAAATCAATTACCATAGACCATAAACAGACATTAGTTCGGCTGAATAAAAGGATGAGTTTGTCGTTAGGTAGTGATTCAGTATCGACAGGTAAACAATTGTCTACATAAAGGGTAAACATATGGCTACATGGAGGATACACGGGGATACATATTGCGACTAAATTTATCGCCTACAGATTATTTTCTGCTTTATTCTTATGGTGAATATTAGTCATTTTAACTGAACTTCATTACCCTCAGATTATTGTCTGCATTATTATTATAAACAGTGTTAGTAATTTTGACTACATTTTATCACCCGCAGATTATTGTCTGCAATATTATGATAGAGGGTGTAAATCGTTTTGACTAAAAATTGTCAGCTAGAGATTATTGTCTGCTAAATTACTGTATACATTGTTAGCCACATTACTAAGTATTTTCGTCTTAAGTTTGTAATTTAAAAATTAATATTATATCGTTTTTCTTTTGCTCTTTTTACACAATCGGGTCTCATTATTATTCGAGCTCTTCGAGTAAACCTATTAGATTGACAACGCGGTGGTCTCCACTTCCATTAAAAATTCTTTTGCTATTAGGGATCAGCCAAGTGACCAAAACAGTTCAGGTTCGGAACTACACGAATAACTAGTTGTAAGATGATCTACATACCCAAGCAGTATCAAACCAAAATCCTATAGATGATCCATGAAAGAAAATCTTGTCAAGAAATAAAGAGTGCCGAGGTAAACATTTAAAAAAATGGATCAAGATCATTGCCTGCCACTAGGTACAAGCTATATTTAAATTCTTGGCACGTTTCAATAATATAGGTTGGTTAAAAGTTCAAAAAAGAGTGACAAAAATATAGTACCAAAAAATTCTAAAGTTCTACAAAGGATAAAAGGTATAAAGTTGCCTTTTTACTCTCATACCAAAGAAATACAAATCTCCTTAAAAAATTACTTTTTTAAATCACAGGATTAAGGAAATTAACGGAATAATGAGAACAGGCTCTATATAAAAATGCCATGATGTAAAAAACAGTTTTTATCCCTTTATTTAGATTTATCCTTAACCTAAAAAATTTACATGTTTTTTTCAAAAGAAACAAATTAGGGAACTATCGTAAGGTCCTAAAATTAATTTATCAGAATTCTTATAAATAGTTAATTTCTCACAATTGTTATATGACTAAGGGCCAGTATTCTCTGCCCAAAATAATAATAATAATAATAATAAAACGTTTATTAGCACTTCGTACATTTCGTACAGGTACCTACATGTGATTAATTAAGCTTGCACTAATATGCCATTTAATCAGCTTTCCCAACAGAGAGTCAGGAGCTGTTGAGGCCTGATAACTCTATCTTAAATACAATAATGTGGTGGAAAAGCAAAATTTGACTAAATTTTTAATTTAAACCTAAAGCTTAAATAATAAATAACTGAAAAGAGAAGAAACAGTAAGAAAATGAGGAGAAAGAGAGAGAGAAAAGAGTGACATAATGAAACAGTGAGAGAGAAAGAGTAGAAAGATATAGAGACAATTCCCCTTACTGCCAGACACTTAGAGGCTGCACGTTAATTTTTTTAATAGCTAATTTAGACCATGAATTTAAATTTATAAATTAAGCGTTTTATTCCATCTTTTAAGGGGACAACAAATGTTTTTTTAACTTTTTCCTAAATGTTACTCAACTACTCGAGAAGTCGGGTGAGTATTTATTTATCAGAGAGGCAGCAACGTACGAAAATGATCTTTTGTAAAGTTCTTTTCGATGTTGGGGAATATTAAGAAGTGTTTTACGTCGAATGTTTAAACTGTGGACATGTGTTCGAAATGTTAGTTTTCTTAAAAGGTATGGTGGACACTCATACTTAATTATTTTAAAAATAAAGCACAATGAATACAGTACACGACGATTACACATGTTTAGCCAGCCCAATTCTTTTAGTTTATAGGTAATCCTTTGCCTATTAGTCTTCGAATATTTACCGTAGAAACTATTGTTGGGGCAATTGTAACCATGGGAAATATTCACCGAATAAAATTATACGGAGATGAAAATACCAGCCCTAAGTTAAATTTAAGGGATGCCTATTTTCTTTTGTCAATTAAATCATTTTCCTTTTCAAAACCAACCAAACCCAACAACTGTTTGGGTAAAATATGCATCTTTAGTAGTCAAATTAGTTTCTATATATCAGCTACGTTAAACTACGCACGGCTCCATGTAAAACCTTTCGAGATAATAAAGTAAAAACATCTAAAATTAAATATAATAAATATATAATAAATAAAAATATGATTATTCCAGAAGCATTAACTCAAGAAATTATTTGATGGTCAAACAACATTAGCAATGCTGAAAATAGATAACTCAAAGGTCATTTTGTTTAGAAATATTTTCTCATGCTTGAAATATGGGTTGGGCGTGTACTGCACTAGGGGGTTTTGGGGCGAAAACAATCTCTTCTATAATATTAACTGGCTGAGTCTTTGTGCAGCTTTTTACGCCCTTAAGTATTTTGCATAAAAAAAACTTTTATTGAGAATAGACAATGTAACAGCGATATCGCGCATTAATAAAATGGGCAGTATTGGACACTTTAATCCAAATAAACTAGAACGACTTGGGACTGGTGCGAATCAAAAATTTTTCCATTTTGCAATCATAAAGATGTCTTTCCGATAAGGAAAGTAGTATCGTAATGGCCCTCTTTTCAACACTACGTTTTCTCTACAAAGTGGGCAAGCGGAGTCATGGCCACATCGAATTTGAAACCGGTCACGTCTCAAAATCGGAAAACAAAAATGACGCGAATGTAATTGTCACTTTTGGCACGCAGTTACTAACTTCAAAATATTCAACAGTAAGTAAATAATTTTGAAAATATGGTGCACAAAATATAAAAAATAGTATAAAATACTCTTTTCATAATACATTTAATCTCACTTGCCTTTCACAACCTAGGGCTCGTGCTATAAAATTATGTCTTATGAAACTAGTGTTTTAATATACTATTTCGCCTCATTTATAGCTACATACTGAGAATAACGGTAAAGCAGATTCTATATCTAGAAATAAATTAGTAAATGCAAAACTCGTACTAAAACAGTTTTTTTAAATAATTTTATTGCCTTTTGTTTTTCCAGAGATTGATATGTTTTCAAAACTAATGCAAAATGTAAAAAAAATGTTTCTTTTGACCCAGATTCACATTGTATACGCGTTGTTGCCTTTACTTTACTCTGGAAAAATGTCTACCTTTCGGCCCTTTTTGTTGATCGACAAATACAGAAAAATTCAAACAAACAAAGCCACGGGTATCTTGGTTGTACCCAGCTGGCCAACCCAGTCATGGTACCCTTTATTTTTAAACCTCTTACTAGAAAACCCAATAATTTTTTGTCCAAATGAGAAACTTTCTTTTCCCGATCAGCGCAGAAAACAAAAAAACATTAAAAACTTTTCTAAGGGCAATATAATAAAAATCCCCCTTCACCTAGATATTCGATGAGATCCAAATTCAGTCTTAAAATTTTGAAGTAACCTTTTCCGCTAGGGCTCTTTACCTCTTCAAGTTCTGACTCAAAAATTAGTCACATTGTTACTTCTTACCTCAGGCCAGAGAGTTCAAACAACTATTTCAAAAATAGATATAGACTATATAGAACGAAAGCTTTCCCGGCTGTGGTCAATTAAGAAATCATGGGCATCAAAACCTGCCAGCAGAGAAGAAGTTAAGGCCAAGCGGCTTAAGGATCCCGCGCTTCTATGGACTACCTAAAATACACAAGGTTAGTGTACAACTTCGATTATCGTCATGCAGTGCAATAGGATCTCCCACTTACAAAATCGGTAAATATCTTTCAAATATTCTTAATAATTTTACAGGAAAATCACATTAATATATTAGAAACTGTACGCATTTTGTAGGGAAACTAAAAGCAACCCGATTAGATCCAAAAGATATCTTAGTCAGTTTCGATGTAGAATCGCATGTGCCTATGATTCAATTTTCATAATATCACATTTTTAGATCTGATTGAACCATGTCTCACGTCAACATATTTTGTTTTTCAAATAACTTTTTATGAACCAACCCCAGGAGCAGTAGTAGTAGCCAATATCTTCATGGAAGCTTTTGAGGTGGAGGCTTTAGGGTCGTCTCGATTAAAGCCGCCAAAATCATGGCTCAGATATGTAGACTAGACTTTTGTAATATGATCGCATGGTCCAGAAAACCTCCCGGTGTTTCTTGATCATCTGAATTAATAACTTCCTAATATAAAATTTACAATGAAAATTGAACTGAAGGCACGATTCCCTTTCTAAAAGTATATAGAAAGTTCTTGCATTGGTCTCGGGATTCTATAAACGGGCAATTAGAGCATCTACTGAAATTTATAAACATCCTAGCAATTTTAATAGAGATACGGGCTTCAGTCTGCATTATACCTGGAAACCGATTGTTACACCGAGTCACGGTTCGTAGAACACAGGTCGACTATAAATAAATCGTATACAAATAAAGATCACAGGCATTAAGAAAAAACAGTCATAGTTGGTTTTCTCTTTTTCAAAAATGCACCGGAATTATTTATAAGTAATCAAGCCCTATCGTCCGTATAACATACTAAATTTAACTCACAAAAAAACATACCATTCAGGCTGCACACAAGCCATCAGTAGGTGGATAAAAACAGTCTTAAAAAATAAGTAGAATAGGCACAACAGTATTTAAATCACAGCTTGGGCCATGCAAGCACTTCAACAGCTCTTAGAGCGGATCTATCTATATTGATTTAATTCGAAGTACCAGGTTATTATATGATTTTTAATACATTTTATAATTTGCCCTTAGCCAAAAAACCTGAGCTAAATGTATTATAAGTAGTGTTTTGTTTTATATGTATATATATATATATATATATATATATATATATATGCATATATATATATATATATATATATATATATATATATATATATATATATATATATATATATATATATATATATATATATATTATGTTATGTGTATTTATTGTATATTTGTATCATTTTATAATTTTTATATTAGACAGTTTCTACATTATACTTTTTTAAAGTTTTCTGCTATCTAATAGATTTGTGTCATTTTGTTAAAAAGAAAGGTAATATTTTGTGAAGATTTTCCCTACATTATTTTTGTGTACAGAAATCGAACTATATTCTGCCTGCAAACATCTACCAATTCTATCATAGAAGTACCGAGATGAGAATGATAATTTTATAAGATTGGTTGACTTATCTTGAAAGGAAAAGCAAATAATTAATCGTGTATCGTAGTCCTTCTATGATAATCCCCACACAACCCTTGTAATTTTGCCTAATCAGTGCGATTTGTTCCAGCACAAATAAACTGGTTAGGATGTCTCGACCTGAGAATGAACGGGGGGGGGGGGAGGGGGTTGGTTTATTTATTTTATACATTCTTTAAAACTCTATGCGTCGATACGCCATTAAATGAAGTATACCAATACTATCATAGAAGGACTACGATGATCGAATAATTAAGACTAATCCTCCTTACAAGGTATGCCAACCAATCTTATAATTACACTGGAGGTTTAACTACTAATATATCTAATAATGTACTATATTTGTTGTTTTTTTAGTGATGCTGCGAGACGAGATGGGACAAAAGAAGGCATTCAATAAAAGAATACTATTAAATTTTGTAACAAGAGGATAATTGTCAATTACCAAAAATCTAAAAACTAGAAGAAAAAATCATCTATGAAATTGTTTAAAAATTTGCATATTTAAATTCATGCATTCCTTAGTCTTTTAATCACTTTCATTGACCTCCTGTCATGGCTGTTCTTGAGAGTGAACTTTGCTGCTTTTTGAGAAAGTCCCAACAAACCATTACTTCAGTGTTTTTGCTGCTTCGAGCATATTAAAAATAAAAGTGCCAAGACTCTTTTAATATAGTTGGATTATTTTATGAAATGAGGGATATATCCCACAAGCCGCTTTTAATAGACCCGGATTGTTTCATGACAGTGGTGTTTATGCAAAAAAGAAAGACCCAGGACCTTGTTTCTATTTTATTTTTTTCGGTAGTGTATTATACATTAGACTAGTCAGTCATCAAAGTACAGAAGTAAGGTTTTTTTCATTCGTCGGATTTTTCTCTCGGTAGTGTTATTAGATCACCCCAAGCGCTAAGTTTGGCTACGTCACTGTAAAAGTGATATTTTATATTTGATATTTCTTATCTTTAATCAGCTGATCAACGCAATTCCTAAGAATTTAACGAATATTTATATTATTTTTTCATTGTCGAAAATTCCTTTAACACAACATCTGATAATGTTCTAACGAGGGCAAGAAGATAAGTTTTTTTAAGTAAATAAATCAAAAGAGAAGATTCTTAGGTAATATGTCCCTTTTGGTGTTGTGTTGATTCGCAGTTCTTTACGGATGGAAAAATGCGAAGTGTTTTCATTCCAGCTTTACATACGTTCACTAATTTTCTTCTGAAAAGAACAATTTTCCTGACATTTTGCGAAAATCGCATTTGGCGTTTTCAAAGCTTTTTGTTTCGCGTTCGAATGAAGACAGTCTCCATTTGGAGAGATATACACAAAAAAGCTGATGTACATAAAAACTCTAAAAACTATAAATTAAACTACACAATGTTCTTTAAACAAATGTTCTCTTAAAACTTAAAATTACAGAGCTAATGGAGTTAGAACATTATACGCAATCACTAAGTCCCTAGTTTTAACTACGGTTGTATACAAATGAAAACTGTAAAAATGTTCTAACAAACTCTTAGTGTCGCGCTTATATGGAGGACTGTCAATTTCCGCCCCCGCCAATAATTTCGATGAGTTGGTTTGCTGAGACTTTGTTCAAAATTGCGAAGTTTTTTGATCAAATCTTTTGATGCTTCATTCACAGTTTTTTGTCATCAGCTCTGGTAACTATTGCTTTTTGCTTTTACCTCCCCTATGGTTATCAGGTTCGGACCTAATCCATGTAACACAGATGATCGCAAGGCTGACTGTGATGTATACGAATGTCCTTTTTTGGCTGGTTCGCCACGTTTAATAATTTCACATCTTTTCCATCGTCATCAGTTTATTTTTTGAAACAACCGAATAAGCTTTCAGTAGGGGGGGACACTCACACCCTTCTCAATATATAATTAACCTCATTAACATTTGAGTTTGCAGAAAGTTTGAAAAATAAAGCAAAATTTTTTTCAACAAATTTTGAAAAATGTAATTTTTTTGGATTGTTCTCATACCAAATTTCAGCTGCATAATCAGCTGAAAAAATTATCATAATTTAATTTTCACCTTGAATGAGATATTTACTTAAATGTGTGCATTGGCTAATTTATATTTAAGTTTTTTTTAGGCAATTTTTTGGAAAAAATGCAGATTTTTACATTTAAGATAAATCTCGTGACAAACCTTTTTATTGTCAAATGATATTACTTTTTAGAGCAAAAACTTTTTCAAACTCACATTTACTTCGTTCAATTATTAAAAAAAAACTCTACTGGTCACACTGTATATGCTCTTGGTTTGCTTCGGGACACTCTATCGTGTAATATAACGTATATATAAACGCTACTCGCGGGATATTGACGAATCCTTTGATGCTTCATTCATGAAAATTGGTATAGTCGTTTTACTTTTGGTAAGTAACTTACTCTTCTTTACATACCTTAGCCAGGTAAAAACTATCCTATTTGTCTATTATTACTTTTTACTGAATAAAAATCAAAAAAGATTGATTTTTAACTTTTCATTTATATGCATCCATTGTTATTATTACCTACAGGCCTATATATACTATATACTATTATTAGTTTTATATATATATATATATATATATATATATATATATATATATATATATTTTCAACTCCAGTATAACTGGTATCAAATTCAAGAGCTCGTTAAGTCCATCTATCTGGAACTTCAAGAACTGTTTAAAACAAACCTTATTTTAATCTGCAATGCGGGAATAAACATGGCGATATTTTTATGATAACCGTTTATATGAGTTTCACATTGACCAAATGTCAATATACGGGGTATGTGCAAATGTCTTTCCACATACAACAAAATTAGTTTCATTATTTAGTCAGAAAAAAACAGTATTGGGCCGCTTAAGTTACTTACGAAAAGTAAACGTATAAGCGACCTTAAACGACCGGGTCAGTTTCATAAATGACCGAACATTTTTAAAAGTTACTTAAATTTGCCAATTTTTGAAAATAACTGTATAAATAACCTGAAATGACCGATCATTTCCCTTTATAAAATACTGAAGACAAAACATTAACACCCGTATTCATCTAAGAGGTTTAAATTTAGACCAGGTCTAACTTGACAGTTGGGATTTGGGCTATTTAGTGACAAAAGATCTTGTGGATGTCTCGGAATACTAGAATAAATGATAGAATACATTCTAGTACAAATGATAGATATACAGGAATGGCTTTGTAGTGGTCTGGGATGGACTATTTTTTTGGGAGAATGCACACTACATATGGAATCGTGACCTAAATGGCCAAATTTATGCTACAGACGTCATTGATGGCAGTGTTCAAAATAATCCCTGTAATCTAGAATTATGAATTATATTTCTGGGTGACAACATTCGTTTACATAGCGCGAGAATTTTGTGACACACTTTAGATTAAGATAAAATTGACATTTGTCCGAAGCAAGCTGTGCCGAATACGGGACATCGGAGAAAACAAAAGTGGGAATAATAGGTTATTAATTTGTTACCTTCCTCTTAAGAGGGAAGTACTGTAATCGTAAAAAAATCAACCTTAAAGATTTTTGCAGATCTCTCTAGATTCCGAAGAACATGTTGTCCCATTTCCGTCGGTCTCTCGTTTATTCTGCCTGTGTACCGTGTAGCTCAGAAACTACTTCTTCGATTGACTCCATTCGTCAAAAATCAAGGGTATGGGCATCGAATGGTTACAAAAAAAATCATTACTATGAAAGTACTTATCGAATTGACCTTAATGCACAGACATTAAGTATACCGATAAAATTTTGGTCTAAAGCCATTATGGCAGAACAAAATGGCCGCCTAATAAAATATTCAAAAATTCAGTACAAAAAACTTGAAATTTTGCACAAAAGTCAAGTTGGAAAACAGGGATTAGTGCGAATCGGATACGACGAAATAAAATAACGGTTTAATCAAAATGTTTAAATATTCGGTATAATTTCCTTTCTTGGAGAAAAATTATTAATGACTTAGACTATGCAAATAAAGTTATGAAAAACTAATAATAGTAATGATATACAAATAAATTTAAAACAAATTAAAAAAAAATCGGTAAATTCGCCTTTATCCACAACTCATTACTACAGAATTCCACTATACACAGATAACACATATTATGAATTCTTAGAGTTGTTTGGTGATAAACTTGGATGAAAAGAAAATTGAAATAAACTGCAGTTTATATAGGATTTGTATAAACTTATTACCAAATAACTATATGCATATATAAATTGTGTTATTTGTACGAAGTGCAATTTTGTACGAGAAAACTTCTAGGTAAAAGTGAATTTACCTAGTTTTATTTATATTATAAAATACAAATACAATGTCCTTATTTCCCTATAATTTTCATACTCCTATCATAGATAACTATATTACACTTTTTACTAAAAAAAAGTGTTTGCATCAGAACGAAATATTTAAATCTGTTTCACAAAAAATACTTTTTGTACTTATTATTATATACACCCAGTATAATGAATTAACAAAAATAACACTAAGCCTGTTAAATGTCAGAAACAAAAAAAAATTGATTTGATTTCGCCAAAAGTAACCTTAATAATAAAAGCCAAAATTGCAAAAAAAAGTTAAAAAGCAAGACAGATTTTTTAGCAACATAAACGTGATACTTTACTCTACCAAGCAATAAAACAAAATTTTATTGGTTTCCGCAATAATATAACAGTAATTTTATCATCATCAAAGACATTTTTCTCACACCCTGACATTTGGTCAATCTAGGATCTGTGCATGTAAAAGGTTATCCTAAAAGACAAAACAAGCCCGTATTGCAGATTAAAATAAGTTTTGTTTTAACAAAGTCCGTGAAATTTTGGGTTTGTTATAAATATGCGTAATTTTTTGGGATCTGTTTACATAAGCAATTAGGTTTTTTGTTTTTTCATAATAATTTGTCTCGTTTAACACTGAACATATATAAAAAAGATTTCTCATGCTCGAGAGAGCCCGTGAGAAGCGAAAAATTCTCGATAAGATCAGACCAATTTATCGTCTTGTCTCTTGCGGCGAGAGAAAATAACTCCCTCATTTCGTCGAGACGAGAGACGGGAATCTCTAGTCTCGGCGGCATCACTAATTATTGTTGTGAAGTTCAAACTGTAAATGAAAACCGTTAATAATTTGCATTATTATTGTTTTGTTCCAACCCATTTAAAATCCCGTGTTAAATGCTCCAGGAAACTTTTGGAACTAATACTAAATGTTTTAATTCTACTGGAATTCTCAATTAAATCTAAAACTAACCTACGGGGTCTGTTCTGTTAATTTTTAGGTATTTGACAACTACAGAGTTACCAAGATAATATGTTTATTCCTTTTAAAAATATTTACGTTTAGTGAAAATACAATGTTAAATTTTTTAATAGCGGCAAAAAAATATTTTCTGAAAACTTTTCCTGAACAGGAAACAACTTGGTAAAATCTAAATTTATTTTATATTTTTTAATCACAATCTCGTTAAGACAAAACTGTCTTTCAAAAGAATACACTTTTGTTGATGCAACGGCAGTTGATGCACATGATCTACTACTAAAAATGTACAGAGCAGCTCTCGTATAACAACTGAATTGAAAATATTAAGAACACAAGAAAAGAATACAAAGGAGAAAGTTAAGAATAACATAAAATAACAGAAATTATCACAGAAAAATATATCTGTTACGCTGAGAACCAATTGCCGTTGGCTGAAATCTGAAATTAAAAACTGCTAAGAAAAATAAAGGCAATCCTTTATTTCTCATCAAAACTTAATGTATCTTTATCATAAAGGAGCAATACGACATTCAATCTCAACTTACAGAATCAAAATAAATTACTCGACGGTATCAGGAATACAGGAGAAAAATGTGATAAATGATAACTCGATGCGAAAACTAGTTCTGAGGTTTTTCCCTCGCAGAAAGACCCAAGGCCTCTGCGTGTTTCCTTGCTTTTAGTCTTAAATCTGCGATACTGGAGTTTTTATGGGCAACTGCTAAAGCTGCGAATTCTAGAGGATACTGGGGACACAGTATACTAGCTGGGTTACTGCCTACTGCTACTGCTGCTGCGTACTGGAAATTAATATATATATATATAAAAATCAGAATATCTGAATTTAGAAAGGGGTGAGGGGTATTTTTTTCATACCTAAAATGCGGTATCAATTTTATTTGGATAGAGAATAAACAGAACAACATATATTGATACTTAACGAACTTGAGATTCTTTACGATTTATCACATCCGAAATACAAGGATCATGTACAAGATTAGAAATATTGCAGAATATTCATGCATATCGCGATTTCGCAAGTATGCGCCTTTTTATGCTAAGGATTGTTCAACGTATTTGAAATATAATAAATGTTAAAAAACTCACCTGATGTGCAGCTGTGATAAATGCAGAATTAATGGCAGAAAAGGCTGTGCTCTGTTGTGAAAACGATGTCGATGATAGCCTTTCGTAATTTGATAATCCCACAGAGCCGGGACCAAGGGAAAGTCCTCTTAAGGCCGGTACATTCACATATGGTATCACTCTACAAGGTTCTAGCGGTGTGCTTGAAGGAGGACTTGGATTGTTCATCATTATTCCTGCAAATAAACAATACATATATATATATATATATATATATATATATATATATATATATATATATATATATATATACATATATATAACAGTGGTCAATGCCAACTTTCTTATTTAAAATGCAACACCCCGGATATTATTTAATTTTTGGATTCTTTAGGAGAATCTAAACATATTTTGTGTTCAATGTCCTATACCTATCTTCAACTATTTCGGCAATATTAAGTGTTTTCAAATTTATTTTTATTTTATTTATTTCGAATTTATTATTATTCATGAAAGTGGCTCTGGTTACTGAACTATTTATTTGATTACAAAAATTCGCTACAACACACTTAATACTTATTTACCATTTAGGTCTTCATATTAAGAATGTAAGCAAAACCATTTTAGCGTTCCTTTTTATTGATATGGAACAAAAAGAGCCAGTTTTGTTTACTTTTAAGTTTTGTTTACTTTTGTGTAAAATGCCTGGCCTTTCTCTTTGCAAGACAGTAGTTGTCAGTGTCAGTGTCATAGTCTTTTAAATTTCGTTAACTGCATAATACCTAATATCAGAAAAATGGTTCATTTAACAGAAATGCATAAAATAACAATTCTACAAATGATTGGTTATGGAGATAACACACGAACACAAGTGGAAGTTGCTCGCTTATTTCATAAAAAATTTCCAAATTTGCCGCATATATCCCAAGGGACAATTAGTAAAATAGAAAAGCAGTTTCGCGAGCTTGGACATGTGAGGCAGATAAAAAAAGCAGCTGCCAATTCAATAAATGATGATACTAAATTGGATATTATGCTTGAGTTTGAGGAAAACCCACATATTTCTAGTCGACAAGCCGCCGCAATGTTCGATATTAGCCATTCGTCGATTATTCGAACATTAAAAGAAAATAAAATGCATCCCTATAAAGTGATACCAACTCAGGAGCTCATGGAAGACGATTATGATAGGAGAACTTATTTTTGTGAACAAATGATGGCTATGTTAGATAAGAATGTTATTCAATTAGAACATGTTTTGTTTTCGGATGAGTGCACCTTTACACTTCACGGTCATGTAAATCGTCAAAATTGCCGCTATAGGTCTAGGGAAAATCCTCACTGGATCAGCGAAGAACATACTCAATATCCTGAAAAGGTTAATGTTTGGGCAGAAATTGTTAGGGATCATATCATAGGCCCCTTTTTCATTGACGGCAATTTGAATGGCGATAATTATTTAGCACTGCTCCAAAATAATGTCGTGCCAACTTTGACAAATTTGTATCCGGATCCAGCAAACCCACAAGTTCCAGCGAATATGATATGGTTTCAGCAAGATGGAGCACCGCCCCATTACCAAATTAATGTCCGGCAGTACCTCAACGGAATATTTCCAAATCGGTGGATAGGGAGACGAGGATCGATAGAATGGCCAGCGCGATTCCCTGATCTGACGCCATTAGACTTTTTCTTATGGGGACATATTAAAAATGTTGTATACAAAACTAAACCCCTCGACTTAGCTGACTTAAGAAGACGAATAACGCTTGCGATTAGATCGGTCACGCCTGAGATGCTAAATAACGTTAGAAGAAATTTCTATTTAAGATTAGGAATTTGCCAAGACGTTCGCGGCGAGCATATTCAACAGTTCCTAAATTAACTTTTTACTTTTGTTTATACATTATGAAGAAATAAATAATTTTATTTTTTTAATCTTAATTTTTGCAATAAATTTGAAAACACTTAATATTGCCGAAATAGTTGAAGATAGGTATACGACATTGAACATAAAATATGTTTAGAATCTCCTAAAGAATCCAAAAATTAAATAATATCCGGGGTGTTGCATTTGAAATAAGAAAGTTGGCATTGACCACTGTTACAGGACACACCCTGTATAAAAAGTTTTTATTGGAGAAAATGAGCAACTAAAAATACCAATCGACGGGTCCAAGCGTTTTTCCGAACACGCCCCCATTTATTTATTATCGAATTTATTCCATTTGGCTGATACACACTGTATATATATATATATATATATATATATATATATATATATATATATATGTATATATATATATATATATATATATATATATATATATATATATATATATATATATATATATATATATATATATATATATATATATATATATATATATATATATATATATATATATATATATATATATATATATATATATATATATATATATATATATATATATATATATATATATATATAGCCCCGTGTAGGGCAAAGGCACAAAATTGAATCACAAAAACAACTACACAAACAACTTAATACTCCCAACGAAAGCCAGGAGTCACAATGTAATTCAATGCCGGTCGTGGTATTAGCCAGCGGAGTAGTTGTTTTTGTGATTCAATTTTGTGCCTTTGCCCTACACGGGGCTCACTAGTCTATGGCGGCCTGATGAGCTCTAATAAGAGCGAAATCGCGATCGTCGTTTGACTAAAATGGATCATTGTGTCTGCTGTGATGCAGAACATGTTCCAAACAAGGATCATTTTCTTGTTATGACGTTGGTGTAAGTGGAATGAAAACATACTATCATTTAAATCCCAACGAAAGCCAGGAGTCACAATGTAATTCAATGCCGGTCGTGGTATTAGCCAGCGGAGTAGTTGTTTTTGTGATTCAATTTTGTGCCTTTGCCCTGGCTCAAATTGATTTAATCGAAATCGCGATTCGTTTGACTAAAATGGATCATTGTGTCTGCTGTGATGCAGAACATGTTCCAAACAAGGATCATTTTCTTGTTATGACGTTGGTGTAAGTGGAATGAAAACATACTATCATTTAATACTCCCAACGAAAGCCAGGAGTCACAATGTAATTCAATGCCGGTCGTGGTATTAGCCAGCGGAGTAGTTGTTTTTGTGATTCAATATATATATATATATATATATATATATATATATATATATATATATATATATATATAGTGATCCATTAACTCTATAACTGTTGATCATAAAATTATGGGAAAAAATATTTATGGATAAATCGACCAAAGCAACTGGAAATTATTTTCATGTTCGAAAAATGGCGGCTAGGGGGCGTAACAGCAACTCAAAAATACCGTTTTTTTTTTTAATTTTCCAAATTAAAATTAAAGTCGAAAATATAAGCTTTGTATTCTTTAGGCGACTATGCAATTTTTTGCTATTTATCTTTTTTTTTCTATTTTCAATAATAAAATGGTGATGAAAAGTTAAACTTTTTTTCTTTTAAAGGTTTACATCTCTGTTTTGGACGAACCGATTACATTGAACTTGGTGATAGAAAAAAGAGCTGTTTTTGCCCTTCACTTAAAGCTATTAATTGTGCCGTAGTGATTCTATTAGTAGCCACTAGATGGCTTTTTTTCGTAATTCTTCAAATAATACGGATTTTCTCAAAAAAATCAAATGGTATGATATGACTTTTTTGTCATAATTTAATTTATAATTATTTTAAGTTCTAAAAGGTATCGAATAGTGAAATAAAAAATCCAGGTCCGTATTTAAATTAAAAAAGTTGTTGGTGGTCGTTAGAATCCGAAATCGGATTGAAAAACTAACATTACCAATTTGCAGAGGAAAAAAGTGACAATGATAAAGTGAAAACTATTTTTATCTATCATTTCAACTGAGCCTACAAGTATAGAAAAACTATAAAAGTTACTTTTTGTGTTTTTTTAGTTTTTCTATAATTGTGTTAAAATGAAAATAATTTTCACCTTATCATTGTCGCTTTCTCTCTACAAATTAGTGAAGTTAGTTTGACAATTCGACGTTTCGGATGCGAGCGACCACCAATAACTTATTTAATTTAAATATGGACCTGGATTTTTTATTTTGCTATTCCATACCTTTTATAACGTTAAATTAAATTATGTCAAAAAAGTCATATCATACCATTTGATTTTTTTGAGAAAATCCGTGTTTGAAGAATTGTGAATAAACGCCATCTAGTGACCACTAATAGAACCATTATGGCACAGTTATTAGCTCTAAGTGAAGAGCAAAAAAGGCTCTTTTTTCTAACACCAAGTTCAATGTAATCGGTTCATCCAAAACAGAGATATAAACGTTTGAAAGAAAAAAAATGTAACCTTCCCCCTCGACTTTATTATTGAAAATAGAAAAAAAAGTGATAAAAAGCAAAAGGTTGCATATTCGCCTGAAGAATACAGTGCTTCTATTTTCGATAAACGTTGAGTAGGAAAACTCAAGAGAAAATCGGCATTTCCGTTTTTGAGTTGCTGTTACGCCCTCTAGCAGCCATTTGTCGAACTTGAAAATAATTTCGAGTTATTTCCTTTGGCCGATTTCCCTATAAATATTTTTTCCCCATAATTTTATGATCAACAGTTATCGAGTTATGGCCAGAGGGCATTCTTAATGGATCACCCTGTATATATATATATATATATATATATATATATATATATATATATATATATATATATATATATATATATATATATATATAATATATAACTTAGTATTTATTTTTATTTTTTTTGACCTAGTTCTACTATATATATTTTTCGGTGCGATTTTCTTGGTTGTTGGTCACTTTTTAAAGGAAAAATGTTTTTATTTTATTTTGACTGACCTAGACCTAGAAACCTAGATTCGGTCTTTTTCAAAGTCTAAAACAGAGGAGAACAATTTTGTTTTTCGTAAAATTACATAGATTTTTTTAATAACTTACCAGGAACGAAAATAAATCCAACCATCATATGGGACATGAACATACATATAACCTAAATTACATTAATTTTTATTTCAGCATACAAACAGAACAGACACACAGGACACAGGTGTTATTGTCACAGAATAAAATACACTGACCCATATTAGTATTAATTTGTAATCAGATAGCAATCCTTTAAAAAGTGACCAAAAACCAAGAAAATAGCACCGAAAAAAAAAAAAATATATATATATATATATATATATATATATATATATATATATATATATATATATATATATATATATATATATATATATATATATATATATATATATATATATATATATATATATATATATATATATATATATATATATATATATATATATATATATATATATATATATATATATATATATATATATATATACAACACGAAATAGCGGGGTTGCAGCCTAATAATCCTATTGATGTTACTGGGACATTAAATAGATGATTCTATTTACTTTGTGAAAGCTTTCGGATTTATTTTAATCCTTCATCAGTCACACTACAAAATGGTTTGTTAATATAAAGTAAATTATTAAAATATTTTAGACTTACTGTAAGTGAGGTTACAAATATAAACAGCTATCCAATAGGAAATTCATTTCTGTGAATGAAAGGAACACCTCTTTATATAAGTATTTAACACAAAACAAACAGACTGGAAAAAACAATAACAAAAAATTTTTTTTTTTTGATTACACACGAAACCGTTGAAAGGTAGGTTTCCAATGTATTCGACCGGAGTCGAGGCTTAACTAGAATATTAAGAATAAAATATATGCACCTATTTGTTTCTTTTTTAGATAAAAAAAAAAAAAAAAATAATCCTTCTTTTGTGTTTTGAAGGCCAGGACGATTATTTGGTTTTAAGGTTTAATAAATTGCTATATATTATATTGAGATTCTGTATATCCGATTTTTTATTCATCGGGTTTTCCTGATTATTTATGTGCACCATTTCGAGAAAATTTCTTTTAAAATAATTAATTTCACATTCGAGAATCTCCGCCTCTGCGAAATTTGCTGAATGACCTGTGTCTCTTACGTGTTGGGAAAGGGCACATGCTTCGGGTTTTATTCTTATATCACTTTTATGAGATATTATTCTATCTTTTAGAGGCCTTGAGGTTTGCCCTATGTATTTTTTATTGCAATGTAAACAATCTATTTTATATACTACATTTGATTTGTTATGCCTTTTTGTTTTATCTTTAAGAGAACTAAAAAGTTTGCTCGTAGGTTTAACGGCTTTATTGGCTATAACAATATTTTCTTTTTTGAATATGTTCGCTAATTTAGGGGTTAATTCCTGAACGTATGGAAAGGAAACATACTTTTTTATTATTGGAGGGCTAGTAGAAACAGTTGGTGAATTGTTTGGTACTATAGTGTCAGTTGAATAGATTAATTTCTTTAGCAGGCTTTGAGGGTAAGAGTTGTCCAATAGTAGGTTATTTAGACGTTTTAGATTTTGATCCTTTAATGACTGATGACAGATTGACAAAATTCTATTTTTTAGGCCAAGTATGAGGTTTATTTTCATTTTTTCGGAATGGTATGAGAAATAATTTAAATATCTACCTGAGCTGCTTGGTTTTATGTACCAGTCCAATATAATTTTATTACTGTTGGTTCTAATAAGTCTTGTATCTAAAAATGGCACACTTCTCTCAGATTCCATTTCAATTGTGAATTTAATGTACTGATTATAATTATTGAAAATATTGAGTAGCTCTGTTTCGCTTCCAATCGGAATGGCGCAAATTAAATCATCAACATATTTTTTTAAAAAGGGTATTTCAAAGTTCAGCTTTGGGATGCAATCGTATAATAAATCATCCATTACGTATTGCGCTAAAATGGGAGACATTTTTGAGCCCATAGGGGTTCCGAAAACTTGTTTGTAAAATTGATTGTCAAAAGAGAAACAGGTATTGTTAAAAACAAATTCTATTATTTCTAAGAAGTTTGATTGATTTAAAGAACAGTGATTTTTGATTTTGGACCAATTTTTTTTAATACTAACTTTGACTAATTCTAATGGGATATTGGAAAATAAAGACGTAACATCTAAGCTTATAATGTGGTAATTTTCCGGTAGCTGAAACTCGTTAATAAAATTTGCAAAATTAAAAGAGTCTGCTATGTAGTATTCGTTATTATAATCGTATGCAGTGTTTAAAACCTCTGTAATAAAACCAGCTAGTTGAGCAGTTGGGGAATCTATGGAGGATATTATTGGTCTAAGAGAAATTGTGGGTTTATGTGTTTTTGGCAAACCGTAAAACTTGGGGCAAATAGAGTTATAAATCATCAATTTTTTCGCAGTAGCGTCCGATAGTTGTTTTGATTTTTTCAATTTTGAAATTATTTGGTTGGCTTTTTGTTGAATTGTAGATGTAGGATCGCGTGGAATTTTTTTGTAATAAACTTCGTCACTAAGTAAGGACATAGCCAGTTGTAAATATTGTTCTTTGTAAATTGCGACCGTGACGTTGCCTTTGTCAGATCTCGTAATGTAGATATCTGGGTGTTGTTTTAAAAAAATCTTGGTTTTATTATACCATTTAGTTGTCTCTGAGAAAGTAACCTCTTCTGTATGAAAATAATTGGTGATGACATTGGCCGCCTGTGCACTGTAAATATTTTTTTCACGCATATTGTCTACGTGTGATATTGTTAATTCAACGTCTGCTAAAATATGTGGGACTGAGACGTCCTTTTTGGAAACGGGGAGACAAAACTTGGGCCCTAATGATAGGATATTTTTTGCTTCTGTTGGAAAAACGACAGGTGTAAGATTTTTGAACCAACAGTCCTTAATTTTAATGCGATTTAATTTATTTGATTTAAGTTCGTCAATCTTTTTAAGATTGTTGCTTTTTGTCTTGTAAAAAGCCTGGTTATACACTATATTTTGTCTCCGGAAAAACTCAAGATGAATGTTTATAGGTATATTTTCCTCTATTCTCAGTCGATATGTGCTAAGTGCCTTTTCCATTCTTTCAACATTTCCGTGTGTTATCTTAATCTCTAAATTTAAAATCTTACGGCTAAGTTTGTTTCTAAAACTAAAAATCATCTGTCCAGTTCTTCCTTCTTGGACATTCACGAGGCCTGTAACTCCTTTGATTTGATCGGTAATATGCCTAGGGGTTAACCCAAGACGTCTGCACTGGAGAAGAAATATCTTCCTATTTTTCAGCGAAGCTAGTTTGATGTTGAGTTTTGCCCAGTTTCTCAAGTAATTTGCACAATTTAAACCATATGTAGTAGAAATTTCCTGGTAAAACCCCATTCCTGATTAACAGATTCTTTATAATTTCACGGCTGTTTGAAAATGAAATGGACAACACGAAATAGCGGGGTTGCAGCCTAATAATCCTATTGATGTTACTGGGACATTAAATAGATGACTCTATTTACTTTGTGAAAGCTTTCGGATTTATTTTAATCCTTCATCAGTCACACTACAAAATGGTTTGTTAATATAAAGTAAATTATTAAAATATTTTAGACTTACTGTAAGTGAGGTTACAAATATAAACAGCTATCCAATAGGAAATTCATTTCTGTGAATGAAAGGAACACCTCTTTATATAAGTATTTTGGAAAAAACAATAACAAAAAATATTTTTTTTTTTTGATTACACACGAAAGTTGAAATTAAAAGGCTTAACTAGAATATTAAGAATAAAATATATGCACCTATTTGTTTCTTTTTTAGATATATAACGATTATTTGGTTTTAAGGTTTAATAAATTGCTATATATTATAAATGTATATCCGATTTTTTTTTCCCATATATACAGAATTCAATATAATATATAGCAATTTATTAAACCTTAAAACCAAATAACTGGCCTTCAAAACACAAAAGAAGGATTATTTTTTTTTTTTTTTGCTATCTAAAAAAGAAACAAATAGGTGCATATATTTTATTCTTAATATTCTAGTTAAGCCTCGACTCCGGTCGAATACATTTATTTCAACGGTTTCGTGTGTAATCAAAAAAAAAAAAAATTTTTTGTTATTGTTTTTTCCAGTCTGTTTGTTTTGTGTTAAATACTTATATAAAGAGGTGTTCCTTTCATTCACAGAAATGAATTTCCTATTGGATAGCTGTTTATATTTGTAACCTCACTTACAGTAAGTCTAAAATATTTTAATAATTTACTTTATATTAACAAACCATTTTGTAGTGTGACTGATGAAGGATTAAAATAAATCCGAAAGCTTTCACAAAGTAAATAGAGTCATCTATTTAATGTCCCAGTAACATCAATAGGATTATTAGGCTGCAACCCCGCTATTTCGTGTTGTCCATTTCATTTTCAAACAGCCGTGAAATTATAAAGAATCTGTTAATCAGGAATGGGGTTTTACCAGGAAATTTCTACTACATATGGTTTAAATTGTGCAAATTACTTGAGAAACTGGGCAAAACTCAACATCAAACTAGCTTCGCTGAAAAATAGGAAGATATTTCTTCTCCAGTGCAGACGTCTTGGGTTAACCCCTAGGCATATTACCGATCAAATCAAAGGAGTTACAGGCCTCGTGAATGTCCAAGAAGGAAGAACTGGACAGATGATTTTTAGTTTTAGAAACAAACTTAGCCGTAAGATTTTAAATTTAGAGATTAAGATAACACACGGAAATGTTGAAAGAATGGAAAAGGCACTTAGCACATATCGACTGAGAATAGAGGAAAATATACCTATAAACATTCATCTTGAGTTTTTCCGGAGACAAAATATAGTGTATAACCAGGCTTTTTACAAGACAAAAAGCAACAATCTTAAAAAGATTGACGAACTTAAATCAAATAAATTAAATCGCATTAAAATTAAGGACTGTTGGTTCAAAAATCTTACACCTGTCGTTTTTCCAACAGAAGCAAAAAATATCCTATCATTAGGGCCCAAGTTTTGTCTCCCCGTTTCCAAAAAGGACGTCTCAGTCCCACATATTTTAGCAGACGTTGAATTAACAATATCACACGTAGACAATATGCGTGAAAAAAATATTTACAGTGCACAGGCGGCCAATGTCATCACCAATTATTTTCATACAGAAGAGGTTACTTTCTCAGAGACAACTAAATGGTATAATAAAACCAAGATTTTTTTAAAACAACACCCAGATATCTACATTACGAGATCTGACAAAGGCAACGTCACGGTCGCAATTTACAAAGAACAATATTTACAACTGGCTATGTCCTTACTTAGTGACGAAGTTTATTACAAAAAAATTCCACGCGATCCTACATCTACAATTCAACAAAAAGCCAACCAAATAATTTCAAAATTGAAAAAATCAAAACAACTATCGGACGCTACTGCGAAAAAATTGATGATTTATAACTCTATTTGCCCCAAGTTTTACGGTTTGCCAAAAACACATAAACCCACAATTTCTCTTAGACCAATAATATCCTCCATAGATTCCCCAACTGCTCAACTAGCTGGTTTTATTACAGAGGTTTTAAACACTGCATACGATTATAATAACGAATACTACATAGCAGACTCTTTTAATTTTGCAAATTTTATTAACGAGTTTCAGCTACCGGAAAATTACCACATTATAAGCTTAGATGTTACGTCTTTATTTTCCAATATCCCATTAGAATTAGTCAAAGTTAGTATTAAAAAAAATTGGTCCAAAATCAAAAATCACTGTTCTTTAAATCAATCAAACTTCTTAGAAATAATAGAATTTGTTTTTAACAATACCTGTTTCTCTTTTGACAATCAATTTTACAAACAAGTTTTCGGAACCCCTATGGGCTCAAAAATGTCTCCCATTTTAGCGCAATACGTAATGGATGATTTATTATACGATTGCATCCCAAAGCTGAACTTTGAAATACCCTTTTTAAAAAAATATGTTGATGATTTAATTTGCGCCATTCCGATTGGAAGCGAAACAGAGCTACTCAATATTTTCAATAATTATAATCAGTACATTAAATTCACAATTGAAATGGAATCTGAGAGAAGTGTGCCATTTTTAGATACAAGACTTATTAGAACCAACAGTAATAAAATTATATTGGACTGGTACATAAAACCAAGCAGCTCAGGTAGATATTTAAATTATTTCTCATACCATTCCGAAAAAATGAAAATAAACCTCATACTTGGCCTAAAAAATAGAATTTTGTCAATCTGTCATCAGTCATTAAAGGATCAAAATCTAAAACGTCTAAATAACCTACTATTGGACAACTCTTACCCTCAAAGCCTGCTAAAGAAATTAATCTATTCAACTGACACTATAGTACCAAACAATTCACCAACTGTTTCTACTAGCCCTCCAATAATAAAAAAGTATGTTTCCTTTCCATACGTTCAGGAATTAACCCCTAAATTAGCGAACATATTCAAAAAAGAAAATATTGTTATAGCCAATAAAGCCGTTAAACCTACGAGCAAACTTTTTAGTTCTCTTAAAGATAAAACAAAAAGGCATAACAAATCAAATGTAGTATATAAAATAGATTGTTTACATTGCAATAAAAAATACATAGGGCAAACCTCAAGGCCTCTAAAAGATAGAATAATATCTCATAAAAGTGATATAAGAATAAAACCCGAAGCATGTGCCCTTTCCCAACACGTAAGAGACACAGGTCATTCAGCAAATTTCGCAGAGGCGGAGATTCTCGAATGTGAAATTAATTATTTTAAAAGAAATTTTCTCGAAATGGTGCACATAAATAATCAGGAAAACCCGATGAATAAAAAATCGGATATACAGAATCTCAATATAATATATAGCAATTTATTAAACCTTAAAACCAAATAATCGTCCTGGCCTTCAAAACACAAAAGAAGGATTATTTTTTTTTTTTTTTGCTATCTAAAAAAGAAACAAATAGGTGCATATATTTTATTCTTAATATTCTAGTTAAGCCTCGACTCCGGTCGAATACATTGGAAACCTACCTTTCAACGGTTTCGTGTGTAATCAAAAAAAAAAAAAAAAAAAAAAAAATTTTTTGTTATTGTTTTTTCCAGTCTGTTTGTTTTGTGTTAAATACTTATATAAAGAGGTGTTCCTTTCATTCACAGAAATGAATTTCCTATTGGATAGCTGTTTATATTTGTAACCTCACTTACAGTAAGTCTAAAATATTTTAATAATTTACTTTATATTAACAAACCATTTTGTAGTGTGACTGATGAAGGATTAAAATAAATCCGAAAGCTTTCACAAAGTAAATAGAGTCATCTATTTAATGTCCCAGTAACATCAATAGGATTATTAGGCTGCAACCCCGCTATTTCGTGTTGTCCATTTCATTTTCAAACAGCCGTGAAATTATAAAGAATCTGTATATCTATATATATATATATAAATATATATATATATATATATATATATATATATACATATATATATATATATACATATATATATATATATATTTTTTTTTTTTTTTTTCGGTGCTATTTTCTTGGTTTTTGGTCACTTTTTAAAGGATTGCTATCTGATTACAAATTAATACTAATATGGGTCAGTTTATTTTATTCTGTGACAATAACACCTGTGTCCTGTGTGTCTGTTCTGTTTGTATTTATATATATATTACTTAATGTATCGAACGACACAATTAAAAACTAAAGTACATGATGTGCTTTATTATTATGTTTTAACTAACATGATTTTAAAACTGCATAAACTCATGCAGAGAAGTAACTCTCAGTGCTGGTACGTCGCCGTTGCTAAAAGAAAAATTGGTGAATTGTAGTAGAAAAAATCCAAAAAACAAGAAAAAAGCTTTGTATTTCGCGCATGTTTATTTCTATCGATCGGTTTCTACGGAAAGCTACGGCTTCACGCTTAAAGTGGGGATGACTGCCATGGTCAGCTATGACGTCATAGTGTGTCATGTTCTTTCTTTTTAATAAATAATACAATACGTGCATGTTCCTTAAGTCAAGTGGATATTAAACGTCCTGTGTGTCTTGCATAAACCTCTTCACAGAAGGAAGGAATTCCTGTTTGAAAGGTCTTTGGGGATCACAAGCATTGGCCACTTTTCTTACGTGTATTGTAGATTGTACGTATGTTGGATCGCTGAAGTAATCATCCTATTTTGCCTGTAATGCCATGTATATAGGGAAGAACAATAATATCTAATGGTAGCTCCTCATAGTTCTCTTTTCACGGAGTTGGATTACTATGTCTTCTAGCCGTTCCCTTTCAGAGCTTAGGTCAGTTTCTCTGTTACCAATGTTACAGAACCTTGATTAGGAATCGAAAGGTCTAAATAATAGTGAGTTAATAACCAATTGCTTTTCTGGTGACAATTTGCATTTAAGTATCTATTTGCATGCGTCAGTTTTCTAATCACAGAATGTTCTAATACACAATTTAGCTTCATTTCAGCTATTACATCTAAAAAGGAAATCGTTCCATTTGAAATAGGACGCTCAATGTCTACTAGACTCAAGGAACATTAACGATGTTTAAAAAGAAATCTGCTGTAGCTTAACATCATCATACTAATAAATACCAAAGGAACCAAAGTTCTACCGTCAGTTCCAAGATTCTATAAACGAAAAAATAGAAAATCTATTTAACTTTAAAACACATACATCATACATCACACGTGGAAACTGATCTTAACACAGGGTCACGGTTCGGCGAGCACAAGTCGGTTATAAAGGCCAGCCTGAATCTTTCCGAACTCATTCAATGTGCAGATCTCGGGCAGTAAAGATCTATGAAGATGTCCTGTGTAATTGAAGACAAAACGTCGGATAGTCATTCCAATTTGACACGGTCTAATCCCAAGAAGCATAATTTTTTAATTGACCAAAGCCGTGAAAGCTTCTGTACTATTATCATAAATCGAAAGTTTTTACAGACATTGTAAACATAATCCTAATTTTTTAAATAAACACATAGCAATAATTTAAAATTTGGTAAAATAGAAGAGCCAAAGGAAGAAACATAAATTTAACTTACCGTATTACATTATTTAGAGAAGGCAGCTATTTCTAACTGAACGTTATCTTTAACCCACGACTAGAACTCTCATTACTCTTATGTTCAACATGAATATGCCATGAACTGCGTTATAGGGCTCCCTTTTACTCTGCTTGTATGATCTCAGTAAATTTTAACTTAGATTAGAATTTACTATGCTGTGCAAATATTATTACTTACATATTTGTAACGTATTAAATATATGCCTAAATATGAATTTTAGTATGAGAATGTTTATTAACTTTTTTATCGTCTTTATAATGAAATGTTTAGTTTAATCTCTGTAATGAAATTTATTTGGCTAATTAAGGCAATTATGTAGAATGTTTACATAATTTTTTAAAACTTTCATAAATTACTGATCGGTGTTACAACTTATATTCGAATGATTATGAAAGTGATTCTAGTGTAAGAAGGAGTTAAATGGGGCCTCTTTTATTGTTAAAAAACCTTTCATTGTTAAGAAAGAACTTTAAAAGTACAATGATATAATAAAAGAGCATTTTAAAAACCTACCATCATTTTTAAGATGAAACATTAGTTTGAATTTAATTCGCTAGAAGCAACATTTTCGATATATTTTCAAATTTAAACGGAGTAACAAACACATTTTTATTGAGCGCTACGAAAATAATTGTCAAGCTATTGTACATTCCTTACATGGAAACATGACAAACGTTTTGTATAGAAATGGGTCTGCAAGAATTCTGTTTTTGTTGCATTTGCAAAGCCGTGTTTGTATGATATTTTTTCTTTTGATGTAGATAATCTGCTCCTAAAAGCTCGACAAGGTAAGCAAAATACTTAAAAATACCTCTAGAAAATATTTTATTTTTAAGGGTATTTATTATTTTTAACAAACTAAGGGCAATGGCTCTCGAATCAATCCTCATCCTAGGTTTTAATCAGTACATGATAACATATACCCAGATTAGGTTGAAATTAAGTGGCTATTAATACAAAAAAATTCAACTAGTCTTATCCGATTTTCTAATTAAGCTATTATGAACGACTACTGAAGTTTATAGATCCACAAGTATGAAACGTATTTCTTTATTATCAAATATTAGAACACTAGTTATGACGTTTCACAGCCATCTACTACGGCAGGTCGACGCAAAACCGTTCTGTTTAGCGTCGTGTGTTTTTAAACCTACCAACGTAAATATTCGAATTTTTTTTTCGGATAATTTTTTTACCAAGGAAATATTTTTTTTAATGTATGTAAAGGCCAAAGAAACAAACATTCTATAAAATACTCCTTTCATAAGACATTTTAGCAAGGTTTCGTACGCAACAAATAATCTTTTTAGTTAAATATGATCTATCCGATGGCGACGTACGTACTTTAATTTTTTGTCTAGGTTACATGTCAAATATGTTAACAAACATTACTACATGTTCATAAAAAATAAAAATAAATCTATACAACTATTTTTTTGATTAAAAAAATGTTTGGTAAAGTATACCTAAAATGATCGTGTAGAGAATAGTTTTTCATTTAAGCTATTATTTAATATACAGGGTGTTAGTGGTTTGACTACAAATATTTTAACACGTGATAGTATGGACCATTTTGATTAAAAACTGCTTTAAAAACATAGGGTCAATTCCTTACCATTTTTGAGAAAAACGGCCTTAATTGTATTTTTAGTTGTATTTTGTTTTATTAATTTTTAAGCACATTGTGAACTTTTATTATGTAAAACAATTAATTATTTGATTTTCTACAAAATACCTTAAAAATGTTTCTTAGTAAAATATCTCATCGACCTAAATTTAAAAAATAAGTAAACGGATAAATTGTTTTATTTTACCATAGAATGCTTATTTGAAAACGGCAACACTGCCCACCGTAGAGAAATGAACAGGCTTCAACGAACATAACAATTTGCAAACATATCAGTTGCAGTTGTCTTGTTTTTTGGTTTTTTCACCTTAATTTTTTGTCGTATGAGACAATTCCACACCGTTTTAATACATACTCGGGATTTAAAAAAACTTTTTAAAGAGTTACTTATTTATGGAGAGTGTAGGCAGAATGCGCATTGGGCGTCCCAAACATACTGGGGAAGATATCCTAAAAAATCCTTCGAGTTTTACAAAAAGTTCGCGATACAGAAAGTGTAAACCGTCAAACTAATAGGGGGCCTGAAAGACAAGTAACACCCGAAAACGAGAAACATATTTTAGCGTTAGTGGAGGCAAACCCTGGTTTGAGCACTCGAGAAATCTCGCGACAAGTTGGATTTTCTAATTGGGCCATTCATAGTACCTTTCGGGAAAACCTTCTGTGCCCTTATCATGAGCAGCGAGTACAGGCTTTGACTTTAGAGGACTTACCCCCGAAGAAGAGAATTTTGCCGGTGGTTTTTCCGAAAGAAACAAGAACACGAAAATTTTACTTTAAATATACTGACAACCGATTAGATCACCACACCTAAACCCCCTTGATTTTTATTTTTGGGGCCACATGAAAACGTTAGTGTATAATAGGGTTGAAATTGAAAATGAAGATGACCTTAGAAACCGTATTTTTGCTGCAGCGGAACAAATTACGTTCTTGAATCTGTTCAAGAAAATTGGCTTCGCCGTATTCGTGCGTGTTCACATAATGGCGGTAGTCATTTTCAGCATTTATTTTAAGTTTTTAAAATACTTTTTTTAGTGTGTGAATTATCTACGTAGTGCTATAAATTAATATGCTTGGTAAGTTCATATTCTTTATTAATTTTTGGAAACTAATAAACTTAATTAGGGTTGCGCAGTTAAAAACTATACAAATAAATAATCTAAAAAGTTTTAATAACGGGTTTTTACTATTATTAAAAAATTAGTTCATACATTCCAAAAAATAATCAAAATTAAATAATTGAATCGTATTCAAAGCTACGGATTTTTTTATACTTCTTGTCATCACATTGATGTTCAAGCAAATAGCAATGTTGCCATATTGTCTTGGAATTAGTTGAAACCTTCTCCAAAATTAAATATTTTAAAATTAAATATCTCGAAACTCTTTCGAATTTACCGATAATTTATAAGAATATTTTGTTTAAAATCGTTCATACTATCCTATGTGAAAATATTTGTAGTCCAACCCCTTGTATAATATACTAAAAACTTTTAAAAATAAGATATCGTTTACGCTGCTAAAAAGCCAACATAATCGCATTCGTTTTCAAAAAGACCTACCTTTCTTTTTTATTGTTGATAATGTGTAATTAAAACGATCGTTTCGACGCATTCAGATATAGAATTTCTTAAACTATCTTTCATTTAGTGTATATTTATATATTTTTTACGTGGCGGAAAAGTTAAAAAGTTCCTTTTAAAAAAATTTCGTACGCAACAAACAATCTCTTTAGTTAAAATAAAAGAATATTGAAGAAAAGAGAAACAGTGTCATCTTACAGGAAACTTTCGACGTGCGGGTCATTCTTTCCCTAATGTAATTGCTGTCTTCTTCCATAACTTGTTCGGTTTCGATTCTCACCTCCTTATGAATGAACTGAACATGGGACAGAAAAAGCTTGAGTTATCCGATAAAATAAAGAAAAATACGTTTCTTTTTTATTTATTTATCTATTTACGCAGACGAAATCCAAAATTAGAATATTCAAATACTGCCTTTTTAGAAGTTGAATATCCGGTTGATTTCTATTATCCTGACAATGAGCTACCCTTTTGTCCAGAATGCATCATGCCAAAATATTCCAAAGTCAAAATTTCAAAACTACTTCCAAATTTTTCTAAAAATATATCAGTAAATTTCCTTTACCGGGATCTTCCCGCGTTATGAACATTTCATTTTATTAGGAATAGTGAAGTGTGACCCAATTTAATTGTGCACATAGCCATTTAGAATCACATATACAGCATGTGCGTGGATTTGGGTAACAACTTTTTATTGTGGTTTTTGCGACAAAGTTATTTTTCATAAAACTTTTTCATACCTGAAAAATAAGATTGATTTAAAAAATAATGTTTGCAAAATAAAAAGAAATTGAAATTCTAACTTTAGACAGCTAATTAAAGAGCCTGCAAATACAAATCAAAAACTTTTCAAATTTTTTGGTAATGGACATGGTTTTAAGAAAGTTAATTGTGAATATGTATATTTTACATATTCACCATTAATTTGGTCAAAAACTCTAAAAGCTTTTTGACCTGTATTTGCAGGCTCGTTATTTTAGCTGTCTGAAACCTTGTAATTTCAATTTTTGCTTTGTTTTGCAAAACTTCTATTTTTGTGTTTATTTCGTACCCTGTATATAAAATTACATTATTTTTTAAATCAATCTTATTTTTCACATAAGCAAAACTTTATATGAAGAATAATTTTCTCACCTAAAATCACAAACAAAAACATTTGTCCATAGGTTACCTATTTTCGACTTAGTGACTATTAAATTATTTAAAAATTACACTACGTACAAAAAAACTTTAAATTACTTCTAATTTCATATTTGTATGCTCTCCAATTTGGCTAGCTTAGAAAATTTGATTTCTCTTTTTTTTTTACTTTACCTACTTACTTTGGATTGTTGTTTGCGCAACTTGTATATTATATGAAAATTTTTCTGAAACCAAACTTAGTTTTTTAATAAGCAAAACAAATCCACGAACACGTTTTGCACTGTCTTTCAAATATTTTTATTGAGCGCCAATGAGTTCCACTATATTGAGTTCGTATCAATATTTTACCAATGTTTACCTATGCCACACTTCATTTGTGGGTATGATTTACATAAATTGAATAAGTAGTTATTACACCGATTTTTTTAACATCGTCGTTTTGTTCCGTCATATTGAAAATTTGAAGCAAATTGAATAAAAAGGTTTTTTATGTTGATTTTTTAAACATGTTATTTGGACACCATCTTGAATTTTATCATTTTTAACTATATTTCACACTTAATGCTTGCAGAAAATTTGAAATCAATCTAATAAGTAGTTTTTCAGGCTGATTTTTTTAAACATTTTTTAGGCCGCTATTTTATTTTTCTGTTTGATTCGTACCAAAATGTTGCCAGTTCATTCCTATGTAACACTTGATTTTTGTGCATAAATTGAGGTAAATTGGATAATTAATTTTTTTTAACATTTCACTAGGCCGCAATTTTGTTTGGCCATATTAGATTTTTACTAAAATATTACCAGGTTATCCCCATATGACCCTTAATTTTTGAGCAAAATTTGAAGTCAATTGACTAAGTAGTTTTTTAGCTATGCCGCGAACAGGCAGGTATGCAGACAGACAGACAGACAGAGAAAACATGTTTTTCGGCATCTAGAGATCTCAAAACGTAAAGTTCTCGGAGGGTGATTTCTTCACCATAGCAATACTTCTCTTTAACGAGAGAAGTAAAAATTATTATTTATTTTCAGAATTTGTAGCAAATACATCGGACGACATAATTTTAAATTAAAAAAAAATAGTGTGGATGAAATATTCGTCAATTCACATTATGTTTCGGAGTTTTTGATTGTTTCATTGTACATGTTTCTAAGTGTTTTTTTAATTTTATTAATATATAATTAAATTATAGTGCTTCAAGGACTTTTTCTTCGATGAAAATTTGAGTAAGTTGATAATATTTTACTCTTCATATAATTGATACGAAATGTTTAGATATATACTTTTAAAAATATAGTTATAAGAAGATAATACCGCCGGTGTTCTATCTGTACACTGTTTTTATGTAAGTGAATTCACTTATTTTTACCAATTTATTGACATTAGCTGTAAATCAATGTACGTTTTAAATGTATTTTTTTTCTGCTCTTTCAAATGGTAAAGTTGATTTTGAAATTCAACATTTAATTTCGAGGTTATTTTCGAATAAAGGGTCGAAAATTAAGAAAGAAAAATTTTTCAGATTTTTTTTGAAAACTATCGCGACGCGTTCCCCTATATATCCCTCCTAGACTCAATATTTTCTTTGTAAATTATAAACTTTTACATTTTAGTAAAAAAGCAAGAACGATACCACTGAGTTTCAACTTACACTCAAACTGTACATTTGAAAATTATTTTTTTTTAAATTACAATTTTTCTTAGTTCTTGTTCTGTTCGTTTCGATGGTGAAGTCGATTTCTTTACATAAATAATTTTTTTAAAGCTATTTGCAACCCTTGCTCTGGTTTATAACCATAGGGTGCAAGAGTGCTACGCTCTTATTTTTTTTTAAATAATAAAATAGGAAATATTTTTATTAATTTACTGAAATAAAAAAAAACTCGTAAAGGTAATTAAAAAAAGGCAAAACTATCAAGAGACAAGCTCGTGGTCAATAGAGCGTGTAATATCAATGCCCTAAACTCGTTTATCCCGAAGAGTGGGCGTGGGAAAAAAAATTAATAGTAAAAAAGGCGAGCGCTACCAATTTATTACGGCCTAAATTGGAAAGCCCCTAGATGTGTTCGGCACTTACTTGTTCCTGATACTTTCATAAAAATAAAATTGTAATTTAAAATAAAGAAACTTATTTAATAAAAAAAATATCCTGAAAAAGGAGAGAAAATGTGAGCTAAATAAAACACACTCTAAAACAATAAAATCTTTTTAATAAAAGTTGTTTTTGGAAAAAAACCTGTACAAAAAAATATAAAAAAAAACAATAATATGAAATAAAAAAGTTCACTAAATGTCCCAGCGTGATACGTCACTGCAACAGGAGGAAGGTGTATCAGTAGACAGGACCTTAGTTCACGTCAAAGTGAGTCTTAAAGCCCCGTACTAAGACCCTATTCAATAGGGTTTAGTTCGCCCCGGCAGGAAGACTTCTTCAGAACGTGGCAGGAAAATGGCAGCTTGGTCCAATTTCAGCATCAAAAAACCTTTCTCAGAGAGATTACTTGGAGGTTACAAAATACAATAAAATTCACAAATAGAAAACCCCAACTAAATTTTTACGAGCTGAGGAGAAATCCCACCAACGGATTTCCAAGAAAAACTTGGATTTTATTTTCTCCAGTTCGCGCTCAAGACCTTTCGATGTTACAGGAGACCAGAAAAGTGAAGTGAAAAAGTAGTTCCTTCCCGGAACCGGCTCCATTGTACCTTCTAGAATTTACATAAATCCGATGCCGAACTATCATTGGTTAGATTGCCCCAGGTGACATCAGTTTTGTCAAGAGGAATTGGGAATAATTTAAAATAGGGATTGCAGGGCAAGAAAAACGATCACTGATTGGTTTATAATTCAAACGGCAACCACCTGAGAATAAACTTGGCAACAGTTGGGATCTTAGCATGCGCCTACTGAATGAGGGCATATCGGATGCAGTGAGTGACAGCGCATAGGAAGTGACACGTCCAATAACCCTAAATTATACTGTGAACTAGGCAAAATGAATAGTAAACAAACATCTATCTTCCAGCTTTCAAAATTTAAATTTAGAATAATAGTTGAAAATGATATCCCGAAAAATCAACTTGCAACTAAAATAGAGAACAAAGCTATGGGGAATTGATTTCAAATGGGGAAGTGGAAAAACCCTGACAACAAAAAGGTACCTAGGCTTGATTTAAATTATATTTTCACAACAATACAATATAAATAAATTTGTTATTTTACCATTAAAAGAGATTTATTCATAACGAAATATTTTAGGCAATTTACAGAAGACAAAAAATGGTCGAGTAATAATTCAGGACATAAAAGGGTGTAAATACTCATGCAATCAGGAAAAAATGATTGAAAAAGGAAATATTTAAGGAAGTAATTTAGTTTTCCAAACACTACCACCGAACCGATTTAGTTACACCAATATGCAACTGCTACCTAATCCAAGAAAAAAAAAGTATAAATATTGATTATAAATCTAGAAATTTTATGTGTTTATAGGCTAAAGTCAAGTGAAAGAATTTGTACTAATATTGCCCTTATGTGTTAGACATCCAGGGCTAAAAGGGAATACAATTAACATAGGGTAAATTTAAAACAAAGTAACAAGCATGTATTGGCCTAAAAACAATCTTATATATATATATATATATATATATATATATATATATATATATATATATATATATATATATATATATATATATATATATAATATTTATCAAAGTAAAAGTAACGGTGCTTCATAAACATAAATTTCTACATATGAGTATTAATACAAAATATCCACCTTACATGCAAAAAAAAATTCGGTGCATTAATGCTAATATTTTATTATTCACAGCAACAGAAAAGATATGTTTGGACCCAAAAATAGAGGTTTGAAGTCGAAAATGTAACATCCTGACAAGATTATCGAAAGACCAAAACTTGCATAAAGGAGGCAAAACAGGTTTTTAAGACTGCTAAAATTAAATTCTGATTTACTCTATAATATTAAGAAATAAATATCTTTAGATGTTATTTGGGTTTCGTTTTTGAAATAATTGTAATTTTAATTGATGAATGATATTGTATGAATCTAGGTATCGCCATCCAAGTAACAACGTTTGAACTTGCAGTAAAACGTTTCTTTAGAACGGGGTGGTGAACTACTTTGGTTTAAGAATACTGATAGTTGTTGATAATAGGTGGTGCCATACATAAAGATTAATCATTATAATATAATCCTGTATAACAAATGAAATTTTCGCTTGAGATATGGGTAATCAACCTAAACTAAAAAACATATAATTTAAATAAAGCGCACATATCAGTTATTAAAAATTAACACTAAAAGAGTACATTATAAATGTTAAACTTAAAGTTTAAACTATATAACAAAATTAGAGTGTTACATATTTTAAAAAGAAAAGAGCAAAAATTGAAGGAAAATTTTTTCTGGAAAAGTCAACTCTGATTTTCTAAAATTTTTTGGCAAACTGTGATAAATTTCGCTACAGGACGTTTCGAAAGACAACAAAAAAATAAGCAAATTATGTCATTAGCATATATGCCGTAACACGTATAGTTCCGTCGTAAATTGAGTGGAAATTTCGTCTTTGCGGTAGGGATCGAAAAAACGAAAAAAGCAGGTTTTTGAAATAAGCGCCTCTTTCGGAAAGATTTATTATTTAATGATTTGCGTATATAAATTTCCGAACTATTTTTTTCTCCTCTATCGGTTGGTGCATTCAATTAATTTTTTCGACCGGACACCACAAAAAAATCAAATGTTTGCTAATTTGGGCACTTTGTACATATTATCGGTTTTTTTTTATTCATCGGAAATAGAGCCTCAAAATGCATCAGTTGGTTTCAAGAATGTACAATAGATTGGTCAGTTTGCATTCGATTTTGTTTATTTTGACGGGACTATAACTAAGAGGTTTAGCTAGGCATGATTTTAATTTTTTATTAGTTATTTTCATTCCCCATACGTTACTTTAAAAACAATTAAGATTGCCGTAGAAACGTAATTAGATGAAACATTTTATTATGTGTTTTTTTGACAAGTACAGTAGTAATTCTTGTTAAAGATTATTAATGAAATAATAAACGTTCTGAAGGAATTGATGGAGAAGCTTGGAGCGATTGAGTTTTATAAATGATTACACAATTATAATACGTTTTAATAAATCATTTGGATTCAAGCGAATTTTTTATTTTCAAATTAATATACCTCTCATTTAACAAAGCATTTCTTCTTCACCAAAAAAACATTATAGTGATTTATTTATTCACATGATAATATTAAAGACATACTGTTTTTACCAAACATGTTTTAGCATTTTTAAAAATCTAGTGGAGTAAATAAAACCAGATTAAACACGATTATGCGAAAAGTCACGGCAAAACAAAATTTTGATTTTTTTTAATAGAACACCCTCTATATTATATGTCCTTCAAATGGATCTATTTTGCTAGTTATAAAACTAAACAATTTTTACCATATTTCAATATAGTTGCTCTATTTCTAAAATGGATATTTACATATTTTTTAACAGACATATATTACATAAAAGACTATATTCTATAAATGTATTGGAAACATTTTTAGACAAACCAATTGAGAAAATATAAATTTTTTGCTTTAATTAATCCTATTTCTTCCTCACAAGTAAATTTATAAATTGTATATTTATATCCCTGTGGGTTACAAAGTTCTTCTTAAAAAGTTCAAGGAATACTTGGTGTATTGGGTTTGACCTTTAAACTTAAAACATACGTAATATTTAACGGAAACGAGCATTTTTACTTCCCTCGTAAAAGAGAAGTATTGTAATCGTGAAAAAATCACTATCCGAGATTTTTTCAGATCTTCACGTTTCACGGTCCCCAGATGACGAAAAACTTACTTATCCGATTGACTTGAAATTTTTTGGTAGAAATCCAATATGGCGAAACAACACAGCGGCTTAGTGAAATGTTAAAAAAATTATTATTAAAAAACTCCTCATCCAATTTATCTCAAATTTTGCAAAAACATCAAGTATTATGTTGGAATCAACTGAAAACATTTTGGTACGAATCCAAAATAGCGGAACATAATAGCGGCTTAATAAAATATTTAAAAATTCAGATTGAAAAACTGCTTAATGGTTTGATTTCAAATTTTGTACTATAACTAATTGTGGTATAAGGATCAACTAATAAAATAGTGGTACTAATTCAAGACATTTGTAATCGTGAAATAGCTAGCCTCTCATTTTTACACATCTTTACATTTTAGCGTCACTAGATGCCAAAATATATGTTTTATGAACTCCGTCGGTCCGTCTGTCGGTCTTTCTGTATATCTGTCAGTTCGCGACATAGCTTAAAGACTACTTACCCGATTGACTTAAAATTTTGGTCAAAAATTAAGGGTCATATGAGGATGGCCTGGTAGAATTTTGATAAAAATCAAATATGGCTTAACAAAATGGCAGCTTAGTGAAATATTAAAAAAAATATTATTACAAAACTACTCATCCAACTTATCTCAAATTTTGCAAAAACATCAAGTATTAAATTGGAATCAACTGGTTACATTTTGGTTCAGCTTGAAAAAACTGCTTAATGGTTTGATTTCAAATTGTGTGCCATAACTAATTGTGGTACAGGGATCAACTAGTAAAATCGTGGTACTAATTCAAGATGGTCGAACAAAATGGCGGCCAAATAAAATGCTTGTAATCCTGAAAAAAGAGAAAAAAACCCTCTCAAGTTTTACACATCCTTACGTTTTAGCGGTCCTAGATGCCAAAAAATATGTTTTATCAATTCCGTTGGTCCATCTGTCGGTCTGCCTGTCTGTCTATCTGCCAGTTCGCGACATAGCTTAAAGACTACTTGTCCGATGGACTTCAAATTTTGGTCAAAAATTAAGGGTCATATGGGGATGACCTGGTAATATTTTGGTAAAAATCCAATATGGCGAAACAAAATAGCCTCAGAGTGAAATATTAAAAATATTAATATTAAAAAACTACTCATCCAATTTATCTCAAATTTTACAAAAAAACATCAAGTATTACGTTGGAACCAACTGGTAACATTTTGGTACAAATCCAAGATGGCAGACTAAAATGACGGCTTAATAAAATATTTAAAAATTTAGCCTGAACTTAATGGTTTGATTTCAAATTATGTGTCATAACATGATCTGGTAATATTTAGGTAAACATCCAGTATGGCAAAACAAAATGGCAGCGTAGTGAATTGTTAAAAAATTGTTATAGAAAAACTGCTTATCCAATTTATTTCAAATTTTGCAAAAACGTAAAGTATTACGTTGGAATCAACTGGTAAAATTTTGGTACGATTCCAAGATGGCGAAACAAAATGCCGGTATAATAGAATATTTAAAAATTTAGCTTGAAAAAACTACGTGATGGAATGATTTCAAATTGTGTGCCATAACTAATTGTAAGTAAAACGGTGGTACTGATTCAAGGTGGCGGAACAAAATTGCGGCCGAATAAAATTTTTGTAATCGTGGAAAAATCTCCCTCTCGGGTTTTACATATCTTCACGTTTTAGCGTCCCTAGAGCCAAAAAAACATGTTTTATCAATTCCGTCGGTCTGTCTGTCAGTTTGCCACTAGCTTAAATATTACTTACCCGTTTAACCTCAAATGTTGACCAAAAATTATGGGTCATATGGGGATGACCTGGTAATATTTTGGTAAAAATCCAATATGGTGGAACAATGTTAAAAGCACTTTGTTAAAGTAATGTGTTATTTAGAGTTAAGACCAAGTAAAAAAGCAAGTCTTTTTTAAATTGTCGACGTTTCGAAACTTAATTGTTCCTCCCTCAGGACACATATTATCAGTGTTTACCTACTCGATTGGTCCGCATATATTTCCCAGATATTAAGTTTCTAAATGGTTTTCGTTAACGATCCTCTTGTTTTTATGTTAGAGTGGTGTATTATTTGGGGTTAGGATCCAGTAAAAAAAACAAAAGTATTTTTTATTTAATTGTCGTCGTTTCGAAACTTTATTGTTGCATTCTCAGGACAGATTTATACATTTTTAGCATTTTATTTTTTTGCGAACCAACGGAGTAGGTAAAGACTGATAATATGGGATTCATGCAGGATATAAAATTTATATGTGTCATGAGGATGCAACGTTAAAGCTGCGAAACGTCGACAATTTAAAAAAGAACTTTTGTTTTTTATACCGGATCCTAACCCCAAATAATACACAAGTCTAACATAACAACAATAGGATCGTTAACGCAAACCATGTAGAAAGTTAATATCTGGGAAATATCTGCGGACCAACGGAGTAGGTTAAGACTGATAATATGGGTTTCAATTTAAGATGGCGAAACAAACTGGTAATACACATTTTATACAATTTTTAGAAAGTCAATGCAAAAAAATCTTCTTTAATTGACTTTTGCAGAAAAATTAAATTTGAAAATGGGATAAACTGGTACGAATTCAACATGGCGTAGCATAATGGCGGCATGAATTAACGTAAAAACTACTTATTGAGTTTATTTTAAATTATGCCCAAAAGTCAAAAGTGGCATTAAGTTTAAAGAAAACAGTAAAATATTAGGTAGAAATCCAAATTGTGCACAATAAAAATAAAAAGACAGTATTTGTAACACATATATACTGTGAATATGTTCTGAATTAAATTATTAAATTGAGTCACACTTTACTATTCCTAACAAATGGAAAAAAATCATAACGAGGGAAGTTCCGGGTAAAGAAAATTTACGGATTTTTTAATTTGAATGCTTGTCTAGCAAAATTAACTAAGAATCTAGTAGTGCTCTGTAAAGTAGCGTATTATTTAAAAGTTGAATAATTTTCTTATCAGAATTATCTCCCTTTATTTGCTCCGCTGGATCATTATTTCTTCAAGGCGCATCAGTTCCTTTTAAGATACTTTCGAACAAAATGTGTCTAAATAGAAATCAAACAATTCTCGATTCTCGCGAATAGATTTTTGAAGATCATCCTTAGTATCTTGTACGGATCTATCAAAAACTTGTGTTGAATGAAACTTGCTGGTTACACTAGAAGCCGTCTCACATTTCGGACGTTTTTTTATTTCAGCTTAATATTGATTGAGTTTTATTTGCCTTGTAGATTTAAATCATCATTTTCTACAAGCTTCTCTAAAGGCTCTGTGATAGGATTCAATATCTCGCCAATTCTTTGATCACTGATATGTCGTTCAATCTTTAGAGTAAACTTTTTTTCTAATAGATTTCAAAGCATATATAACCCTTTTCTTGACATTGTTGATCATGTACTTATAATAGCATTTTATCTTTGACCCTTGTACATTTTTTTCTGTTTTGGACTTGCAAGCGAAGTGTTTTAACTATTGGAATTGGAATGCAAGATGATATCAGATTAGTTTCTAAAAAGAAAGTAAAGAGGTGTGATCTCTCTATTAGGTCTCATTCTGTATTGTGATATATTAATCTGTTAGGTTATTTTATAGGATATATACATTCGTTTAATCATAGTCATACAACCACATATATGTAAAAACACACGTGTATGCAGATACACACATGCATATATACAGGTCCATACATTATGTTACCTTTTACTGCTAATTAATATGTTGAAGGGCATTTCTGTTATTAAAATAGTGAAAACCAAACTTTGTCATAAATATATATATATATATTTCAAGTTGAAACTTTATGTATCAAGCACGATCACACCAACCTTCTCCAAATCCTCTAGAATACCTACTTTTTCATTCGTATAGTTACCATTATCTTGACTTGGATTTAATTTGACAAGTCTGTTATCCAAATGGTTATACGAAATATATTTCTTATTTTCAGTAGGACTTTGCATATCAGCTTCTTCAGATAAAGAACAATTGTCTATGGCCTCTTCATTTAGGCGGTTGGTTAATTGGATTATTTCTAGATAACAAGCTCTATCGCAAGGATTCATCAGGAAACAAAAAATGAAGTTAAATTGAAATATATAAAATATAAAAAATAAGCAAATTTATTAGATGAAATGAAGTCTTATATTGAAAGATAAGACATTGTATGAATAGAACGAAAAAAAAAAGATATTGTTAGGAGTTTGTCCGTTGTATCTATCAGTTTTAGAACTAAGGAGCATATTTCGAGCATACCAGTGATAAATTAACAAATACATTTCAAATATAAATTGGAAAATGTATGCAATCTCTTATCATTATCCGATTAGAAACTTAAGACCCTAGGAATTTACTAACTTGAATCAGGAACTATATTTTTGCTAAGTCCATAGGTAAGTCGTCAGTTCTGGGAAATAATTTGTTTTACACATTTTATGAGTAATGACATAAATGACTAATATTAGCGTCATCTCTTGTTTTGCTAAACCGAAATTAGTCTCTTGTTTATACAAAAATATATGTTATGTACTTATTAGAAATATACCAGTGTTAAATCTATAATTTTAACAAATATATATGAGTTGAGGAATGTATTGAGATAAGAACTATTTTGACCTTTAGTAGCTCGAGAACGCTGTAATTAAGACGATCTTTTCTCTATAGATAGAGAATTAGATTGCATCTGCAATACGACCGTTAAAGTTTTCCGTTTTCCAGTGAAAAGTTTCTAAAATCAAGTAAAACAATTTTTTTGGAATTAGTGTTTTCGGAAGAATTTTTGACCGACTATAATTTGACTACTAAAGATTTTAACTAGATTGCGTTTAAACCAGTCAATAGTTGACCCAACTGATTAATTTTCTAGGTACAAGCTTAAAATTTAAATATATAAAATACGAGACATACATAAATGAAAAAGCCTAATCTTAACGTAAATAATTGAGATAAAGCAGAAAAAAGATTAAGTTCGTTTTCTAATCGGACATTAGTTTCTACGAATTTCTGTTTTTCCTTCCTGCACTTAAAGCATGATCTGTTACGTCGCTTCGTTAGGGCCCTAATGACGAAAAGCTATATCTCTCTTATTTTTCCAATCGAAGTCAATTAAAAAAAAGTGTTTATGAAGTCTGCACCGGACCCGCTCAAAAATGATAGTTTTACCAGATAACAACTGACTTTTGAAGTTGACAGCTGGTGTTGAACGTGGCACATCTCACATGATCCGCTAGCACATGCTCAAACCTAAAAAGTCGTCCCCCGTGGAGGATAAATGTGTTATGTGAGAGATTTTAAGAATCTCCACCGGTGGACGGTGGTCCTACAACGGGCCTACTAATTTAGATACTATTTACAATAAAATTATTGAACAGGTTTTGAAATTTGTAATTAGTCACTCGTTCGTTATTTGATGAGAATCAAACTAAATAACTTTTTTATAATAAATGTTAAATTTTGTGTGTATTCATTTATAAATGTTTTACTAAAACAGTATCTTCATTTATTTTAGGAGATAAACACCGCAAGTTTTAAACATAACTCTATGCCTCCGGTGAATCTAAAAAATATATTACCAGCAATTTTTTGTACTAAAGTAGTTATTTTCGGGTTATTAGGGTCTGTTTGACCTGTCCCACCTACCTAATAATGACAATGAAAGAGCACAATAATAACTTCAAAACGGTTAAGTAATCAAAAATCGTCCCTCTTGAATGGTGGAATCTGTCGATCTGTCACAAAAATACGGTTATGTCATTTAAACAAATATGTAACGTCACAAAAAACCTTTGTTAATTTTTTCTCAATTTAATGATCCACTATACAGTGTGTCTTTCGTACAAATATTAGCTTACGTCAGGCTTTTAAAAAATAGCACTGTCTAAACAGAAAGATAGGACGTCCTGTATATATTTAACATTTTTATTGGATTAGGGAAAAGTATTTAGATACATTTTTATCAAATTATTTGTAAAACGGCTTTCTATTTTTGGGGGTTTGAGCACTTTGCCCAGCCGTAAAGTGGTTATAAATTAGGGTAGTGCCCTCTACAAAAATCTGCGGTACATAATCGAATTTATATAGAGAAGCGGACCTAAAAAAATACCGCTAAGGCGAGAGTTTTCAATCAAATGAAATAATTCCCCTGGAGTGCAATTTTCCAACATTCAGTCATTCAAATGGCGAGCATAAGAAAACTGGCCTGCTCCGAGTAGTATGGCCCTTTGGGGCTACTAAATTATACTTACTGACTCTCTCTTATTTCGTCGCTTTCAAGGGCGTTACATATTTTACTTTTACTTTATTTGCTTTAAAAAAATCTTTGCTTAGATAATAATAGATCTTTGACATAAAAATACTAGATTAATATTTTTTCAACTCATAACTCATTTGAATACATTAAATAACAAATATCTTATTATAAATAAATTAGTGAGCCTTTGAGGTAAATACACGAACAAAACAAGGATTAGTAAGGTATAAAAACGTAAAGGTCTAAAGATATGTTAGGCAATTAATGTCAATATAATAATTTCCGTAAATACTAGTATGTAAGGCCATCCTTACACCAAAAAAAATGAAGGGAACACAAACTATGTTTTATTATTATACACTATATAGGCAATATAGAACAGGTATTGGAATCGCAAAATTTTCGAAAAATGGAGTTTTTCCACATTTTAGAGTCCCTAGATTACAAAAATAGTATTTTTAGAAAAAAATTTATGTTGTGCGGGTCTATATAAAAAAGGGTGAAACCAATTCGTTTCAAATTTGCACTAAAAATAATTCCAAGTTAGTGTCTCGTAGGGATTAGACATTTTTAAAGGGCATAAAGACCTAAAAAAATTACGTGTTTGATAACGCACAGTCCGATAATAGTCAAAATGAAGACGGAAATAGTTGCGGTAAATGTTCCGACATTGAAAAATTGTGAAGGTCATATTATTATTACTATTATTATTATTAATATTTTTTTTTGTTGTCTCACAATTTTCCTTTGGTTGTATTTTATACTGACGGGATCATACCAAGTAAGTACAAAGAAAAAACAAAAAACAAAAAAGGAAAAGGAAAAAAAAAGAACTATTGTATATTAAGAAATTATCTAACTATGCTACATGTTTTCAAAATGACCGATTTCTGGATATTCCTATAAATGTCTGTAGTAAGTCCTAATTGACCCAAATGCGGTGTAAACGTTGTTGTGGTGAGGCCTGTTACTGATATGACGAGAGGAACAATGATGACTCTTTCCTGTTTCCACAGCCTTTTTATTTCCATTGCCAAGTCGGTGTATTTGTCAATCTTCTCACTGTATTTCACTGGGATGTTCTCGTCGTTGGGGACAGCCATGTCAATTAAATAAGTGATCTTTTCTTTTTTGGATTGAAAGGTGATATCGGGTCTGTTAGCGGGGATTGTTTTATCTGTGTGGATGTCAATGTCCCAGTAGAGCTTGTAGTCTTCGTTTTCAAGTATGGATGTTGGTGTATAATGGTAGTAAGGGTCTGTGTTCTCCGTTAGTTTGTATGTTGTGGCTAAGCTTGATGAACACTCTTCGAGTTGTATCTCGCCGTGTTCCGGCCATTATTCTACATCCACTCGTTATGTGATCGATCGTTTCTTTCTGCTAGTGACATCTCCTTCACCTGTCGTCTTCAATGGTTGTATCTTTGATGATGTGCTTTTGGTAGTTTCTGGTTGCTATGACTTTTTGAAACCACGTATATTAAAGCTTTTTATGTATGTGGTGTTGCTTTAAGTGGTATCAGTGTTTTCCGTGGAGCGTCTTTTTCAGACCAGGTGTCCATCTTTTCTAGTCGTGATTGGATGTGACTGTGTGCGTCTGCTGCGTGGCTCGTTTAAGACAGGTCGAGCTGTGTATAATTCTTGTCTGCCTTCACTATTGCCTTGTGGAGGTTCGTTTCTTTGTTGTGGAAGAATTTTCGTAGAGAGTAGAGTTCGTAAATTTGTTTTTATTTAGCGAGTGTATATCTATAATTCCCCTACATCCTTCTTTTCTCTCGATGGTGAGTCTTTCCTCGCATGCGTTGGGATGTAACTTCCTGTGTTTAGTGAATTCAGAACGTATGAGAATGTGAATGTTTTCTATGTCTGTGTGTGACCATTTAATGATACCAAACGAATACGTAAGAATAGGTATGGCGAAGGTGTTAATAGCTTTCGTTAGATTTCTGGAGTTCAGTTTTGTTTTTAGTAGTTTTTTGAGTCTGGTTTTAAATTCCGTCTTGAGCTCTAATTTGATATGAGTGTGGTTTATTTTGGTGCATTGATGGAAGCCTAGGTATCTGTATGTTTCTTCTTTGAGCGTGTTATCTATGGTTTCATTGTTGATTGTTTCAGTCGTAGGATGGTCTTTTCACTGTCCCTTGTTGATATGAAGTTACCAACATACCAAATTCCAAGTTGATGTCCAGGGTAAACGTTTCTGTGATTTTAAGGAGTTCCTTTAGCTGTGCCTTTGTGCTTGAATATAATTTTATGTGATCCCTGTACAAGAGATGATTTATTTTGTATAGGTTATTTTTTTTGGTGTTTAATATGGAATCCGAAATTTGCGATATTCAGTGTGCGGATTGAGACAGAGGCAGAACCACTCAGCGCTGAGTGAATCGCCCTGGAATATACCTCGTCTGATGTAGATCTATTCTGTTTTGATGTGTTCTTTTTGTGTCCTCAGGCTGATTTTAATTTTCCACGTACTCATGATTTGCGTAAGAAATTGCCTGAGGTTTTGATTGACTTTGTATAATTCTAGCACTCTAGTTAGCCAACTGTGGGGTATCGAATCAAAGGCTTTTTTATAATCTATGTAACCAGTGTGAAGGTTTATTTGATTTTTCCTGGTTTGTTACATGATGATGCTGTCTATAATTAGCTGCTCCTTGCATCCTCGGCTGTTTTTCCTGCACCCTTTTTGCTTTTCCGTTAGAATGTTTTTGTGTGCTAGATGTTATTATTATTATGATTATTATTACCTCGACAAGACATTTAAAAATATATGCTTTTAGAATTTTTTGCAGGTATAATTTAATATACTTTTTCCCATAAGTACGGAAAAACTATGTAAACATAATAGTATAGTAGGTAGATCGAAAAGTTTTGCTTTATATTTTGTATTTTATTATATCTCTCCACGAAAAATCCTTACAATTTAAGAAATTATGACTGAACATCCGTGAAAGCGAAACGTCGGAAAGTGATTGCATTTTGACACGGTCTAATTTCAAGAATCATGGTTTCTTAATTGACCACAGCCGTGAAAGCTTTCGTTCTATATCCTTATAATTTATTATGCACACACATACTATAAAATTTTGGTGCAAGCAACAAATTTGAAATACAGAACTGTATATAACAATTAACTTAATATATTATGACAATTATAATTTCCTTAACTCTCTTAGGATTCTGAAAGGAGAAAAAAACACAAATCGACATGCAATCTCCTATCTTCCAATGATCCTAGGCAAAAGTATAATCATTTCTTCATTCACTTATTCTCTTACTAAACCTACTTAATCTGGTATACCATTTTTTAAGTTTTGTTTTTGCTAATTTATTTTTTATTTTAATAAGTTTATTATTTTTTTACCTTACTTACTTAATCTATAAAAGTCAATTATGACATTTATTATTTTCCTCAAAATAAAAAAGGCTTTTATTTTAGGAAGTAAAATTTTACCGACTTTTCATTAGACCGCCATTTTGTTTTGATTTTAATTTTTTTCTAACAGCAATTTTTCTAAACAAATGGTCTTCCATGATTTAAATGTGACAATTTTCAATTAGATCAGTAAGATATTTCAGATAACGATGGTACATTTTAATATGACCCACTTCTTTGCAATATAAACCATATTTTTAAAATTTTTCATTTTAGATAACTTATAAGTATATTTCTACTATTTCTAACTCGGATCTTTATTAATTGCTTTGATCTGACAGATTAGTTTGACAGGCTCAAAATACACACAAAATTGAAAATTCTATAGCCTTTTAGATTTAATTATCCTCTTGTTTTAAGTTACATACTTTCATTTACCAAGATATATAATTAAAATTAAGAATATATCAATTCCATCAATCTTACTAATTTCGAATGAATCAAAAATAAAAGAAAAAAGCTCCTTCTGTACATTTCTGACTAAATTATTATACTAAAATCGGAATTTTATCTCTTCTTTGGAAAAAAACCAACTTTTACCGGTAGGTATAAGTGTTTGTGGAAAATTATGTAAAAAATGAGTTTTACATAATTTTTCACTACTTTTAGTGATTTGAAATCCACTACATCTAAACAAATATAGCTTCCTTGAAATATGTATCATTATATTTTTAACTAAAGTTGATAGTTGTAACTTTTATTAATGATAGTTAATTATAGTCATTTGGCACTTTATAATTTACATGTTTGGAAAGATTACGACCTAATAGGACGATCCATCATTTTTAGTGGTTTAGCTTGGAATGATGAAATACATTTTATTGTACACATGTATTACTATTTAATTGTACTAAACTCACTACTTTGTTTTTTTTTCTATTAGGCATAATGTATATTTGTTTTGAAGAATTATTTAGACATATTATTGAGACAATAGAATAATCTGCCTTGTTTATTTATCTAAAATGATTTTAGTCATGTAAAACGTACATTTTGTATTCCACATGCTCCCTTTTTTTCTTGAAACGACTTATTTGTTTCGACAAGTCGTTCGATAAGACGTTGCGTCTGGACCACCCTTAACGATAAACGATAATAGCATCTTTATATCTACTATTATTTTGATGTACTACCAAAACGTCACTTTTAATACTTTATACAAAGCCAGGCTAAGGGACAAAACAACTCCTCTGGCAATACATCGTATAAGACAAATACTAATACACATAATTCAGAATACCCTAAACTTCCATCCAAAAGGCAAAGAATATCTTCCCCTAAAATTATAATAGATAACGTACAATATGATCAGTATTTCATAATAAAAAGAACAACAGACAATTTTTCTAATGTATCCCCGTTTTTACTATACAGATATATTTCAAAGGATATTGGAGATAATCTCAATATTAAAAGACTTAGAGATGGCTCACTTTTAATTAAAGTTCATACCTTAGCCCAATCACTTAAAATTAGTTCCCTTAAAAACCTAGGAGAATTCCCCGTCATATCAGAAACGCACAAAACACTAAATTTTGTAAAAGGTGTGGTCTCAATAATGCAGGGACCTTCTTGGATCCCATACATATATATGTCTGAAGAAGAAATTTTAGATGGTTTCTTAGAGCAGGGAGTCATCGCTGTTAAACGCATCCTAAAGAAAAAAGACGGAAACCTCGAACCTACTACCTCCTTAATCCTTACGTTTAAACTTCATAACCTTCCCTCTTCTGTTCAAGCTGGCTGGATAAACCTTAAAGTTCGGCCCTACTTTCCTCAACCCTTAAGATGTTTTAAATGCCAAAGATTTGGACATCTTTCTATAAATTGTACCAACGAACCTTTATGCCCTTATTGTGGTAAAAACATCCACCCCCTCCTCCCCTCTGCGTCAATTGTAATGAAAACCACTCCCCCAGATATAAAGGCTGTGCAGTTTACAAACATGAAATCAACATCCAAAAACTAAAAACTACCGAAAAACTGTCATATGGTGATGCTACGAATATACTTGCAGCTCAAGACCCCAGGGAAAAGAATCTCTTTTCATCAATCCTCAAAAAACCCAACTCCAGCTCATCCCAGCACAATCCCCCTGTTGCTAACACTGTCAATAATACTCCCGACGCTTCCTCCAAACCGTCCTCCCCCATGATCCTCCCCAACAATGCCTCTTCCCTACATCCTAAAACTCCCTCCCACACTAAACCCATTCTAGCTCCCCCCAACTCACAAACCTTTCCTCATCACAACCTTTCCACTCGTCTTCCCCAAGCTCTTTTGTTTCTACCAACAAATCTTCTTCATCTAAATCTAGGCACGACTCCTCAACAAGACGAGGATCGTCTGACTCTTCTATATCTTCGTCCTCTTCTAGAAACCAGTCTTCCTCTCACTCAAAAAAGAAAGATTCACAGAAAGATCGTTCCAAATCAAACAAGTAATCCTGTTCCATCCAACATTCCTACAATGGAATCTTTTCGGCCTTAATAATAGACTGGAAGACCTTAAAATAATAATCAATAATTGTAAACCATCCATAATCTTATTACAAGAAACTAATTTATCCCCAAACAAAAATTTTTCTCTTAAACATTTCAACATAACCAGGAAAGATCGTATCAATCTTAATAAAACGTCAGGTAGCGTTGCCATCCTCATATCGGACCAATATGACTTCGAAGAAGTTCAACTTAACACTCTCCTGGAGGCCTCAGCCGTTAAAATTAAAAACCACAACATAACCTTCTGCTCCTTATACATCCCTCCTGCTCACATTTTAGACCTCGAATCACTCAACTCTTTAATACAACAACTCCCTTCTCCATTTATCCTAGGCGGCGACTTTAATTCTCACCACTCCATGTGGGGTTCCTCCCACAATAATAACAAAGGACATATCGTTGAACAGTTTATTCTGAAAAATTCTCTACATCTATTAAATAATGGATCCCATACATATATATGCTCTTCCTCAGGAACATTCTCATCCATAGACCTCACTATGGGTACACCTAATCTTACAACTAATTACCAATGGGAGATATTGGATGACTCTCATGGCAGCGATCATTTGTTCTTTGCAGACCCTTAAATTGGTCCCCATCTACTAATATTATAACAGTCTACAATCTCTCCAAGGCAGACTGGAAGAACTATAAAGAATCTTTTAACTGCCCTGAAGAAATATCTCTCAATATAGAGGTTACCATAGAAAAGATGGTAAACGCCATCATAAAATGTGCTGACTCCAACATCCCTAAGTCCTACATATTCCCTAATAAACCCCCTCTCCCCTGGTAGAATGGGGATTGTAAAACCGCCATCTTAAATACAAAAAAGTCACTTTTACACTTTAAACATAATCCATCCACTCAAAACTTCATTCGTTTCAAACAAGCAAGAGCAAAAGCCAAAAGAGTTATCAAATTAGCTAAAGAAACTTCCTGGAAAAAAATACATATCTTCCATAAATTCAAATTCCTCTAGTCAAGAAATATGGAACAAAATAAATAGACTTAAAGGTCGTCCCACTAGACTAATTACAGGCATATATAATAATAACATATGGACAACCAATCCTGAAAACATCTGCGATGCTTTTGCTAATCATTATCATAATATTTCCAGTAATAACAATTTAAGTAATTCACATGAAAACCGGTTACTATCCAACAATGAATCTCCTATAAACTTTTATTGTTCAACTGACTACTCATATAATCTTCCTTTTACCATCGAAGAACTATATTACTCCCTCTCATGTTGCAGGCATAGCGCTCCTGGTCCTGACAATATAGTTATACCCATGATCACAAACCTTCCTAAACCTGCCCTTGTCTTCCTACTTGATATCTTTAATCATATTTGGTCCTCACACACCTTTCCTTCTTCATGGAGCCATTCAATATTAATACCCATTCATAAAGCTAATAAACCAAGATCACACACTGATAATTATAGACCAATATCCCTTACAAACCACCTTAGCAAGATAATGGAAAGAATGGTTAATTTCAGACTCATGTGGTACCTTGAAAAAAATAAACTGATAGACGTCAATCAATTTGGATTTTGCAAAGGCTATTCTACAATTGATCATCTAGTCGGTTTTGAAATTGACTTACAAACGAACTTTCATAGGAAAAATCATTTAATAGCTGTATTTTTGGATCTAAGTCATGCCTTTGACATAGCAAGGAAGAATAATATCCTTAAAACCCTATTTGAATGGAACATCCGAGGTAATCTCCCCATATTCATAGAAAACTTCCTTCACAACAGATCTTTCCAGACAAGAGTTGGTCATACTTTATCCAAAACATATCCACTAGAAAATGGAATACCACAGGGATCAGTCCTTAGTCCTTCATTATTCATCATAGGATTATCCAACATTAAAGAACACATTCATCCAGATATTTCTTATCGCCTGTACGCCGACGATTTAGTAATATACTATTCGTCCCAACATTCTAGAACTTGTGAGAGAAAACTTCAAATTACTCTTAATTCACTACACAATTGGTCTTCCCAGCATGGATTTCTATTTTCCCACTCCAATTTTTGCAGGAAAAGGAACTGCTCTCGAATGAACTCTCTTTCCATCAATCACAATGAAATTCCAATACTTTCACCTTCCAAATTCCTTGGTATGATCTTTGATAGTAAACTGGATAGAACATTTCAAATTCATTAAATCTAAATGCTGAAAAGATATCATGATGCTCAAAATGCTATCAAATTGCTCTTGGGGGTCAGACACACTCACCCTATTATCCCTCTACAAAAGCATTATTAGATCAAAATTGGACTACGGTTGTATCATATACTCTTCTGCAAGACAATCTTACATAAAAAAACTTGACTGCATACAAAATCAATGCTTACGACTTGCACTTGGAGCATACCAAACTAGCCCTATTCCCAGTATTCACTGTCTATCTGTAACAGAACCTCTACATCTGAGACGGTTATATTTATTATAGAAATACTCAAGCAAGCTTTGGTTTAAGAAACAGTCCCCCTTACATCAAATATACTTCACACCCTCCATCCCTCCTTACTCTTTCTCCTCCAATGAAACTGTTAGCACCAACATTACTTTCATAAAGTCTTCATCAGAAATTTTTCCCCCTGCTGAAAATCTTTCAATTCATGTCTTTCCTCCATGGACTCGCAACCCCCTTAATATCAACCTTGATATGTTAAAATATGATAAAAACAACACAAATCCTGAAATAATCAGAAATCATTTTCAATTTATAATAACTAACCAATATCCGAATCATAAAATACTTTTCACAGATGGCTCTAAATCCCTCACATATGTTGGTGCAGCATTTTACTCAAATGACATATCCAGAAACTTTAACCTTAACAAACATTGCAGCATATTCACCGCTGAATTATTCGCTATCAAATCATCCATTGAATATATAATAAGCTATCCTAAGGATAATTGGGTAATTGCCACCGACTCTCTCAGTGCCCTGCAGTCTATGAATAACTTTTTTTCTACTCATCCCCTCTTATATGACATCCATAACTTGATTATCAGAGCTGAAATATACCACTCAAACATTTCCTTTATTTGGATTCCGAGTCATATTGGTATAAAGGGCAACGAATATGCTGATCGCCTTGCTAAGACTCCTCCAACTTCCCCACTTTTACATTCTAACATATATCTTGCCAACGAGGTACTTCCTCTTATACAGACCACCATAAAAAACTTATGCCAATTAGAATGGGACCTTTATGAGGGCAACAACAAATTAATTGAAATTAAACCAAATTTTTACTCCTCACTGATCAGCTCCTCAGTCAATAGAAAGCAATCTATTATCATGAACAGATTAATGATTGGACACACTAAATTCACTCATGAACATCTTATGAACTCCGACCCCTACCCCATTTGTCCTTTCTGTAACGAACAAATGTCAGTAAAACATCTCCTCCTAGACTGCCTTTACCTTGAAAACATCAGAAACAAACATTCTATAAACTCTAACAACATCCGCTTAGCTTTATCCCTAAGTCGAACAAATATAATCAATATATGCAACTTCCTTAAAGAATTAAACTTAATAAATAAAGTCTAAACTAAAACGAAATAAGTGCGCTAAATGGCCATAGTTGCCGATGCGCCCTAAAACCTTTAAATTCTCTCTCTCTCTCGTCCTCAACTCGGGATAATTTTCGAAAAAAATTCGTGACCTCGAAAAAATTTTCGGTAATAATTCAAGCACTAGAGAGATTATAAGTTAAAATATAACTTTAATCAATACTTTGAATTAAACAAATTTCTCCATATCAGTTATATTTATTAATTAAAGCATGTTTAATCTGCTCAGAATTACTAAAACTATTATATTATACTTCAGAAAATGTAAACAGTCAATATTTCATACCTATTTACATTTAATTGTCGTGAAATATTCTAGTCAAATACATCTTGAGGCAGTTAATTTTTTCGGCAGTTTCTACTCAGTCCCCGTTTCATTCTTGCAAAAAATCCGTATAAATGAGTTTTTATTACTTTAGGCAAAATCGCTTGAGTTAAAGCTCTCCAAATTCTAAAGTACAAAAACTCATTTTTGTACTCATATTTTTACTTTCCTCGTAAAAGAGAAGTATTGTAATCGTGAATAAGTCACCCGCCCAGGTTTTTACAGTTCTTTGCGTTTTAGGGCCCTTAGATGCCAAAAAAACATGTTTCCTCAATTCCGTACGTCTGTCGGTCTGTTCTAGACATAACTAAACAACTACTTATCGAATTATTGCTTTCAAATTTTGATAAAAAATTATATGGTAATGGTATATGGACGAGATGGTAAGATTTTGGTAAAAATCTAATATGGCGCGACAAAATGGCGGCCTAGTGAAATGTTAAAACAATTATTACTAAAAAACTACATATCCAATTTACCTGGAATTTTGCTCAAAAATCAAGTAAAATTTTGGTTCGTATCCAAGATGGCGAAACAAAATGAGAGCTTAATAGTATAGTTAAAAAATCAGCCTGAAAAACTACTTATTAGATTGATTTCAGATTTTCTGCAAGAATTAAGCATAATATTATAGAGATGAACTGGTGAAATTATAGTACGAATTCAAGATGGCTCAACAAAATGGTGGCTAAATAAAATGTTTGTAATCGTGAAAAAAATCCCCTTCCCAGATCCTAGATGACAAAAAACATGTATTCTTAATTCCGTCGGTCTGTCAACCCGGGGAATAGCTAAAAAATTAGGTAATAAACCGATTGACTTCAAATTGTTGTCAAAAATTAGGGGTCATATGGGGAGGACCTGGTAATATTTTGGTAAAATCCAATATTGCAGAACAAAATGGTGGCCTGGTGAAAAGATTTTTAGATAGATAGAAGATAGGGTTTTACTAAAAGACATTATTCCAGTTTACCCTGAATTTTGCACAAAAATCAGGTGTTATATATAAATGAACCCGTAACATTTTCGTAAAAATCAGACAAAAAAAACCACTTAGATTAATTTTAAAAGTTTTGCAGCATTCGTTTCGATATAGAGATAAACTAGTAACCTTGTGGTGCGAATTAAGCTGGTGGAACAAAGTAACGGCCAAATAAAATGTTTAAAAAAATCAACGTAAAAAAATATCTTTATTTAGATAAAATTAAAAAATCATTGTAAAAACTACTTATTCAGTTTGTTTTAAATTATGCCTAAAAACAAAGTGTGGCATAGGTAGAAACTGGTAAAATATTGATACGAATCCAATATGGTTCGAAAAGACAGTATATGGGTATATGTGTAGTAACACATGACACATATACAAATTACTTTGTGTGAAACTAAACTGGGTAACTTTTTACGGATCATAATAAAAGGAAAGATTAATGACGAGGGAATTTCCGGGCAAAGGAAATTTACCGATTTTTTCTCAGAGAAAACGGTGCCTTCTGTAAAAATTTTCGATAAAATCACAGTATCTTGTTATATTATCTACGATGAAACAATTAAGTTAAGGGGGTTGGACATTATGCCCGATCACCCTGTACCTGAAAATTGGCCACAAACATATCTTTACTTCTCCTCATAACAGCCCATATATTATGTATGCATTATTAATATTCTCTATGGGCCATATAGGGGAAGTTACACTTTGTAGCCAATATTTCCGAGAACTATAAGTTGGGTTTTTTATGGCGTTTTAGAGTCCTCCCTAGAATAAGAAACACATATTTTTAAAAAAAGAAATGTCCGTAGGAATTATGTGTAAACAAAATTTACGCATATCGCATACGATAACTTAACTTAAAAGTCAAACCAATTCGTTTCAAATTTGCGCCAAAAATCGTTGAGGTCAATGTCTCAGGGGGATTAGATTTAATGTGTCATAACCGGCGTAGATCTTCGATACTTTTAATAACCTAAAAAAATTTATATTTATGAGAATGCGCAAACCGATGTCGGTCAAATTGAAAAAAATAAATAGTTGAGGTAAATGTTTTGACATCGAAAAATTGTGGAAGTCATTGGCGTAAATAGTTGTTTTTTTTCAGTTATGTATTATCAAAAAACTACGAGATACGTCATATTTATTTTATTTTTACTTCGCCGTATAAAAGCCCACACAGTGTTATTAATACGCTATATGTATTCTATAGGGAAAGTATTATAATCACTAAAATTTTCGAAAAATATAAGTTAGGTTTAATTGACGTTTTAGAGCTGGTTTCACACTGACAGTTTCGTGTCATATTAGTGTGTATTTTTTCTACGACTGCATTTGGGACGTACACACTATCATAGTCTCTACGTACATAATGTACCCTATATTTTCTACATGACCATACAACTTATAATGACATAAAAATATTTTAAATATTTTCAGTACCGTGAAATTGTAAAGCAGAATAAAAATCATGATGTACGCATGTATGTCTAAACAAAATTTGCAAACATATAACTAGAAAAACGTAAAAAATTCATATTTTGAGAACGTGCAAACCGATATCAGTGAACTTTAAAACAGAAATAGTTGAGCTAAATGTTTTAAGCTCAAAAAATTTTATATATATATATATATATATATATATATATATATAACCGCCTTGGCGGTCGATATTATGTATTTACATCAATTTGCTATTTACAGTATTTAATACAGTTTATGTTGATACTTTGGTGTTTCAATAAATTACAGATTACTTTTGAGGTCAATCGCTACGTTTCCCTAGTGCCAGTGCCGTCTATTGTTTTAGACCATTTTTTGTGTTATGCTAGTTTAAGACATTGTTTTTACGAAATAGTGTTTTTAATTGTTGAATTGGACTAAATAATTTAGTGTACTGGTGTTTAATTTTTGCACACAACTCTTACGTAGTGCTGTTAAAATGTTGTTGTTTTGAATTACGTTACTTTTACGACGTTGTGACTTATTATGTAAGTTTGGGGGATCTTTTACGAAGATTATCACGTATATAGAAACTTTATTGAGTGACTATATGGAAATTGGGAAAAATGAAACCTCGCCATCGTCGAGCGAGTGGTACTAGTTCAAGTTCTAGTAGTAGTTCTTCGGATGACTCTGTTCTAGCGATTTTGCATGTTCTACGACTCCTTTAATAGTTAAATAAAGATCTCAGCAGGACAATCGACGTAGCTAAGAAGCGGATGCGATCCTGGAAACTAAAATTTGTCAGCTGCGAAGTGGTTTGATAAAATAGATTAAACCAAAAGTATTAACAATTTAGATGATGTCACAACAGTATACCACAAATAAAGTCGCTTTTTAAAAATGGCTGAAAATTATGCAGTCATTCAGAAAATGCACTAAAAAGTGAAAAACAAAATTTTATTGCATCTGGAAAATTTTACTCTGTAAAGTCGGCGAGCCTAACTTATTCTTAATTACCTTTAAACAAAAAATATATTTATGTACTGAGTGTTTTGATGTCTAATACCCCGAGTATAATGCACAGACTTCACAATTTTTCAGATGCAATAAAATATTATTTTTCACTTTTTAGTACATCTTTAAAGTCCGTTTTTTCACCTTTTGTAGTTCTATTTATACGAGTTTTATTGTAAAAGTCAAGCTTAAGAAATAACCACTGGGTCCACTGCATATTATGTAATATCATTGTATAATAACATGTCTTATTATACAATATTAACATACATACTTCTTCTTCCTGACAGAATGTAGAACACATGAGTAAACGCATATATTGCTTAATGTAACATTGAGTAAGCAGTTTAAAATGGCGTCATTCCGCTAGTTTTAACATTTTTTCAATATGTTTGCTATGGAACGACTCTGGTAACATCCTGAAAATTTCATCCTAATTGGTCAAACCATCGAGGAGTAATCGGTGTCTATAAATAAAAGGTACATAGGATCGAATTGACAACCTCTTTCTTTTTTGAAATCGATTAAAAATATAGCTGACCATTGCGAACACGAGAGGATCTTTACGAAAAGAATTTGTCGTAACGACAAGCTACCTGACTATCCAGTAGACTATCCAATAGACGACGGAATATAAGAGATATATTGTGTAATAAGTGTAAATATAAGGGACATATTCAGTGAAAATGCCTGAACAACGTTTAAAGTGCACCAAGAGTATTTATTGGGCTACGAAGTTAGAATCTACTGTCATTTACTGGGTCACTAAGTTATGAATATTAGCCAATCAAGTCTAAGAAAGCCCCAGACGTACCTTCAACAGCGATGAATCGATGTGAGCTTATGTGGATTCTGGTTGTGTCGCAGTAACTATCATCAAATCAGATGTTGACAGACTTTGTTTTGGTTATATGATTTCGTAAGTGGCGTTGTATACGTGAATACTAAAGTTTGATAGAATTCGTCCTTGATTTAAGTTCCACTGAAATCGAGACGTTAAATTTGTGGTTGGCCGAGACAACTGTTATTCCATCCAATAACGTAGGTCATTTTGAGATTTTTATTCAAAGGAACTTTTCAGGAAAATGTGATGTAATATTATGTTGTGTAATAGCGTTAAATAAAACTTGTTACGTACTTGCATTAAATTTATCTGATCAAGACGTATGATACCAAAAATGCAAAGTTGTTGCATTAGGATATACTTGTAAGAAGAAGCAGATGTACCATCTGTACCAGTTATGAGAATCGAAGTTAAAAAACAGGTCAACTAAATCCTGGCCTAAACAAATCTGAACTAAATCATATTTTACCGCTAATTAGTCAATTTCAAATGCTTTTCCACAAATGTAATTGAAATTGGCAAAACGAATACGACCAAAATGACGATTACGTTGACAGATGACACGCCTATCACTTATCGAATTACAACATGGGCTTCACTAAACGTGAAATAGTTAGGAACATGGTGAGCGATCATTTGGATAATGAGATTATCTACGAATCGAATTTCTATTACAGTCTCGCTCGTTTAGTGAAGAAAGAAAATGAAGAGCCCTGCATGTATACATAGATAATCATGCTTTTTGCAAAAATGCCTTCAAAATAGATAGCTCTTACCAAGGATTGATAGACAACCTTCTTGATGCCTTAAAAGGCAGGAAATTATTTACAATCTTAAATCTAACTTCTAGATTGCAATAGATGACGAATCTATACCGAAAACGACATTTGTGATGCTTGATACGAGTTGCCAAAATGCCATTTGGACACATGAACGCACCTAGTATCTTCCAGCAACTATGAACCAGCTATTAGGACTACATTATTATAAAATTGCTCTGATGGCATATTTGGAAGAAGGCATGGAAAGATTGAAATTCATATTGGAACTATTTAGAGCACAGAATTAACTTTGAGGCTAACTAAGGGTTATTTTCTCCAGGAACATATTGAATAACTATTTTACGAGATTTGGCGAGATAAAATCGACGCTGTTTCCGACTGTGCAAAATCAGGAAATATTCATGGTATCCGAATATTTTTGAGTTTGATCAACAATTTGATGAAATTCATAAAGGGCATTGGCTCCATAGCACGACCGGTATCAATGCAAACACCGAAAAATGCAGCTTCAGTTGGGAGTGCAGTTAGCAAGAGGTTTTTGAGACCTCAAAATGAAATGGTAAAGGGGCCTTTACTTACAATTTACAATAGAAACTCAGAGACTGTGACGTAAGCAAAATAGGTTAGGGAGCTATTTTATTTCAAAGACAAGAAGAGAATAACTTAAAGCCAATACAATATTTCAGTCAAGCAATTAATCGGGAAAAACAAAATTACCACTATTATAAATTAGAAACACGTGCTGCATTACAAGACTTCGGCATATACTTGTTAAGAAACAAATTCAAAGTAGTTATAAATAACAATTCGTTAGGTTACACATTAATGAAGAAATACCTGATTATGAACTGCTTGATGCTACGTTACGAGAATAAGATTTTGAGATAGAGTATCGTCCAGATTACAATATGGCATACGTTAACACTCTAAGCAAAATTCCTGCCGAAGGACTAAGCGTTACACATATAGATCTGTATAAAGAAAGTGTTGACGTTATGAATATTACTGTATCTAAAAAAGATTGGTTACTTTTAGTCCAAAGCTTGGTAGACGCCTACATTAAATTTTGTTACGTTAACCACGTGGTTTACATGTACATATGTATACTGTATGTCCGCGGATGGACTTTACAAGAGGTGTTCTAATGAACTAAGAATTGAAAGATACGAAAAAAGTCACTGTTGATAAAAGTTTTTGCTTGAAAAATAAATAAGGTTTGCGTTATCAAAAATTAATTTTTTATACATGGGGTACAAAAAATACAAAAATGTTGTTTTGCGTAAAAAACATAACTCGTTTCTAATTTTCTCTCAAAAGTAAAAATATTAAATATGTTTTTTTTAAACTCCAAGCAGAAATACAAGATTTAAAATTAAGAGTAGCAATCAGTGTTATCACATTATTTTTTAAAGTCCCAGATATTCTCAAGCACATCTTTAATCAGAGTACCTGCTAGTTTCTAAAATAATAATGACACCTATCGACGTACTTGTCAATGTCTTTATTTCATGAAATAAATCATTTAGTGTAAAATAGTTCTTATCAATATTAATTAAATAACTGTAGATCAAAATACGTCTTATTCAAGTGTAATTCTTAAATAACACAAACATTAAAAAAAATTAAATTGAGCAGTATGATAAAAATATCAAAATTCAAAAATTCCATTTTTGAATTTTTGAATTTTGCAGTTAAGCCATTCTGTTACTTCACGAGCGCAATGTGCTGGACAACTACCCTGTTAAAAATACATTTAATGGCAATTCTTTAAGTTCATTGCTAAAAAATGTATCCAGAATTTCTAAGTACGATACTCTATTGCAGCTGTTATTGTAGAAATATGGGCCTATAATGCCATGGACAGATATCGCTCACCGCACGTTCACTTTTGTATAATATTGTCTTCGCGTCATTATTCTAAATTCGGGGTTTTCTCGAGACCACTACCAGACGTGCTGAGATGCTTAAGTTTCATTAGTAGAAAATTTTCATTCATCAGAAAACATAACAAACTTATAAAAATCAATATTTTCACTTAAAATTTTGTCTCCTAAACACAAACAAAAATTTAGTCTTTTCGCTTCATCTCCCTCTTCGAACGTATGGTTAAAGTGCGGTTTGCAGAGAAATATTTTATTTTTGTTTTAAAATCGTCTGAATATGACTTTTCACAACTGCTCAGCACGATTTCTAAGGGACATCGCTGTGGTTTCTCTAATAGATTCAAGAAGTAAAACTGTGGCTGCGTCGTTATGGTCATATTTCTTCTTTTTCTTTCTTGTATTTCTGTATTTATTGTATTTCTTCTTGGGGGGTTTATTCAAAACGTATTTAGTATTTGTACTTTTGAGAGAAAATTATAAAAGATGTGTGCTTTTTACTCAAAAGAGCATTTTTGTATTTTGTATGCCCCTGTATAAAAAATTAAATTTTTGATAATCGAACCTTATTCATTTTTGAAGTAAACACTTTTATCAAAAGTGACTTTTTTTCGTATGACATTTTTACTCTTACGCAAAATAACATTTTTTTATTTTTCTGCCCCCCGTATAAAAAATCAAATTTTTCATAATGCGAACTTGATTTTTTTCAAGCAAAAACTTCTATCAAGAATGACTTTTTTTCGTATCTTCCAATTCTTAGTCCATTAGACCTCTTGTAAAGTGTGGATGAGTGTGTATGTATGTATCCATGAAAGTGTATATACAATAATACAATATTTACTATTTAGTATTTTCTTTTTTTATTGCTTCTTTTTTATTACAATACAATAAAAAGAAAGAACATCTCAGAAAAATTAAAATCAATTATTTCAAAACATAATATCCCGGTTTGTCACAAAGCCCAAAATTTATTAAATTCTAAAGTACCACAAAAAAAAAAGAAATTAAACTTAGTTTATTCAATTCCATACTTAAACTAGAAAGTACAATTCACACACAATTCTTAGAGAACAAAACTAAAGGCCACAAATATACTAAAAATGCATCTAATTCCATAAGCATGAACATTGGAAAAATCATGAGTTTAATTTCAACGCAAGCGAAATTTTGGCATAAGATACGAACTATCATAAATTAACATTTAAGGAAATGATAGAAATAAAAAGGAAGAGTAAAGCTCTTAATGATAAAAATGATATTTTATTTGTGATACAAGTCAAACATATTTTAACTTATTAAAATAAACAATCGGAGAATAATACAAATTCCAAATCTCCTGACCCCTGTATATGTTTTAACAGATGTTCAACATAACTCCCTATATCAATTAAAAATAATAGTATTTGTTCGCATTTGTCCAGCATCGGATAAAATCTATAGTTTTTATTAAAAAAAATGTTAACTGCAATATTCTAAATACAATCAATCTAATATCATTTACTGTATTAAATTTACACAATGTAAATCGCCTTTCCAAGGTACGTACCATAAAATTTACCTATATTATAAATAGATGTGTTTTAAATTTGTATTGTTTGTTTTTGTCGAATATAAACATTTTATTTACCAAATGTAGTGCAACATTATATTATGTCATTGAATTACCATTGAGGGTGTTTTAAATTTATTGTTGCAAATATGTGCAATTTTATTGATTTTTAAATAATTTGAAATTACAATGTATATGATAATGCTTACGTCTATGTATATAGTTTTTCTGTGTTTTAAATGAAATTTTTTTTTAGAAATCAAAGAATCCAAATAGCAACAACGAGGACGAATACAATAATTATTTGTATATAATTGTTTTCTTTATCTTTGTGTTCTACAATGTTTTTTAATGTTCTTGTATCTTCTTTTGTTTCAGTTTCATCCTGGTTCACGCGAGCGTGAAGTGACGTCAGGTCAGTCGACTATAACGTAATTTCGAGGAATCACCTTTAATCTACCTGACAATTCCAAGAGGTATGATTCATACGACGACGCAACCTGTAACTTAAGTGCAGGGGCGTGCGGTGAAATTTTAAGAAAGGGAAGCAATTTTTAGAAACTTACCAATTTGTAATGTAATTCGATTCTTCGATCATTCTTTGCAAATTCGTCAATGACGTCATCATAAAAACGTCGATGCTCCGACATATTTTGGAGAAGTTTATTTTCAATGGACAACAGCGATGTATGCGAAAGTCTCTCCTCCCCCGCTGAATTTCTCACGAAATTTTGTATACGTTTAAGTGTTGAAAAATTGCGTTCTACTGATGAACTTGCGGCAGGTATTGTCAATACTAATTCACACAATTTCGACACTTCGGTGTAGGCATCTTCCAGCTCCTTGTCTTTTAAAAATTACATTAGTTCCTTAGCGTTATTTTTTGCGCTAACGTCATCAGTTTTGTAAATCACTTTTAGTTCAGATCGCAGTAACACTCGGTCGAAGAACTGGCCATGATGAAGAAGAAGAGATTTAAATGCATCTTCTGGAAAAGTTTTTCCTTTAAATGCATCAAAATTGTAGAGCTCGAGGAATTTAAAATCATTTAAACCGTTAAATCTATAGTTTATTTGTTGCTGAATTTGACCGATTATTTCATAAAAGAGGCGTCTGCATGATGCGTGAACATCTCCCACCTTGTCTGTTCGAAGACGCTTAGCTTGTGGCTCTATATTTACCTCATCGTTTTCTCCCAAAATAGGTGAAAGTCATCTTGGCTTAACATGGACTTAAAATCATGCACTTTTTTTAGGATTGTCCGAGAATGGAAATATTTCTGAAAATATGTTCAACAAATAATTAAAATTAAAATCTCGTTTCAAACAGTTCAAAAACCCCCTCAAACTATTTATTGCTTCTGAGTCCCACGTTTCATTATTTTCTATTATATTCTCAAATAGTTCAATCAGTGATTCACGATTTTCAGATACACAAGTCTTCCATTATAGTTCCTCCTAGTAGGAGCTACTTTGGGCAATCGTTTGTGGATAATGGAGTCCAAAGCTTGTGTACGTTTTGTTGACTTGGAAAAAAAGCAGCCATGCCACTTTAAGTAACGACAAATACTTTACACTCTTTAATGTGATTGATGGACTAGGATAAAACTAAATTTAATTTATGAGCGAAACAATGGACAAACACAGCACTCGGAAAAGTTTCTCGAACGTTAGCTTGCAGTCCCCCTAATTGTCCTGCCATCACTACAGCTCCATCATAACTTTGAGCAACTAATTTTTTCTCTCCATTAAGTTCTTTAGTAACGTTATAAACTACAGTATATAATGCATCTGCTGTGCGATTTTTGGACACATTCTTAAAACCTAAAAATCGCTCTCGGCAATCTCCTGCTTAATTCTTTTTAGAATAATGGTTGCAACAGCGGAAATTAAATCATTCTGGATTCGATTCGACGTTCCGCGAAAAACGCTAGACTCCTCTAAATGATTTTTTAAGCAATCATCATATTTAGCCATTAAACTAAGTAAATCTTGAAAATTTCCTCTATTTGAAGAAACCCTTGTTTCGTCATGATCTCTAAGTCCCAATTCGGGTTGTCCGAGAAAACAAACAAAATCGATAAGTCTTCTTAATATTTGCCTATTTTTATCGACTAGTTCATTGTGTTGGCGGTGACTAATTTCCAACTGTTTATTAAGGGCGTGTTTAATTCTGGTTTTGCCTTTTTGTTTTATGACGGCCTGCAAATGCGCTTTGGACATAATGTGTCTTTTTACAGCTTTATGGAAATTGTTTAAATCGGAAAAACCAGTTTTATTCCATTTCTTCCATATCGCATTGCAAACAGCCGGTGGAAAGTTCAATAACCTCTGGCTCGATTCACAGGAAATCAAGCATACAGGACTTGGCTGCAGAGAAGCTAGCGGCCCGCATAGGTTCTATTCGATTTTCTATTGTGGCGCGATCGGAGTCAAGGCCGCATTTATTCTGGGCTTGATAATTAAAATAATATTTTAGCATTTTTAGTATAAACTAAATTAATGGTTTCCTATTTCAAAAATTACATTTTAGAAGATTTTTGTAATTTTTTTGGGGAACCACTGCTTCCCTTGCTTCCATGGACTGCACGCCCCTGCTTAAGTGGTTCACGTAAGATGTTGGTTAAGTTTTGGCACTAGTTGTACTCGTCTATCAACTAGTTGTCTGTACTAATAAAGACCCCAAGTCAGAAACACGTGTCTACGTTGGACAAATTTAATTTTGCTTTAGCGGTCAACCTTTTTCTACTCTATTATAGTTCTTGCCGAGTTAATACCTGTCTTGTTTTGATTTAATAATTACTCTTGGGTTAAGTGTTTCTTCACAGGTAACTTTATGTTGCTCCGTGGTAATAGAGTATCAAGTTGGGCGAAAATTTCGGAGGATATCTTGGTAATTATAAATATCCTGTTATGATATAAGTTTTGGCACTAGTTGTACAGAGTTGTCCAATGAAGTGTAAACACCCTTATAATTTCTTCATTTTAAAAGATATTGGAAAATGATAAAAACAAAAGTTGTGGGGATTTTAGAGAGGAATAAGTGCGATTTATCATAAAATCCATTGAACATCAAATAAAAAAACTACGTGAAAATGTATGTTATTGCATTTTTGGATTCTCCCAGAAATTCTAAACCCTTTTCATATATGATATTATACCTTTAAACTTAATAGTTTCGGAGCTATAAATAGTTGAAAAGTATTTTGGCTAATTTCCATTATTGGAAGAGCTACCTGATGGTAGGTACCACGAGTATAGGAATGTTGGTACCACTATTAATTAATATATTAAAGCCCGATTTTTAATTGTTTTTAGCTTAAAAACATATGAATTTGGGAACAGCGAAGTGGTTATACATCGATAATAACTAAACGAAAACATTTCATTATTAATAGCTCTAAAGGCTTCTTGTAATCTCTCGAATCCCCAAAAATGGTAATCCAAAGGACTGTGTTCCGGAGACCTAGAGGCCAACGAATCGGTTCTTCTGCTTCCCTATTTGCGTACCATGGACTCCCCGTATTACCTATCCATTTCGATCCATGATGTTCAGTCAAAAAAATGTGACATTAGGTGTGCCATGAAACCAGATATTGTTTCTAACTTGAATGTTCACAACAAAAATATAAGCAAAAAACCAAATAAAGTTGTTTTTTTGGACGCCTTGTATCTCAGAAACAAAGCCGTTTCAGACCCATGTTCATAGGAACTTTTAATCTTAAAATTAGTCAAAGAATCACCCCTTAAACTTTGTACAAGTACTTAATTGACACCCTGTATATATATATATATATATATATATATATATATATATATATATATATATATATATAACGACGAGTTTGTGTTTCTTTGTATTTCTTCATTTCATAGAATTTTCTCTTTTTTCGATTTTCGGTCTTTAAAATTTTTACATTATTGAAATAGAAAGAATGTAAGGAAATTTCATAAAGTATATGGGTTCCTTTTTCTTTAGGAATTTTTCATTTTAGTTTACTAAAATTATTTTAATAGGTTATAGTCTTTGTGACTAACTGTGATGTTATGTTTTTTAAACACATTTTGTAAATAAATAAATTTGTTCCGATATTTTAGGTATATATGTATCTATTTATGTTTTGTGAGTGCCGTTTTGTTCTTTTTCTCATACTTGTGTCCCTGTAGTCTGTTTCTACACCTGCAGAACGAAAAAGTTAAATACTAAGAGCCTTACAACTTTTCGTTCCAAAAGTAGAACTTGATATTCTTGATAACAAGACAATCACAAAACAGAGAACACTTTTTAAAAAATTAAACAAAATAACATCACTAAGATTAAGAATTTAATAAAATAGGGTAATAATGACTATAAGAAAAAATCGAATGAATGGATCCACAATATAACCGATAATAATATTCCAGACGACGTAGCCAAAATTCTTTGTTTAGGTCCAGACTTGATAATCACTCTTGAAACTTCTGAAGGAATACCAATTCCAAATCTAACCAGCAACATTGAAACATCCGCTAGAGACTGAACTTCAGAAACTAAGATCAACATGCTGTATAATTATAATAAAATATCAAAACAAATTAAATCAAACGTCAAATACTAGGAAACAAAGACAACTTTTAAACAAAGTGAAACAAAATAAATTTTTCATTAAAAAAAAACAAAACTTAAAAGTTTTGAGAGCTGAAGTCAAACAAATGTATGTATTCCACCGAATAGGATGAAAAAATGACTAGTCTGTTACAAGATAACAAAACGTACAAGAAATTAAAAAACGATCCCACTAACACATATCAAAAAACAACAATGACTTAATTGCCCGATGGGAAAATGAAATGAATAGATATCACCAAGTACTGCTAAAATCTTAAAAATACTAAATTATCACCTTCTAAGAATATATGGCTTACCGGAAATACGCAAAGAAGGCATCCCATTAAGACCGATTGTTTTGTGTATCCCATGACTTTTTGAGAAATTTAAATTCTAAAAAATATTTTACAAAATATTATAAACAAAAATAAATATTATATTAAAGATTCAGTAGATTTAAAAAATAAAATAATGAGAACAAACATACCGGATAACTATATATTAATATCTTTGAACGTAATATTTCTATATACTAATATACTTACAAATTTAGCAAAAAAAAAAAAGTAAAAAATGGAACAAGGTAAAAAACTATACTGATATTCCACTTCACGAATTCTTAAATGCAGTTCAGTTCACACTGAATTCCTCATGTTTTTTATACAACAATAAATTCTACAAATAGGTTAATGGCTGTGCTATGGGAGCATCAATTTCCAGCGTGATTGCCCAGTTAAACCTGGCAGATCTGGAGGACGCAATTCTTAAATATATCGACTTTCATGTACCTTTTTTCTTCAGAAACATTGATGATTGCAACGATTCCAAAAAAGACAAATGCCAAGATAGTTGAAGTGATTTTAATAGTTACCTCGCAAAATTTCAATTTACATTAGAAGAAGCACAAATCAAAATTAATTTCTTACACCTCACATTAGATCATATTAAAAATGCCATAAGAACTGAATGTACGCTAAAGAGACTTGGTCTTCTAGATATTTACTTTTCGACTCCCAACATCTACTAACTCAAAAAAAATCTGTCGTAGTAGGGATAGAGCTATAAAATTATCTAATTCCGAGTATAGAAAAAAATCCATTGAAAAAGCTAAACAAGATCTAAAAATAAAAATCTACACAGAAATAATTATTAACAACATTTTTAAGAAGATAATCCATACATTTTACAACACAAGCCACCCATCTAATAAAAATTTAAATCTTAATAAATATATACATATATACCTAAAATATCGGAACAAATTTATTTATTTACAAAATGTGTTTAAAAAACATAACATCGCAGTTAGTCACAAAGACTATAACCTATTAAAATAATTTTAGTAAACTAAAATGAAAAATTCCTAAAGAAAAAAGAACTCATAGACTTTATGAAATTTCCTTACATTCATTCTATTTCAGTAATGTAACAATTTTAAAGACCGAAAACCGGAAAAAAGAAATTTGACAGAAATACAAAGAAACAAAAATTCAATAAATGCAAAAACTGGTACAAAACAACTGAGAAAATAACATGTAAATTAAAAAAAAAGAAAAGAGAGATACATGCTATAAGATTCTGAATGTGACACTATTTTATTTTATTTTTTTAAATGTGTTTTTAAAAGTGTGGTATGCACCACATGCGTATCATCTAATTTTCTAAAATTTTGTTTTAAAAGGTAAAACATTTATATTGTTAACGTTATTGTCTTAAAATTTCCTTTATAGAATTTATGTATTCTGATGAAGATCACGAGATGACTTCACAAGAAATGTGTTGATATATATATATATATATATATATATATATATATATATATATATATATATATATATATATATATATATATATATATATATATATATATATATATATATATATATGTATATATATAAAGGGTGTCAATTAAGTACTTGTACAAACTTTAAGGTGATTCTTTGACTAATTTTAAGATTAAAAGTTCATATGAACATAGGTCTGAAACGGCTTTGTTTCTGAGATACAAGGCGTCCAAAAAAAAACAATTTTATTTGGTTTTTTGCTTATATTTTTGTTAAGGAACATGACAATTGGATAAAATTTGGGATTCTGGGTATATTGATGACGAGAAATTCAAATATTAGCTTAGTTTTTTATTTAACGTTAGAGGGCGCCACATACAGTGTTGTTCCTGAATTTAATTAACCATAACTTTTTTGCCTTTTATGTCATTTTTGACTGGGCAGACCTATTCTCCATTCAATTTTACATAAAAAAGTTACTCTTAGTATTTGTCGCTAAAAGCAGCCGTTTTGGATAAAAAAGGGTTTGAAGTTAAATCTGCGTTGAACTTTTTTAAATTGAATCATTTCCGAGATTTTGAAAAATAAGCGAAAAAATACTTTTTCAAAATCATGTGCTCTGTTACTCTTTCACATTAACATATCACAATTACCAAATTAGTGAAAAATGCAGCCGTAGTACACAAGAAAATAGTATAGGTGAATCCAATACCGAATACGACCGTTTGGTATATATATATATATATATATATATATATATATATATATATATATATATATATATATATATATATATATATATATATATATATATATATATATATATATATATATATATATATATATATAGTGCCTTCTAGGCTCGATTACTTTACATCACGTCCATATTCCACACCGACCCAAGGCAAAAATAAATAGAAACTCAAATTGCAACAAATGCAAAAATCGAATGAATACTGTCGTTGACCGACATTTCATCGAGAACCTTCGGGTAGTTGGGAAAGAAGTGCGGCAGGTACCTCAAAATGTTGCTATCTTAATCATCTGAATTCATTATATAATTAAAAAAACGCAAAACTTCTGATGGCACTTTTTAAACAAACATTAAAAATGTTCATCTTATGTACTGGATATTGAGATGGCTTTTTATCAGCAGCACGGCAGCGCCTTTTAATATTTTATGTAATATTTATTTTTCCATGTGAGAATTATAATAAAAAGTTATAGCTTAAAAAAATTGGTAAATTTCCTTTACCCGGAATTTCCCTCATTATGAATATTTTCTTTTATTAGGATTAGATTAGTTTCGCATATACATTTACTGTCTTTTCAAACATTTTTATTATACATTAAACAGTAAACAGACTCTAAGTTTCGGTCTCAGTCAAAGTTTATAATAAAATAAACCTGGTTACACGTGTTTCCTATTAGAAAAACATATCCTAATTAGTAACTAAAAGCCTTTCAATTAAATAAATAAATAGTACCTTTAAAATTAAACTACACGTCACACATATACAACGTTAAAACAGTAAACAAACATTCACATTACATAGTTCGATGGATACTGAAAGAGGTTGAAACGAAAAATGGTCAAATATATGTATAAAAAACACCTTATCCTTAAATTATAGACAAATAAGGTAATATTAAAATAATGAAAAACTAAAAAAGTATATAGTGCGGGACACGAAAGAAAACCGGGCGGTCCTTAAAATGAAGGTTCATAGTCTTCATGTTATTTTATTTGTTGTAATAGTTTGCCGCTTCACCTATAAAGTGCGTCAGCTAAGCGGTACGAAAAATTAATCCAGGATTTAGTAAATTTCGCACTGGTCCACTTGTAATTGGGATGTGCCTAGAGTCTCCATTCACTTTCCGCTAGAAGGTTCTAGCTATTTCCAGTGGCGCCTATACATTTCGAGCATTTGTTTTCGTTTCTATATAAATGCGTTGCGTTGAATTTGAATTATTATTCCGAAGTAACGATGGCGAGCAAAAGAGGAAAAAAAAAACTCGAAGTGGTGCACGTGAAGTTATTGCGAGCGTTATAGAGGCCTGTTCTAGAGAAGCTGAAAATAATAGTTTGACTATTCTAATTCAAAATCGAACAGAACGCGCTGCATTTTACACTGGTGTTTCGGAAAGTAGTGTAAGAAAAATTCAAAGAGAACATAATGATCGCTCATATTCTACTTCACCTTTAAAATCTCCTGGTAAAAAAATGGCTTAGTTTTTTTTCATATATTTTGTAAAATTGTTCATAAAGTAGCTGTCAATAAATTGCTTCAAAATAATTTTCTGTTCAATACTGGGTGTCAAAAAATATCTAATATTGCAATTAATATTTAAAAAACTACAGAACTCATATTTTTCCGAAATTAACACATCAATGTAGTTATAGTAGGGGAGCCAGCACTGATTTCAGTGAACAAGATTTATCAAAATTTTAACTTACGCAGTTCGACTTTGGGCTATTCGGGTATGCCAAAAGTGACCGTTAGTCTCCGTCTCATATTACTTTGTACAGGGGGCGTCATTGTGAAGTACTATACAGGGCGTTTCCTAATTGCGTGCTAATGTTAAAGGGGGGTGAATCTTGGACCTTTTTAAGAAAAAAGTTTAATATGAACCTAAAGGTCTTAACTTTGGAGATACAGGGTTTTAAAAAAACATTTTTTTTAAATCCTAATTCTGATGCTATTATACATAAATAACTATGTGAAATTTGATACACGTCTTTGATGCATAAAAGGGTATTTTTTTATTAACAATCAATTTTTGAAATTTCTACCAGTGGCGTGCATATGTAATTAACCTGGGTAAATCCGTATGCTCCTTAATGCATAGAAGACGTGTATCAAATTTCATGCAGTTATCTACAATAGCATCAGAATTGGGATGAAAAAAATTTTTTTTTTTTTAAACTTTACCATCCTGTATCTCAAAAGTTAAGACTTTTAGGACATAAAAACACCCCCTTTAACATCATCACGCAATTAGGAAACGCCCTGTATAGTACTTCACAATGACGGCCCCTGTATAAAGTAATATGACAAACGGAGACAGACGGCCACTTTTGGCATAGGTTGAGTAGCCCAAAGTCGAACTGCATAAATTAAAATTTTGATAAATCTCGTTCATTGGATCTGATGCTGGCTGCCCTTGTAAAATCTGGACTTGTAAATCGTGTATCACTATACTGGATGGTCCCATAATAGTGGACGTAGCCCGGGAACCGTTAATGACAGAACTCAAGAAAAAATATATTTATAGGTAAATCGATCAAGAAAAATCAAAATTAAATCATTTTAAAATTCGAAAGTTTGCCGTTTTTGCAACACAAAAGAGATATAGAAGTGCGGTGCACGAAAGAAAACAGACAAATAAAGATAAAAATGATTAAATTAAGCATAGTTACATTTTTTAATTATCTGAAGTGCGTATAGTCAAAAAGGAGTGCCATATTATTGAAAGAAAGATGGGACACCACTAGTTTAAAGAGATTTCTTGGCCGACCTTCTTAAACCGATTGAATCTGCCCGGTTTTCTTTCGTGTTCCGCACTTTACCAGTGGTGAGATTTGAAGCCGTATTCTCTGAGCGAGAGGTAAGAATAATATATTTACTGCTAATCGGAACTATAGCAATATTTGGTTTTGGGTGATTAGTTGTTAGGTAAATTATTAAAGATGATGCTCGGTTCAAAATTAAATATATCATTCAGACAACATAAAACAAGGCTCTTTTTAGCTTTGGTTACTTCAATCTTCTTCAAAAGGTCCAATTTTCTACCTTTCTGACATTCATGGATAACTGTTACGTCATCCGATGTAGAAAACCGGTGGCTTGTAGATAGAAGATGGTTAGCGAATACTGATTTTGTTTCTGTGATATCTGTGTTTTTATGTTTGCTGACCAAATGAACGTGTTCTTGGACCCTGTTTAAGATTTTCGTCCTGACTGTCCTATGTACGTTGCAGAACACTCTCCACACCTCAAAACATAAACACCCGACTTTGATAGAAATTCAGGATGTTTATGCTATTATGTTATAGTTCCAAATAGTAGTAAATCTATTATTAACTAACTAACAAACGATGTGGGGATAAACTGGTACGAATTTAACATGACGGAAGAAAATGGCGGTGTGTGTCGAAGTAAAACTACCTATTCAATTTATTTTAAATTATACCCAAAAATCAAGAGTGTCATAGCTACAAAACTGGTAAAATATTGGTAGGAATCCAATATGGTGGAGCAAAACGGTGCATAATATAAGTGCTTGAAAAGACAGTATGTATGTCTTACTAAATGGCTATATTCTCAACTAAACTTAATAAAAGGAAAGATTCAAAACGGGGGAAGTACGGGTAAAGGAAATTTACCGTTTTTTTTTTGTTTAATGTGCAGTGAAGATAAATAATATTGTCCAGGGTAGAATGCATTAACAGTAATGCAGTAACAAGATATTTTAAGTAAATTACATTATTTTGTACTTTTTAGTGCGTTACTAAGAAAAACATGTTATTTAGTTTTTTTAATTATAAATTATTGTTTAATTTTTGGTCTTAAAATATATTTAATATATTACTGGTATTTTTGAGGAGTCCACTCAAAAAAAAACCAAATGAGCCCAAACTTATACTAGCTGGTACCATCGAGCTGATTAGATTAGCTCGATGGTAACAAATCATATATTGTACTCGTATAAAACAAAGTACATATATATTTGCAAAATTTCAAATCGATACGATATTTAGAAGTAGGTTAAAAACGACCAGTACCATTTGGTACCATCGAACTAATCAGATCAGCTCCATGGTACCAAATTATCGTATTGTCATCCGAATTACATATACCTGCAAAAATTTCAAATCGATACGACAATTAGATTTGTTTATTTTCATACAAGACAATGTTTACGAGACCCTCTAATTATAAGGAATTAGGTAAGTGAAATATCACAAATAATAATACTTATGAACCCTAGGTTTCCTTTTATTATTGTTATTTATTTTGTCTTTTTATGTTGTTGTTGTTACCTTTTTGTTCGTATTTATTTGTTTTCCATATGTATATGTTTTATATATAAGAAAAAATGTATTTAAAAATATAAAATAATAATTCTTCAATATCCAACAATTATATTTCCTAAGACTAAAACAAACATTGTTTTTAGATTAATTTAAAAATATTCAGTTATTGTTAGCCTTGTTATATTTTACTAATTTTTGTTTGTATCCTACGAGCGGCCATACTGTAATAAAAAACTATCTTTCAGCTTTGAAGAAGACGACAAATAAATCGTCGAAACGTCGGCTAATTTTTAAAAACTGAGTTTGATTTATGACCCTAACCCGCTAAACACTATCTTGAATTTACATATAAGTTTAGTGAAGTTGAAGTTGAAGTGAATAAAAAAAGCATGATAAAATTAATACTAAGTAGTGATAACACGTAAATGCGTAGAAAGCTTTCACTAAAAAAAATTTAAATTGACCGAAGATAAAAACGCTCTCTCTCTCTATATATATATATATATATATATATATATATATATATATATATATATATATATATATATATATATATAATGTGTTTTCATTCCGGGTGTACATCTGACATGTGTACATAGAGACTCTATTCGAACGCGAGAAAGAAAGCTTCGAAAATGCCAAATGTGATTTTGGCGAAACGTCAGCAAAACTGTTCTTTTCAAAACGACAGTAGTGAATGGATGTACGCCCGGAATGAAAACACAATGTATTTTTCCATCCGTGAAGGAGTAAAAATCAACATATACATATAAAAATATAAAAATATATATTTGTATTTGATTAGTTATTTTTGATTAATAATTACGATATTATTTTCACGCTTATTATTATTAATTTTATGAAATTATATCTAAAAGGGACATCATTATATTGTGCTCCGGTGCTCCAAATAGTTCAGAGAACTAGAAATAGGAGAGTGATAATTAAATACTTACAAAGCTGTTTTTATTAAAAATATTTTTTTATTGTCCAATTCATAACAAATGAAGTCTATGTAATGGTTAAATACAAATTGAATAAAGCAAATATGAATTGGATAAGTAGAGGTTAAATAACCTAAATTAATCATGTAAATTGTCCATTGAAAGTCTTATTTTTATTATGATGGATCAAAGGAATAAAAACCCATATATCCAGGGTCACAAATTAAAAAAGGCTTTAGGATACAATGAAGAGATTATTGAAATCCTCCTGTACCAGTTAACTAAAGTGATTATCTGTGTAGTGTTTAACATAACTCCGCCCATGGATATGTAGAGATTTGCTCTCACCCCAGCTGAAAGTGAGTCTAGCACATTCGCAAATTACATTTACAAATAGGGGGTTAAGTCACGTTTATTCATTTCGAATATAAACTAAACATGTTAGGTACCTATTTATTCATTGCTTTGCCCGGAGCTCACCCCTGCAGTGGATTTATTTAAACGGATTTACTAATTGAGGGTTCTCTACATTGATTTTTAAATTGTCTGTTTTGGGCAGAAACTAGAAGGGCGTTTTTGATTTACGTTGTGGTGTAAAGTTAGTATTGTCGGGCCATTCAGCTGAAATATTTTCAACCTGGTGGCACTTCCGGTTATACCGGAAGTAGATTTCAACTTGCTTATATTAAAAGAAATACCCTGTGTATTAGTTTTTGCTATATTTATAATGTCCTATATAAAGCATTTATTGTTTTACTTGGGTAAGTTTCTTTCTAGACAAAGATCTACTGTTTAGCAGATTTTGTGTACTATTTTAATAATTACTAGTACAGGGTGTTCAAAAAATAAGATTAAAAATTAATCTGAAAAAACTATCAAACATATTTTTTTCAAATGGAAACCAGGCATTTTTATTATTTCATCTTATTTAGCATTAAAAATTAAGGTAGTTTTGTATAAAGTTGTCTTTGCCGAATATTTTTAGTTTCCGAAGTTACTGCCAATTAAACATTTTTCTGTTGCAAATAATATGCTAATACCCTACGCCCAATACGTTCAGTTAATGTGAGTTGGCCATAAAGGCGTTAAAACAAAACAAGTGCTAGAGTAACGTCACTGTTATTCACCATCTTCAAAACAGTAAAAGCACCTGTTAGAAGTAGTTTACAGTAACAACATCTCAACTAGAGGTTTTATTTATTAAAAAATATTTTTTCCGATTGTGTGTGAAGTTGTGTTCAATACGTCAGTAAACCCATTACTTTAGTGCCTTATTAAACAACTGTAGACTATAGTTCATTTTAAAATAAGAAAACTATTAATATCAAACATTTTAATGAGCAGGTTTAAAAAAAGATACAAGAAACCAGATATTAAAGCTCAGTTTAAATATTTATATTATTAGAAAAATTCATAATTAAACACATACACCTATTATTTTTTAGATTTATTATAGCCCAGACCCTTACGTTCATTAACACATTTAGTAAGGGCATGAGGATTTCTACTTCTCTTCGTTGAAAGTCCTTTGCTTTTTCTATCAGCCACGTAAGCTCTTCTCCCCACCATACTGGTCTTTCTTCTCGACACAGTAGTTGGTTGGACAGATATTTTTACACCATATCGTAAAGCATTTTTTTACTGCAATGCACTCCATTATACCTAATACAGGTATATAAGCCGCTAACTAGCCTATTTTCAGTCTTGGCATGCTTATTTTTATTAGTCATTACTTTTTATGGCTGGACAAAATGTAAAGTAGGATCTTCACCAGTTTTTTTTGTAATATATCAAGATATTGTTTCTTCCATTCTCCTTTTATGTCATTTATTTCTTGAGGTGACTGTAAACTTTTATATTACATCGGAAATTTTTCTGACAATCTTCTTCCTTCGATGCTATTTCTTATATTACTTCCATCGTAAAAAAGAAACATTATAATCTTGAAAAAATCACCCTCCGAGATTTTTTTAGATCTTTACGTTTCTGGTTCCCTAGATGCCGAAAAACATGTTTTCTCAATTCTGTCGATCTGTCTGTCTGTTGGTCTGCTGGTCGCGGCATACCTAAAAAACTACTTACCCGATTGACTTCAAATTTTGGACAAAAATTAAGGGTCAGTGAGGATGACCTAGTAATTTTTGGCAAAAATCCAATATGGCGAAACAAAATGAACGACTAATGAAATGTTAAAAAAATAATCTTAAAAAACTACTTACACAATTTATCTCAAATTTTGCATAAAAATCAAGTATTATGTAGGAATCAACTGGTAAAATTTTGGTATGAATCGAAGATAACGAAATAAAATGGCGGCTTAATAAATTATTAAAAAATTCAGCCTGAAAGAACTAAGCAGGATTGATTTCAAATTGTGTGCCATAATTAATTGTGGTATAGGGTTGAACTATTAAAATTGTGGTACTAATTCAAGATGGCGGAACAAAATGGCGTTTAAATAAAATGTTTGCAATCGTGAACAAAGTGACCCTGTCAGGTCTTACGTATTTTCATATTTCGAGCGTTTCTAGATGCCAAAAGATATGTTTTATCAATTCCGTCTGCCTGTTTGTCAGTTCGCAGCAAAAACGACTAAATAAACTGCTGTGCATAATAACTGCAATTCTAAAATTTTTGTGTAAAATTCAAATTGCTGTAACTTTTCAGGGATGAGAGATATTGGGCTACGGTTTTCAGCGTATTATGGAGATATGTTTTGAAAAAAAGCCCAGTATTATGTATTTTTTCAAAGTGCGTTTCATTTTATTATACAGGGTGTGAGATGACACCGTCTTATTTTTTTAAATGTTTGTTAAGAGCGAGAACTTGTTACAGCAACTCTTAAGTTTTCTTTTTTCGACCAAAATGATCTTTGGCAAGATGCAAAAAAACAATTTCTAGCGATTTGTCGTATCTTCACTTGTTTTCAATATACAGGGTTTTTTCGAAAAAAACGACATCGTTACATTATTAACACTTCAACACGACACCCTGTACATTAGTCGGACATTGGTCACTTGATTTATTATGGGTATTTATGCCTGTAATCATATTCATAGGAGCAATGTATACATGGTGTAACATAAGTAAAAGAGAAATAACAAAATTGGAAATTAATATTTTGGTTGAATTTCGTACACTCCCTAACCATATTTGGGGGTATGATGAGAAACGGCAAGACAGAGTTATTTATCACTCGTGGGACTGTCAACGTCGAAATTTATAGAAATGAATGTTTAATAAATATCATTCTACCATTTGCAAATAATTTTGGAATCGATTTTATCTTAGCTGATGACAATGCAAGGCCCCACCGAGCTAGAACCGTTATAGAGACTTATTTATAATGTGTTTAAATAAGCTTGTTTTATTTCATAAAATACAAAGGGTATTTGAAGTAGGTATTAAAAAAAGTGAAAGGTCTACTTATTATAAAAAAGTGTATAAATCTGGCAATAGTGCCAATGCATTTAAAATTGTCTTATTATGCCAGATTGGCTTCGACTTAATTCGGTGATTAGTGGGCTATTTTAATTATTCCATTTTATAGCACGGCAATAGCTTGGCAGAAAATTGAAATGTATGGTTTCTTAATATAAAACACTCAGTATATCAATATCGAAACATAACATGTATCATATCTTTTTAGTTTTTGGCTGAACAAACCAAAAATTGTGAAAAATTTACTGGAATATCAGAATGTAGCCGTTTCTTAATTAGTTATTAAATAACGCCCTGTATATTCAATAATAAATGCATTTAAGACAAAACCTAAAAAACCGTTTCGACAAAAGGATTAATTATTTTCAAAAATTCTCACAAAACTGGCGAGCTTTCATTATTTTAGATTTGACAAGAGATTCAAGGAGGGAGTGTACGAAATTCAACCAAAATATTAATTTCCAATTTTGTTATTTCTCTTTTACTTATGTTACACCATGTATACATTGCTCCTATGAATATGATTACAGGCATAAATACCCATAATAAATCAAGTGACCAATGTCCGACTAATGTACAGGGTGTCGTGTTGAAGTGTTAATAATGTAACGATGTCGTTTTTTTCGAAAAAACCCTGTATATTGAAAACAAGTGAAGATACGACAAATCGCTAGAAATTGTTTTTTTGCATCCTGCCAAAGATCATTTTGGTCGAAAAAAGAAAACTTAAGAGTTGCTGTAACAAGTTCTCGCTCTTAACAAACATTTAAAAAAATAAGACGGTGTCATCTCACACCCTGTATAATAAAATGAAACGCACTTTGAAAAAATACATAATACTGGGCTTTTTTTCAAAACATATCTCCATAATACGCTGAAAACCGTAGCCCAATATCTCTCATCTCTGAAAAGCTACAACAATTTGAATTTTACCCAAAAATTTTAGAATTGCAGTTATTATGCACAGCAGTTTAGATTAACTTTAGTCAAATTAAGGGTCACTTGCGGATAACCTGTTAGAAATCTAACATGCCGGAACAAGATGCCTTGTGAAACGTTAAAAAAATGATTACTAAACAAAATAATTATCCAATTTACCTCAAATTTTGCACAAAAACCATGTGTTACATAGAAATGAACTGGTAAGCAAAATAAAATGACGGCGTAATAAAATATTTAAAAATTAACTTGAAAAGCTAGTTATTGAATTAATTTCAAATTGTATGCAAGCATTAAATATGGAGATAAACTGGTAAAGTTGTGGTATAGTGGCGGCTCGTGGATTAAAGAACGAGTGAAGCGTAACGTAGCTAGGTGCACAGCGCCGCAAGCGAAAATTTTTCGGGGTGCCATGCCCAAAATGGCTATTTTTTAACCTTTTTATGATGTTATTTATTCATAGCTTTGGAGCGTTTTTTAATACTTAGGGGAAATAATATGAATTTATAAGATTTTAAATATATTTTTTTGTTCGTAAAAAACTGTTGTGTACCTATATCTTAAAACTAATTTCTAGGCGATTCGATCGGATAAGCGCTTGCAGCATGCAGCAGCAGTTTTATGCCGCTCCTATCTCTATTTAGCTTACGGATATTCATCATTGCGTTGCCATAGCAACTGCCGTAAACAAATTAAAGCGCAAAAGTCAGCGTGCGTGCGTGCTGATTGTGATTCCTCAACGGCCGCTCTTATAAAAAGGTGTTCAGCGGGCTACGTTTTTAAGTCATTATTATTTTTTGAGTATATAACGCACTAGTTTTGGTAGAAAATAATGGTATGATTATGTAAATGATGCGAATTTATATAAAATATATTACATTTTTATAATAAAAATAGAGATTATAAAATGCTTAATATTTTAAAAATATTTTTATTTTTAAGTAATTTGATTGGAAAATGTACGTGCCCTTGGCGAGCCGCCACTGGTACGTTCGCGTAGCGCAGGTGTCGTTACTGACATAAAATTTGGGATGTCGAAGTTGAACTGACTTTCTAGCAAGGTTACTGTATATGCTGCTGGGACGCCCAAATTATACCAACGAGGATTATTTAAATTTGTTTACATACAATTGTTACAATTTGAGACATTTGCTATTCGATATCCGCATAAACAGAAAACATCACCTGGCACTGTTACGAAAATCATAGACAATTACAAAATTATAAACACTTAGTATTAAAAGACAATAAGGTTAAACAACACTGAACTTGATAAGAATCTACTTTTTAATAAATGTTGACGTCCTTGAAATCGAACCAGTAGTTCTTTATGGGTTGCTTGTTAATTTTAAATTTACATTTTGGAACTAAGAATAAGAATTTATGACAATACCAAATTTAACGGAATATTATACTATATGTTTTATTTACATATTTAATAATTATTCAGGTGGAAACAAATATACGTTTTTCTTCTCCACAACTTTTATTGTCCAAATCTGACGTACATATATACATATGTCCATACAAACATTCATTCGCTTACCATGCCTATTTAAATATTGCTTTTACTGTTATTAGTTTATTTTTACTTTAATATTTATATGATTTTTTATTTTTTGTAAGTTTATTTACATAATCTATAAAATACTAAATTATGACATTTATTATTTTTTTCATCCATAAAAAAGCGGCCTTTATTCTAGAAAATGAAATTTTACGGCTTTTTAAACAGGTCGCCATTTGGTTTTGCCATATAGAATTGACAAAATTTTACTAGTTCATCCCGTTTCACACTTAACGGTTGTGCGAAATTTCAATTCAAATGGATAACTAGTTTTTTAATACTGTTATTTTAAATATTCCATGAAGCCGCCACTTTGTTTCACCATAATGACTCGTCACCATAATTTTACCAGTTTATCTTTATATCATACTACTTGATTTTTGTATATAATTTAAAATTAACTGAATAATTATTTTTTTAAGCCGATTTACTATCTCATCCGCATATGACCCTTAATTTTTGACCAGAATTTGAAGACAATCGGATAAGTAGTTTTTCAGCTATGCCGCGAACAGACAGACAGACCGACGGAATTTAGAAAACATGTTTTTCGACATCTAGGACTCAGAAGTAAAAGATCTGAAAAAATCAATCGGAGGTTGTTTACGGAGAAAGTAAAAAATACTTATCCTATTTACCCAAATTTTGCATAAAAATCAAGTGTGACTTAGGGAGGAACAGGGGTTTTCGGTAATAGATAATATAATGGATATAATGAGTTTAAAAAAATCGTTTCACTGTTTGATGTAATTCTAACAGCACAATTAAGGAAGAAAATCACCTATAACCTATAACTTCCGAACTATTCATGATGTTCAAGTATAGTTTATACATACCCATTTTACGGTTTAAAAAAACTATTTTGATAGCTGTCAAAAATGTTTTTCCTGTAACTTTTGAACTGCTTAAACATTTTAAAAAAGTTCCATATAAATTTCAAAGGCGTAATCTATTTAAAAAAATTATTTCACCGATGTCAAAAAAATTGCTTTTTTCCAGTTACTTTTGAACTTCTTAAAATTTTTAAATATGGTCTTCACAGGTCCAAGTAGGTAACTTTTAGAGGCGTAACTTATTTGGAATAAATGTTTCACATCTGTCAAAAAATTTCTTTTATCCGTAACTTCTAATATTTAAATAGGACAGTTCCGGGTAACTTTTAAACTTTTTACAATAGTCTCAATACCTCACTCTACTACGAGCGGCGTGGAGTCTTACATTGTCGTGCATTAACAAGAAATGTTGGCATATGTAAGGAGCAAAAGGAACAATATGTTCGGATAGGATGTCATTAATGTACCGTTCACTGTTCAATTGACAACCACGTAAAGAAATAAGTTCTGTTCGGGCAGTCAAAGAAATTCCTCCCCAAACCATTACAGAACCTCCATTAAATAGCGTTGTTTGACGCATGTTACACTGTGAATAACGCTCATTTGGCCTGCGTAGTACTCGTACGCGTCGGTCTGAGCTGTACAAACAAAACCTCGACTCGTCCGTGAACAAGACTCGCTCCCAATCCTCAAGATTCCAGTTTACATGCTGTCTGGCGAATTGTAGTCTCGCTCTACGATGGTTTGCGTTTAACCTCGGCCCTCTTGCTAGAATTCGGAATCTTAAATTCTGTTCTGCAAGTCGTCTTCTTACAGTGGATACACTCAAAGCACGTAACCGAATGAAACGATCCTGGTTCACTATTGTTCCTAGGTGCCTTCCTTGCCCATGGCGTCGGTTATGATCGTCAGTTTGCTCAAAACGGTGGACAACGCGCGATATTGATGAATGAGAAACTCCCAGTCTCCCAGCTATAGCGCGGCAGCTTAATCCTTCCTCGGTCAATATAATTACTGCTACGCATTCGTCACGAGACAAATTCCTTGTTTGACGCTACATAGCCAAAATTTTAACACTTTTCAAAGATAAAATTGACACATAATAAACAAACATGACAGTTTGTCAAACTTATTCATTTCATGGCCTACCCTATTTTAAGATGTTGAATTGTTAAAATAAACTAGTGCGCTTTAATCTTTTGCTCTGTATTTCATTTAAAAATAGAGATATTGACATGAAACAAAAACCAAATTGTTAAGAAAATATGGGGCTATAATTTGTATCAAGCATATACCCGCTGTTACGGCTGAAACGATCCACAGGGTGCTTCAAATATTCTGGAGAACAATTACTCTCATTGTTGGCCCCCGTATATGCTCAAAACTAAAATTTTAATAAAAAAGTTTTTAGCGATAAACAAATCTACATTTTAAAAAATAATTCATCAAAATCCGTTGAGCGGTTCGCAAGAAAATCCACATTGAAATACTGTGCAATTTATAGTGGTGCGTTAATTTTGATGCGTAGTGTATATATATAATAATAATAATATATATATATATATATATATATATATATATATATATATATAAATATATTTATACATATATATATATATATATATATATATATATATATATATATATATATACAGGGTGGCCCAACGAAAATCCCACCCTTATTTATATATATATATACGTCTTTTCATGTATGATTGTATAATACAGGGTGTTCCAAAAATAAGATATCGCATTACACTTGACATTTTTAAATGGAAACCCCCAATTTTTTTTCTATTTTTGGATTCTCCATATTTTTATATATATATATATATATATATATATATATATATATTGATAAATTAAATTCAAGAAAGAGTCAAAATAACGAAACTTTATTATCAAAACGGAAACATTGCAAGGGCTACTGCCCGGTTGTTTAATACGTTACATTCAGTCAAAAATATTAACCATAAGTATGGGCTAAATTTTAAGAAAATTTGAAGCAACTAGATCTGTATCTAATATTCGCCGGAAAGGAATACTAAACCATTTACAGTTTTACATTCACATTAAAATTTAAACAAAAATTAGTTACTTAGCTACAATGTGTCAAAAAGTCAATGTGGTAATAAATGTTGAAAGTGGTGTCCGTTTACCTCCATGCAATAATAAATATTTTTCAAATCGAGTCCTAACATTTTCACACAGTTCTGGAGTTAGTTGTCTACATTCCGCCGTGAGCCGCTCCCTAAGATCTTGGATGGAGTCTGGCTTCGTACTAAAAACCTTACTTTTTATATGTCCCCAAAGAAAGTAATCTAAAGGACTCAAGTCCGGAGACCTTGGTGGCCACTCAATGGGGCCGCGCCGTCCGATCCACTGATTTGGGAAATGGGTGTCCAAAAAACTGGAGCTACATAGTGCGGTGGTGCACCATCTTGTTGGAAATGAAGAAAATTTTCATTATAATTAACCTCATTTTCTATTATTTCGGTTATTCGTGGCTCTATTGTATTTTCCAACATGTCCAAGAACAAAACACCCGTCAAGTTTCCAGGAATAAAAATACAATATGATTTCCGAAAATGCCGGCCCAGACATTAATATATGTGAAACAAATGTGGACAGTCGCTCCAATATACAATTATGTCTATTTACAGCACCATGTAAATAGAAGGTACATTCATCCGAAAAACAAATGTTAAATAACAAATTTGGGTTATTGTTCAAACGTTGTGTCATTAATTCGCAAAACTCCAACCTTCTATCATAATCGTCTTCATTAAGCTCATGGACAAGTTTAGTTTTGTACGGGTGAAATTTATATATATATAGAAGTATAGTACTTTGGGTGTTGTCAAGAGCCACGTGTCCCAAAATATCATTTCTACTTGGACGGTTTTCCTGATTATATATATATATATATATATATAATATATATATATATATATATATATATATATATATATATATAGAATATATATATATATATATATATATATATATTATTTTTTTCCGTATTATGTAAATTAAATGAGGCGAATTTTATAAAAAAAATTAAAAAAACTTCAAAATGGTTGAAGATAGGTATAAACTCTATTATACAAAAGTTACTAAAAACTTCCTGGAGAATCCAAAAATAGAAAAAAAATTGGGGGTTTCCATTTAAAAATGTCAAGTGTAATGCGATATCTTATTTTTGGAACACCCTGTATTATACAATCATACATGAAAAGACGTCCCCCTAAAAATCAAAATTGACGTGTGTCATTTTCCAAAATATACCAGGAAAGTCATAAATAAGGGTGGGACCTTTTCGTTGGGCCACCCTGTATATATATATTTATATGGAGTTTCTGGACCAATTGATTTATATTCTTAGGAGATTTTCTTGGGTTTTTGGTCTGAATTATCTTTTTGAAAAATAAAACTTGTTTATTCTTCGGAAATCATTTTAATTTATTTTTTTCCCCAACGTTTCGGCAACATGCCTTCATCAGTGGATTCTAATACAGGTCACTAAAACTAAGAAGGTAAATTTTTTTAATCCATTCACAAATGGGACATATACACTTAAAATTTGTTCAACATATATGTGACAATACAGTATATACATACTTAACACTACTGACTGACTGACAGACCAAAAACCCAAGAAAATCTCCTATAGTATATATATATATATATATATATATATATATATATATATATATATATATATATATATATATATATATATATATATATATATATATATATATATATATATATATATATATATATATATATATATATATATATATATATATATATATATATATATATATATATATAATGTGTTTTCATTCCGGGTGTACATCCGTTCACTACTGTCGTTCTGAAAAGAACAGTTTTGCTGACGTTTCGCCAAAATCACATTTGTCATTTTCGAAGCTTTCTTTCTCGCGTCCGAATAGAGACTCTATAGAGACAGATCAATAGAGACACTATATATATATATATATATATATATATATATATATATATATATATGAAATATATATATATATATATATATATATATATATATATATATATATATATATATATATATATATATATATATATATATATATATATATATATATATATATATATATATATATATATATATATATATATATATATATATATATATATATATATATATATATATATATATATATATATATATATATATATATATATATATATATATATAGGTATATATATATAAAGACGCATGCTAGTATTCAAAAATCCCCCAATTTAATAACAAGAGAACAAAAGAAGCCCAAACTATACTTGACAAAACAATGGCTTTAAATACTTTGTTAACTGGTCTAGAACCCCGTTTAAGACAGCTTATTAGAGCTAGCAATCCTACGTCACTCTTAGAGGCCCAGTCTAGAATTCGAAGAGAGCTTCAACTCTCTTATTTTGAAAACCAAAAAACAAATAGACCGTCCCCACAAAAAATGACACCTTTAAATAACAAACCATCACCTCAATCAGCTAAATGCTTCACTTGTGGCCGCATTGGTCACACCGCAAATCAATGTAGACAACAAATTTCGAACCAACGAACAACGAAATTTATTTTTGAAGATTGATTTGTAGATCGATTTTTGACAGTGGGGGAAGTTCCGAAAACCTCTGTTATTTCGAAGGGTCCGTTAAATTTGTTAGGTGCTTTGGTCGTTATTTGGGACTCTTTTACGTAAACTTTGTCTTCAATTTTATATTCTGGGAGGTTTCGAGTAACGGCTTTGTCAAATCGTGTTTTAAATTTTTCTTTTTGTATGTTTGTTCTTGTACGTGCAAGTTTGTAGTAATGTTCCATGCGATTGCTTAAATCTCTAACATATTTTGAAATGAGCTGTTCTTGGTTATAAAGGGTTTCGGTTGGTCGACTAGATGTGTGGCCAAAAATGAGCTCATATGGTATAAAACCATGGGTCTTAATTTTTGTGTTGTAGCAAATCACAGCATATGGGAGAATATGAAATGGGCGGGATTTTCGGCTTTATGTGCCCGAATCATTTCTGTTAGGGTGGCGTGAAAGCGTTCAAGTGATCCATTTGACTGTGGATTACTGGCGCTGGAAAATGTCAGTTTTACATCATAAAGTTCGCAGAAATCTTTCATTAGGCCATCAAACTTACGGCCATGATCACAATGGATTCCTAAAGGAGTGCTGTAATGTTGGAACAATAGTAAAAGCGCCTTTACGACTGTCGAAGCTTTCTTATCCGATATAGGATAAGCTTGCGTAAACTTTGTGAATTCATCTCTAATCGTGAGGGCATAAGTATTGACGGGATATTCAAAGAGGTCAATATTAATCCTCTCGAATGAAGTTTTCAGGGTCTCAGTAATTACAAGAGGTGTACTAAAGTTTTTTCGGCAAATTTTTACTTTTTGGCATATCTCACACTTTTTTATGAAATTCTCAACGTCTTTTGTTAAACGCTGCCAGTTGTACTTTTCTTTTATTCTTTTAATGGTTTCATTTATTCCGCGGTGTAAGTTAGTTTTTCCGGAATGATACTGATTTAGTATAATGGGAATCTGGTCTTCATCGGGAGTTATAAAAACGTTATAAAAGAAATATTTACGATACTTTACACTTCTGCTACAGACCATATTTATTTTGTTAGGGGCAAAATGATAGATTTCTTCAAAAATGTGTTCTATGATTTTGAAGTGTAGATCTTCTAGTTTTGTCTGTCTAAAGAAGGTCACAATATTTTTGTTGCATCTGTCTAAAAGTTGGGAATTTGAAGTTTTAGAATAATCTATAATTGATTTTGTTTTGTATAGTTTGCTAAAGTCTGTTGTGTATGTCGTCTTTATTAGAAGCATTTTGACTGAAATTTCGCACATTCTTGGAAATGGTCGACTTTTATTCGAGACAGTTTTGTTAAAGGTTTTGAGGTCTGCAAAGTTAGGGATGAAACTTCGATAATATCCTGCTTAACCTAAGAAGGATTTAATGTCTTTTAAAGTACTGGGTGTAGGGAATTTCTGAAAACAATCAACTTTGGAAGGATTTGGTTTTACTCCGTCTTTCGTAACGAGGTGGCTAAGGTAGGCGACCTCTTTTCTTAGGAATTGGCATTTGTCTGGCTGGATTTTTAGATTAGCCTTGCGAAGACGTTTAAAGACTTCTGTTAACCTTGAAACGTGTTCATGGATTGTTGGAGAGTAGACGATAATATCATCCATATAGACTAAACACCGTCCGTTCTGGATGCCTAAGAAAATGTTGTCGATAACTCTCTGAGAGGTGGACGGAGTATTTTTCAAACCGAAAGGCATTCGAATGAATTCATAGTGTCCATTCTCAACAGAAAAGGCTGTTTTGGAGACATCTTTGGGGTCTATCTCGATTTGATGGAACCCTGAGGCTAAATCGAGAGTCGTAAAGTAATCACATTTTCCAAGCTGGTCTAGGAGGTCTGAAATATTGGGTAGCGGGTACTTATCATCAACACTGAGCTCATTGAGCTTACAGTAATTGATTACAATGGCCATTTAGGTTTTCCAGATGCGCCGAGTTTTTTCGGGACTACCCAGACAGGGGAGGACCATGGAGAAGTCGAAGGAGGTCTGATGCCTTAGTTTAACATCTTATTTATTTTACTTCTTTCTTATGGATTTGAGGACAATGATATGATTTTGTAAAAACGTGTCTGGCATTGTTAGTTTCGATAGAGTGTTTAATTTCATTTGTGAAGGTTAGATCGTCACCTTCGAAATAAAATATGTCAGAATAACTAAGGCATAACTCGGTTATTAAATATTTTTCTTCGTCATTTAAGTGGTCTGTTTGTAGATGGTTTTGTATTGCAGTGCGTCTATCATAGCTAGTGTTTAGTTTTGTTTCAGAGTTAAAGCTAAGAATTGTTGCATTACATGGTCCTGGGTCAAAAGCTCAATAACCATGTTAGAAAAGTCTACAGTTTTAGGCATTGCATTTGCATTAATTATTGACGTAAGGAATTCGCCACGTTCATTTACTTTAACTAATGCGTTGGGTAACCTAACTTTTTCTTGTTCTTGCGTAAAGAGTACAGCGTCCGTATTTATAAGATAACATTTTAATTTAAATACTTTTTCTGTCCTACCTTCGATGGAAATAACATTAGTTTTTGTATAGTACAATTATTATTTTCTGTGTTATTATTCGAATTGGTTGGCATTTTTTCAATTGTTACTTTATGTAAAGGTATTGTTTTAAAGTTGGTAATTAGTTCTTTCGATTTTAAATCAATTACGCATTGATAATGCTCAAGATAATCTAAACCAAGGATAACATCGAATTCGATATCAAGATTATAAATGTCCACCTCATGTGGATCTCCGAGATTAAATGGGATAAAAGTTGATTCGTTAATTGACAATATTTGGTCGGTGATCCCCTGAATAATCACATTTTCAGTACCCAGTTTAGGAAAATTTTGGACAGTTTTGTCCTTAAAAATCGAAATTACTGCTCCAGTGTCAATAAGCAGTTTAAATTTATTCGAGGCATCATTTATATAGTAAAGATTTTTGGAGTTTACAGTAAGTAAGGGATCTAGAGAAACGCTTTCTCAGGGAAGTTCAGGTTGGGATCCATATTGTCTAAATTCAGGGCTTGGATCTGGGTTTGAATCATTGTGAGATCTTGAGTTATAACATCCGAGGGACGGTAAATCGTCGGGACTGTAAGAAAATCCTGGTAATTTTTGGGATTCATGTCAGCGAAAGAATTATCGGAGACTTCGCTTTCCTCATGGTAATAACGATTTTCGAAATCAGGGTTTTCAGCATGATAATCAGTATTAAACGCACCTTCGTATGCATCTTCGGTATTTACATGATGCGTTCTTTGTTAATTTGCGTAGCATTGTGGATTTTTCAGAAATGTTGCAGATCGAGGGCTAAACTGGTTTTGATTGAGTACATTGTTGGTACCGTCCCTATCTTGATTTTGACAAAATGGTTTATTTTGTGAAAAATTAGGCGACGAATTTGATGCGTTTGTGGTATTCTGAAATGAGGGGTTTGTCTACATTGATTTGCGGTGTGACCAATGCGGCCACAAGTGAAGCATTTAGCTGACTGAGGTGATGGTTTGTTATTTAAAGGTGTCATTTTTTGTGGGGATGGTCTATTTGTTTTTTGGTTTTCAAAATAAGAGAGTTGAAGCTCCCTTCGAATTCTAGACTGGGCCTCTAAGAGTGACGTAGGATTGCTAGCTCTAATAAGCTGTCCTAAACGGGGTTCTAGAGCAGTTAACAAAGTGTTTAAAGCCATTGTTTTGTCAAGTATAGTTTGGGCTTCTTTTGTTCTCTTGTTATTAAATTGCGGGATTTTTGAATACTAGCATGCGTCTTTATATATATATATATATATATATATATATATATATATATATATATATATATATATATATATATATATATATATATATATATATATATATATATATATATATATATATATATATATATATATATATATATATATATATATATATATATATATATATATATATATATATATATATATATATATATATATATATATATATATACGAGCCCTAACAACTATATGTTGGAACAAGCAGTTATTTTTCGAATAAAATGCCAGTTTACCGAAATTTATTTATTCTAATTTTTTTTAATTGTAAATATGAAATTATCAACATGTTTTATGATGTATGGAATTATCTTTATAGTTTAATTATATATTTTGTTGTTGATTGCTATATAATTAATTGTTTGATATTCAAAAAATGCTGACAACTTAATATTGGAACATGTTTTGCATTTCTTCACGTTTGGTGAGTTTTATCATTCTGACGCGAAGGAGGCTTTGAAATAAAACATAAGTGTGTTGTCAACAAAGATTGTAAAACGTCATTTGAGTATTAATAGTTAAAGTAAGTAGGTATTGTTAGATTTATTACGAGTAGAACACGCAATAATGGTACGTGGAAAACCTACTGAATCAAAAGTGCGGGAAATTATTATTCATCAGTACCATAAAGGGAAAAAAATGCGTGAAATTTCCAGTGAATTGACGATAGCAACAACTACTGTTTTTAATATAATTAAAAAATATGGTGAAACTGCCAGTACTGATGTTCGCGGTAAAAGCTCAGACCGTCCAAAAGTTGTTTCTCAAAGGAGTGTAAGGCATTTAATAAGAATATGTAAGTCAGGAAGAAGAAACACACTACGAGAAGTAACTGCAAGGTGGAATAGAGAAACTGGGATGAATATTTCAAGAGAATGCTGTCGCAAATATATCCACAAGAGCGGTCTTGGTTTTTATAAGGTATGTTTGATAGGTACTTCTTTGCGGTGTAAATTTTCTATTTTTTACTTTATACTCGTAGGCCAAAGAAAAACCGTTGTTGACGGAAACTCAAAAAAGAAATCGTTATAATAGGGTTAAATCAAAGCTTTCCTGGACCAAACATGACTGGGACAAAGTTATCTATAGCGACGAAGGCAAATTTGATGTCTGTGTGGGAGATTACAGAAAGCGCGTGATTCGGGAAAAAACAGAAGCATTCCAAAAGGATTGCCTCAAAAGGACGGTAAAGTTTCCACAGGGCATCATGGTGTGGGGCTGTATGTCGGCCAAAGGGTTGGGAACTTTACACTTTATTGAAGGTACAGTAAACGCAGCCAAATACCAAGATATCCTTGAACATTCGCTTTTACCAAGTGCAACAAAGTTATATCCATCCGGAGGTTTTATCTTTCAGCAGGACGGAGCCTCATGCCATACGGCTAAGTCGACCAAAAATGGTTGGGTGACCATGACATTAAGGTTTTGTCACATCCCTCTAGCAGCCCGGATCTTAATCCAATAGAGACACTGTGGCACAAAATGAAACAACACCTAAGAAATAATCCCCAGCGTACTTTACCACAATTACGTGCTAAATTGCAAGAAATATGGGATAATTTCATCCCTGAATTCTGTGAAGGCCTAGTTGATACAATGCCCAATAGAATTCAGGCTGTTATTCGAGCTAAGGGCGACGTTACGCCTTATTAATTTTTGTTTTAATTTGTTAAAAACCATTTGTTCCAATATTAAGTTGTCAGCATTTTTTGAATATTAAACAATTAATTAAATAGTAATCAACATAAAATATATAATTAAACCGTAAAGATAATTCTATGCATCATAAAAAATGTTGCTAATTTCATATTTAGAATTAAAAAAAATTAGAATAAATGAATTTCGGTAAACTGGCATTTTATTTCCAAAGTAACTGCTTGTTTCAACATATAGTTGTTTGGGCGTATATATATATATATATATATATATATATATATATATATATATATATATATATATATATATATATATATATATATATATATATATATATATATATATATATATATATATATATATATATATATATATATATATATATATATATATATATATATATATATATATATATATATATATATATATATATATATATATTTATATATATATCTATATATATGCATATATTATATATATATATATATATATATATATATATATATATATATATATATATATATATATATATAAATATATAAATTTATATATAAATATATAATATATATATATATATATATATATATATATATATATATATATATATATATTTGTATATAAATATATATATATATATATATATATATATATATATATATATATATATATATATATATATATATATATACATATATATATAGATATATATATATATATATATATATATATAAATATATACATATATAGATGTATATATATATATATATATATATATATATATATATAAATATATATAAACTATACTTGTCAAAACAATGGCTTTAAACACTTTGTTAACTGGTCTAGAACCCCGTTTAGGACACCTTATTAGAGCTAGCAATCCTACGTCACTCTTAGAGGCCCAGTCTAGAATTCGAAGAGAGCTTCAACTCTCTTATTTTGAAAACCAAAAAACAAATAGACCATCCCCACAAAAAATGACACCTTTAAATAACAAACCATCACCTCAATCAGCTAAATGCTTCACTTGTGGCCGCATTGGTCACACCGCAAATCAATGTAGACAACAAATTTCGAACCGGCCCATTTTCTCACATCAATATCATAACACATATTTTCAAAAACCTAACCCCTCATTTCAGAATAACATAAACACATCAAATTCGTCGCCTAATTTTTCACAAAATAAACCATTTTGTCAAAATCAAAATAGGCACGGTACCAACAATGTACTCAATCAAAACCAGTTTAGCCCTCGATCTGCAACATTTCTGAAAAATCCACAATACTACGCAAATCAACAAAGAACACATCATGTAAATACCGAAGATGCATACGAAGGTGCATTTAATACTGATTATCATGCTGAAAACCCTGATTTCGAAAATCGTTATTACCATGAGGAAAGCGAAGTCTCCGATAATTCTTTCCCAAAAATTACCAGGATTTTCTTACAGTCCCCACGATTTACCATCCCTCGGATGCTACAACTCAAGATCTCACAATGATTCAAACCCAGATCCAAGCCCTGAATTTAGACAATATGGATCCCAACCTGAACTTCCCTGAGAAAACGTTTCTCTAGATTCCTTACTTACTGTAAACTCCAAAAAACTTTACTATATAAATGATGCCTTGAATAAATTTAAACTGCTCATTGACACTGAAGCAGTAATTTCGATTTTTAAAGACAAAACTGTCCAAAATTTTCCTAATCTGGGTACTGAAAATGTGATTATTCAGGGGATCACCGACCAAATATTGTCAATTAACGAATCAACTTTTATCCCATTTAATTTTGGAGATCCACATGAGGTGTACATTTATAATCTTGATATCGAATTCGATGGTATCCTTGGTTTAGATTATCTTGAGCATTATCAATGCGTAATTGATTTAAAATCGAAAGAACTAATTACCAACTTTAAAACAATACCTTTACATAAAGTAACAATTGAAAAAATGCCAACCAATTCGAATAATAACACAGAAAATAATAATTGTACTATACAAAAACTAATGTTATTTCCATCGAAGGTAGGACAGAAAAAGTATTTAAATTAAAATGTTATCTTATAAATACGGACGCTGTACTCTTTACGCAAGAACAAGAAAAAGTTAGGTTACCCAACGCATTAATTAAAGTAAATGAACGTGGTGAATTCCTTACGTCAATAATTAATGCAAATGCAATGCCTAAAACTGTAGACTTTTCTAACATGGTTATTGAGCTTTTGACCCAAGACCATGTAATGCAACAATTCTTAGCTTTAACTCTGAAACAAAACTAAACACTAGCTATGATAGACGCACTGCAATACAAAACCAACTACAAACAGACCACTTAAATGATAAAGAAAAATATTTAATAACCGAGTTATGCCTTAGTTTTTCTGACATATTTTATTTCGAAGGTGACGATCTAACCTTCACAAATGAAATTAAACACTCTATCGAAACTAACAATGCCAGACCCGTTTTTACAAAATCATTTCGTTATCCTCAAATCCATAAGAACGAAGTAAAAACACAGGTAAATAAGATGTTAAACCAAGGCATCATACGTACTTCGACTTCTCCATGGTCCTCCCCTGTCTGGGTAGCACCAAAAAAACTCGGCGCATCTGGAAAACCTAAATGGCGCATTGTAATCAATAACCGTAAGCTCAATGAGCTCAGTGTTGATGATAAGTACCCGCTACCCAATATTTCAGACCTCCTAGACCAGCTTGGAAAATGTGAGTACTTTACGACTCTCGATTTAGCCTCAGGATTCCATCAAATCGAGATAGACCCCAAAGATGTCTCCAAAACAGCCTTTCCTGTTGAGAATGGACACTATGAATTCATGAATGCCTTTCGGTTTGAAAAATACCCCGTCCACCTATCAGAGAGTTATGGACAACATTTTCTTAGGCATCCAGAACGAACGGTGTTTAGTCTATGTGGATGATATTATCGTCTACTCCCCAACAATCCATAAACACGTTTCAAGGTTAACAGAAATATTTAAACGTCTTCGCAAGGCTAATCTAAAAATCCAGCCAGACAAATGCGAATCCCTATGAAAAGAGGTCGCCTACCTTAGCCACCTCGTTACTAAACACGGAGTAAAACCAAATCCTTCCAAAGTTGATTGTGTTCAGAAATTCCCGTCACCCAGTACTTTAAAAGACATTAAATCCTTCTTAGGTTTAGCAGGATATTATCGAAGTTTCATCCCTAACTTTGTAGACCTCAAAACCTTTAACAAAACTGTCTCGAATAAAAGTCGACCGTTTCCAAGAATGTGCGAAATTTCAGTCAAAATGCTTCTAATAAAGACAACATACACAACAGACTTTAGCAAACTAGCAAAGAAACACCTCAATCGGAAAATGAAAGTCAAGACGAACCCGACAAAGAAAAATAAGAGAGGAATATAATCGCTTTGTACACCTATACAAAACAAAATCAATTATAGATTATTCTAAAACTTCAAATTCCCAACTTTTAGACAGATGCCACAAAAATATTGTGACCTTCTTTAGACAAACAAAACTAGAAGATCTACACTTCAAAATCATAGAAGACATTTTTGAAGAAAACTATCATTTTGCCCCTAACAAAATAAATATTGTCTGTAGCAGAAGTGTAAAGGATCGTAAATATTTTATAATTCCATTATCATTCAACAACGAAACTGTAGTTCAATATCACTTTTATGCATTATTTATGGGCAAAGATAAATTGACCTGACTCAGACATATTGTGTCGAAAATAATTTAAAACTCCCAATTTTAGAAATTTTCTTTTTTGTCCTGTCAGATAAAGACGTCAAACTTAAAATATGTCAAAACATCATAAAAACTCCCGATGAAGACCAGATTCCCATTATACTAGATCAGTATCATTCCGGAAAAACTAACTTACACCGAGGAATAAACGAAACCATTAAAAGAATAAAAGAAAAGTACAACTGGCAGGGTTTAACAAAAGACGTTGAGAATTTCATAAAAAAGTGTGAGATATGCCAAAAAGTAAAAATTTGCCGAAAAAACTTTAGTACACCTTTTGTTATCACTGAGACCCTGAAAACTCCATTCGAGAGGATTACTTCTGACCTCTTTGAATATCCCGTTAATAATTATGCTCTCACGATTAGAGATGAACTCACAAAGTTTACGCAAGCTTATCCTATATCGGATAAGAAAGCTTCGACAGTCGGAAACGCGCTTTTACTATTGTTTCAACATTACGGCACTCCTTTAGGAATCCATTGTGATCATGGCCGTAAGTTTGATGGCCTAATAAAAGATTTCTGCGAACTTTATGATGTAAAACTGACATTTTCTAGCGGCAGTAATCCACAGTCAAATGGATCACTTGAACGGTTTCACGCCACCCTAACAGACATGATTCGGGCACATAAAGCCGAAAATCCCACCCATTTAATATCCTCCTATATGCTGTGATTTGCTACAACAACACAAAAATTAAGACCCATGGTTTTACACCATATGAGCTCATTTTTGGCCACACATCTAGTCGACCAACCGAAACCTTTTATAACCAAGAACAGCTCATTTCAAAATATATCAGAGATTTAAGCAATCGCATGGAACATTACTACAAACTTGCACGTACAAGAATAAACATACAAAAAGAAAAATCTAAGACACAATTTGACAAAGCCGTTACTCGAAACCTCCCAGAATATAAAATTGGAGACAAAGTTTACGTAGAAGAGTCCCAAATAACGACCAAAGCACCAAACAAATTTAACGGACCCTTCGAAATAACAGAGGTTTTCGGAACTTCCGCCACTGTGAACAATCTATCTACAAATCAATCTTCAAAAATAAATTTCGATATACTAAAACCTTTCTACGACTAGTCTATTCTATTTCAGACTCTTCGTGTCGATCTCGACGACCGTGGCGCAATTTCTACTTACACCATTCAATAACACCATCGGAATATTTTACCATGAAGAAAATACCATTCGAGTCTCAAATGACAAATGGACACTTAGTTTACAAGGAACTAGAACCTTTTCAAGAAACCATTCAAAACAATGCCAAAATACTATCCAGCATGACTGATATACTCGATGATCCTTCACCTCGAATGACCATTTTTAAAATTGGAATTCAGACCCATATCAACGTCTTAACACGAATTTCTGACTCTGTCAAAGAAAAGTTTAAAGAAGTACAACTGACACGAAAAACTACGCTTTTAGAACCAAACGTGGGTTAATTAATGGTATAGGCAGCATTTTTACGTCAATTACAGACAACAACTTTTATGGAAAGCTACGTGTTTTTAGAGAAATCTCTTAATGATATTTTAAGTGCCATTACTTTTGCGTGTTCAGGAATCTTACATAGTTCTATAATTACACCAAGAGATTTAGTCACCTCTCTTCAAGAAATCTCGAGATGTCTCTCAAAAAATAACTTACCTCTACCCACATATACTTCAAATGTTGCTCAGTATCTTGACATCATAACTTTAGAAGCTTATCAAACAAATAATAAGGTTGTATTTCTCCTTAAGATACCATTAATCGAACCGGAAAACTTTACCTTGTACCGTCTATTCCCTATCCATATACTGGATAATCGGAGAGGTTTCCACTACATAATACCAACAACACAAAAGTATATTGCGCGAGATCTCGATTCCTTACTGTACATATTACCACAAGACCTTAGAAGCTGCAAAAAAGTGCAAACCAACACCAAAATCTGTTCCGACGTCCTTCAATACTCTATAGATAGCGAAGCTATATGTGAAGCCCAGCTACTTAGGCAGTCCAGCCAGCTACCCAAAACATGCCAAACTTCAATCCTGTTGGCATGTGAATATAATCTTCAGGAGCTTGACCGAAACTATTGGTTCATCACAGTCTCAGAGCCTCCTCCGGTTACTGTCAAATATGCAAAAAGGGAACTTGTGACGAAAATACTTAAGACCAATTCATTACTGAAACCGCAACCAGACTGTAATGCATCTATTGGAAGTATCCAAATCCATTCCAAATACTTTGTCGAAGAATACAAAAACATCACGTATAAAAGCCGTCCCGTCATCATTCCTTTTGACTGTCGCAAAAACCTCCCGGAACGACCCAGTGTTCCAGAATGAAAACCGTTACAACTTAGCAAAATAGACACAGAAGACCTAAATGTGGCGCTACACAGACTAAACCAGTATTCGGACGAGCTTGACAGACTAATGAAGCAGCCCTTCGTATCCAAACACATCCACTGGTTCACCATTGTTACACTAGCTGTCGCTTTTGCAACCCTATACCTTTTCTGCAAGCGTCGGCGCAAAGGATCTTCCAGACTCAGCCTCACAGGTGGAAATGATCGTCCATCGCCACCAAGGCTAGAGCCAAGAAAATCAGTCCAGGCCCAGTTAGGGAAGCTGATCCCCAAAAGACCTGCCAGTGTCCGTCTAGACAACATAGTAGACACCATAGGAGAGGAGTCTCTCTAGAAGGTGGAGCCGTCCATAGAAGTTGCTGCGAGGCACCAACTTTTTTATGAAAAGGGGAGCTGTTATATTGGTTTCCCGTGACCTTCGAACATCAGGAGAGTCGGCGACCCCGACCGGCGATTAACACGGCAGCAACACCAAACTAACAAATTTCCTGCCATATAAAACAATATATCTGATTTTACCCATATAAATACACGTTTTGCCTACACATTTTATCTATCAAGTTTTCTTTATTATTGACTGTGGGTAGGGATACTAAATGTTGTCTTTCTATCGGACGTGCCTATTTTTAAGCATGTATCCGTTCGTCCAGTCTATATTTAACAATTTTACCGAATTGTCCTCTTGTTGTTCATAGCAATTTATTAAAAAAACTCATATAAGTATTAAATAGCGTTTTTTTTTATTTTTTCAATTCGAACTTCGCCACTATTCTATATAACTAACCCTATTTGTTTCTTATTTTTTAGCGCTGCTTTTAAGCAACTTCCGAAGCAGCACAAGTTATAAACATGTTCAAATCATGGCCAAATGAGGTGACTCATAGGCATTTACTGCTAGCCATGAAAACCTACTTTTTACTAAAAAAGACATAACCAAAGCCAAAATGGGGATAATATTTCGGCCATAAATGTCTTAATATTCAAGAGTAAACAGCCATATCTTGGCGATTGTATTGGGTTATAAATGTTACTCAACCTCTAGCTTTCTGTAGCAAGGAATGTCAAGGAATCCTGAAGAAGTTAAATGTTGAAATGTCTTAATATTAAACACAAATGACAGTTGCCAACATAATGATTGATTATTCTTGACAAATACAAGACATTGAAAAATAGGTAATGTAGGTGCAAGTGAGTTTATATCTTAATCTAATTAAAAATGTTTCCGATTTCGATTTTATTGAGAAACCGTACAAAATTCTAATTCAAAATCAACGCGTCTTTATTTTTATACAATTTTCGAAGATAATGAAAATTTTTGAAAAAATATATTTTCCTTGGAATGTATACTTTATTTGTCTTTTGTCCTATAAATACCATAAGACATCGTCACAAATCAATAAAAGTATTTTATTTAATATATAAAACGTATTAAATGCCTATAAATTCGACAATTGTGTTGGCGGCTGCTGTAACGTTATTAAAGTTCCAATTTTCTATAATCATAATGACGACATGGGTCACAGCAAGGTTTTATTTTAGTTTTAATCTAGCAAATATTGCTTGTGTTATGCTATATTATGATAAAAACTCGACCTGTCAGTTTTTTAAGCTAAAAACTACATTTTACAGTCAGGCCAAAGTTATGGTTAAAATACTGCTTTGCTAGGCAATGAAATAAAAAAAGAATTATGCTTTTGTCAGTCAGATTATCTTTTTCTTTAATGTAGCATTTACTAGATAACCATTGCCTCAATAGTCCTCTTTATATCTACAGAATTAGAATTAAATTCTAATGAGTAAAATAAATGTTATTTTTCGCGATCCGACTCGAATTCCGTATGGTAATGGCCTAGCAAAATAAGTAGCACAATTTAGACAGATGTATTTTTTGGTCTATTTAAGCATATTTTGGCTAGCATTTTGTTGGTAACATATTTTTTGCTGCTTTAGCTGTTTTTATTTTCGAGCCATATATTGGCTTTAATATCAGGCCCGTAAGTAGCTTTTAAATGTAGCAAGTTATATTAAGTTATAATTCACGATCACTCACTAAATAGCTTATCCAAAAAAAAAAAAAAATTAGGGAGAAAGATTTTAAAAATATCATCTTTAGGAAATGAGATTACGAATCCTCATTTAAAATGTAAATAAACATGATGCTAAGTTTTAAGTTTTAACAATTTGTGTTGTCCAAATCACAGTATGTCTTTTGTGTTGTAAAACTTCTATGTTTCTGTTTTAGGTAAGCCATTTTATTTTTTAAACATTAATTAACAGATGTATAAGGAAAAAAAAATTTTTTTCCTACTTTTAGTTTACAAGATGCTTTGAAAAAGGCCGAAGTGGCCGAAACGTCAGTAATTAAAACAATTATGAAACTAGTATAGTGTTTCTCTATATTACATAGAACCAAATACCCGAGAGAATTCCTACAAACATACATTTGTGGTTCAAGAACTATTCGTTTTAACTATATATATATATATATATATATATATATATATATATATATATATATATATATACTGTCTTTTCAAACATTTTTATTGGACGCCATTTTGCTGAATGTATTGGATCCTACCAATATATAATCAGTTTCTACCTATGCCGTGATTTTGGGCATAATTTAAAATTAATTCAATAAGTAGTTTTTACATTGACACACATAGCGATTTTGTTACGTCATGTTGAATTGGCACCAGTTTTTCCTTACATCATATTTAACGTTTCTCTAAAATTTACAGTAAATTGAATAAGAAGAATTTTACGTTATTTTGTTAACATGTTATTTGGCTGCCGTTTTGTTCCGATGAATTCGTAACACAACTTTACTAGTTTATCTCTATATCACACATAATGCTTACACAAAATTTGAAATTAGTCTAAGAAGTAGGTAGTTTTTTTCAGGCTGATTTTTTTAAATATTTTATTAGGCCGCCATTTTGTTTGGTATCTTATATTCATATATATATAAATATATATATATATATATATATATATATATATATATATATATATGTATAACAAAAATGTTACTAGTTCATTCTTATGTAACACTTGATTTTTTTGCAAAATTCTATGTAAATTGGATAATTAGTTTTTTAAGTAATAAGTTTTTAATGTTTTATTAGACCGCCATCTTGTACCGGAGGAATTGGATTTTAACCAAAATATTACCAGGTTATCCCCACATGAGCCTTAATTTTTGATTAAAATTTGAAGTTAATCTGATGAGTAGTTTTTAAGCTATGCCGCGAACTGACAGACAGACAAACCGACATGACAGAGGGACTGACGGACTTAATAGAACATATTTTTGGCATCGACGGACGCCAAAACACGAAAGTATGTAAAACCTGAGAGGGTGTTTTTTTTTTGAGATAAGAAAAATTTTATTTGGCCGTCATTTTGTTCTGCCATCTTGAATTAGTACCACACTTTTACTAGTTCATCTCTATACAACAATTAGTCATAGCACACAATTTGAAATCAGTTTATTAAGTAGTTTTTCATTTTAAAACATTTTATTAATCCGCAACAACAGTTCACTAGGCCGCCATTTTGTTTTGCCATATTGGATTTTTGACCAAAATGTTACCAGGTCATCCCCATATGACCCTTAATTTTTGACCAAAATTTCAAGTCAATCGGGTAAGTAGTTTTTTAGCTATTCCGCGAAAAGACGACCGACTGACCGACACACAAACAGGCCGACGGAATCGAGAAAACATCTATGAAACGTAAAGATCTGAAAAAATCTCGAAGGGTGACTACAGTAAGTACTTCCTTTTTATGAGGGAAGTAAAAATATAAAAAATAACATAAAAAGGTAGAAAAAACATCACAACCTGACATATAACTTGCTATACTGCTCTGCATGCGAATACTATAACCCGCGTACTATTTTTACAGTCTGTGGGCGTCGGGTCAAATCGTACTTTTTATTTAGTTTACGGTCGCTATATTTGGTATACGGCCTTAGATAAACTTTTGAAATTCAGTACTTTTTTAGAGCACACTTAGGGCTCTCGAACGTTATTAAGCGGATTTTCGTATCATTTTTGGTTTTCCGTCTATTAGTGAAAAAAATACATTTTCTGGTTTTTAATATATATATATATATATATATATATATATATATATATATATATATATATGTGTTATATAAACTGACTTTTCATTTTTATTAGGCGCCATTTTGTTCCATCATGTATCATATTGGATCCCTACAAATATTTTACCATTTTCTTTCTACCTATGCCACACTTGACTTTTGGGCATAATTTAAAATACATTCAATAAGTAGTTTTTTACATTGACACATACCGCCATTTTGCTACGTCATGTTGAATTCGTACCAGTTTATCGCATTTTCATATTTAACTCTTCTGCAAGATTTAAAGTTAATTGAACAAGATTTGTTTACGTTGTTTTTTTAAAAATTTTATTTGGCCCCCAGTGTGGTTCGCCCTCTTAAATTGAAACCCATATTATCAGTCTACTTACTCCGTTGCGTTGGTCCGAAGATATTTCCTTAAGTTTTTAAATGATTGTCGTTAACGATCCTCTTGTTGTTATGTTAGAGTGGTGTATTATTTGGGATTAGGATCCAGTAAAAAAAAACAAAAGCTCTTTTTACCAAAACGTTACCAGGTCATCCCCATATTAATTTTTGACCAAACTTTGAAGTCAATCGGGCATGTAGTGTTTTAGCTACGCCGCGAACAGACAGACAGGCACAGAAGGACCACAGAATTGATAAAACATATTTTTTGGCATCTGGGAAGCAAAAATTGAAATATTGATTTAAAATTTTTAGGAAATGTTCCTTATATTATGAATCCTATTGAAAATATGGGATCAATGTTTGGGAAGTATTTTTTTTTTAATTCTCAATGTATTTTTGTCAAAAACAAGGGTCAATTGAACGCCCTCTGGTGGCCAAACAGTTCAAGTGGTATAAAAAACTTTCTGGAAGAATGTAGATTAATAATAATAATAATAATATTTATTTATTTAGCATAAAAGCTACAAACAAAAACAGTAATTTAATTGAAATAGCACATCAACAACGAAACTGAATTACTAGAACAATAATACATTGGCTCTCATTAATTTTCTAAAACTATTTATGTTATCACAGTATTTTATTTCACCAGGTAATAAATTAAAATCGTGTAGACCTTTATAGAAAAGGTAATTAAGCTTTTGACTAGAGTTGCATCTTCCAGACAATATAAAATCATTACAATTTCTTGTATGGTAACTATGAACATTTCTAAAAAACTTCACATTATCATAGATATATTTTGGCAACAATCCATTTTTAAGTTTGTACAAAAACATATAAACATTGAACATTACTCTTCTGTTTAACAGATAATTGTAGTAATTGGTGCATATCTATTGCATTTTATAATGGTGCGTAAGGCTCTATTTTGAACAAGTTGTAACTGTTGGATCTTAAAAGATGGCAAATTATAGAGAAGTGATGAGCAAAATTCAAGGTGAAGTGCCGCGGTACTGTTATACATCAAGAAGTTAGTGTTAAATGACAAATTTTTGCCCACTCTAGAGATAAAATTTACTTTTTTTTGAAAACTTCCTTGTAATGTAATCTGCATGTGCTTGAAAGTTAAGATTACTGACTAGGATAACACCTAAATATTTAATTTGTTTGTCATTTTCAATCTTAGTGTTATTTATGCAAATATTTATGTTTTCGATATTTAAATTACTTAGTTTACATTTACTCCCAAACAAACAAAATTTCGATTTAGCCGTGTTAAGACTTAACTTGTTTTTGCATAACCATTGACTTAGGATAAATAAACGTATCTTCTGGTAAAAATAAAATTTTGGTAGGGATGATAATAATTTAGCAGTGTCGTCCGATATGGGGACCTTTATTGAAACCTTGAAACACGATTCAGGTATCGAGAGTTAATTTTTAAGATGGGATTTTTTTCCCATCCAAAAATCTCGGACAAGTTTGTAAACCAGCAATAACGGGGCATGACATGTCGCATACAGAAATTAAAAAAGCGAAAAAATTGGGTAAATTTGGAAGCATTTTGAGGGACCGAAACCCGATCTACTTAGTCAAGGGAGACGGGCGTTCGATAGGAAATATAAGCTTACTCGAAATCAATATTATGTTCTAGTTTATACAGGGCCAGCCATTTAAAAATAAAGTTTGAATTTATTTGCCATGTTGTTTCACGTCTGGCTCTGTAGCATCTAAATGATTTATCCTAGGCGACTTAAGTACATACACCGAATAAACGCTTATGTTTTTTTCTCGAGATTGGTACTACATCCAGCCCGGTCGGTACGACTGATTCTTGAGCAATTGTTTAACTGTTGCATGCACAGTTTGGCTTTTAATCCTCGTAGGAGCGCCTGGGAGAAAAACGAATGGACATAATTAAAGCTATTTATTTTTTCTACAAGGTATAAGTTTTTTTCTTATACCATCTCGTATCATAAGCATCGTGTTGCCTTTGGAAAATGAAGCTTTAATTAAGATTTAGATATTTTTAGGGAGGCTGCCCCAATTTAAAACTGAATATTTTCCCTAATTTAAAAAGAACCGCTTAAGAAAATTGCTTCTTATTTTACATGCATGGTAAATATATATGGAAAGTTTACATGCTTTTTTTAAATTGCGGCATAATAGAGAATAAAATGTGTCTATGTGTACTATTTGGATTTTTTTATAATGCCTGGTCATGATTAAGAGTTAAATGAATATGTGTTTTCGTAAATTATTGTTTCGAAAAATACTGTACCTATCCGATTTTCTCGAATAAATTACGGGATATGGCCGGTAAATTTGTGTTGGTTTCTTTCTTCTGATACATTTCTGTACATATAAACCTATTTTCATATTTAATAGTAGTGGTGTCCGATACGGGCACATTTTTTGAAACTCCGTTGAAACACTATTCAAGTCTCAAAGTTAATTTTTTTCGATGAGACAATTTCTTGCAGATTTCACAACTAAAAATCTTGAAAAGTTCTTAAACGAGCAATATTGAAGCATGGCATATCGCTTAAAACAAATAAAAAAAGCTAAAAAAAGGTGATTACTTTAGAGGCAATTTGCGGGATCGAAGCCCGATCTACTTTGTGAGGGTTCGATAAGAAATTTAAAGATTCGAATTCAAAATAGGATACCTATACCGGAAATGACGGGAAAGCCGTCAAAATTAAAAAAAAAACTAAACATGAAACTGATCATTTATTTTTCGCACATTTCACTGTTTTTTTCAAAAACAATGTTTCTGAGGGAAAAGTTTACTAAGCCCAAAAGTACTTCTGAAGAGGTAAAAAACACATCTAGGGAATTACGCTTTGGTTTATACAGGACGAGTCACTTAAAATTAAAATTAGAACTCTCTGACATGTTCTCGACCAGTGTTTCACGCCCGGTCCTGCAGCATCTAAACGGTTTATCCTAAGCGAACTTTGTAAATACACCGAATAAATGCCTATATTGTCTCTAGAGACTGGTACCAAATTCAGCTCGATCGTTCTTAGGCTAATTTTTGAACTGTTGCATACACAGGTTGGCCTTTAATCCTCGTAAGAGGGTATCGATACCACCTGGGGCAAAAACGAATGGGCAGAACAAAAGCTCCATATTTTTTCTACAAGGCATACATTTACATGTTTTTTGTCCAGGTCAAGAAATTAATGTAAAATGCAGTTTTAAAAAAATGACCGATTTATTTTGAAAATTCTGTCAATTGAAAACTTGTAAAAGTATCGAGTTGCCTTTGACAAAACTAAAGTAAACCGAAGGTAAAGCCTCCGTCAGAATTAAATGAGTATATACTTAGAAAATTTTGATTTAATTTTAAGGCCTCAAAAACGATTCTTTCTATATTCTTGAAATAGGCAGATTAAAATTTAGGAATCTAGCCACACTTTTAGGTGCAATACTGTCCCCAATTTTGTAAAATATCTTTAAGAAAATTAGCTGTTATTCTCAATATATAGTAAATGCCGATATTTTTCGATCTCATACTGAGCTGTTCGATTACCTTTTTTGGATGAGTTGGAGTACCGAAATGCTGCTATTTTGATATTTTGGCAGGTTTTCAGTGCAAGGGGTCAAATTTTCTAACTTTTGTTTGCTTTTCTTTCCGATAAGATGGAAAGCATATATTACGTTATATAGGGGCAGTAGTGTATGTATAGGTCATTTTCTTTAATTTACTACTTTTTACACAAAACCGATAACAGTCAAATTGAAAACAGAAATAGTTGGAGTAAATGTAATAACATTGAAAAATGTTGGAAGTTATTGGCGTAGATACGTATTTTTTCGATTATTAATATTTAAAATAAAAGGGAGGCAATATTACAAAACTCGGCGAAACACGTCAAATTTGTTTAATATTTTGGCTACGAATAATGTTTGTCCATTATACAGTGTAGCCAAAATGAATGAGGCAGTTCTCTGAAAAAAAGAGCTGTAATTTTTCTCCTAGTATAGGTATAAGAAATAGATTTAGGAGATTTGGGTAATAAATTGCCGACAGCAGCCGTGTGTTTTTCGACTTGTTTTATTTACTGAAACTTTTATAGGATTTAAAGTACCTATTTAGGGATTTCGGTAAAAGGATATTTCATGTAACTTTTAGGGGCGTGATTTATTAAAATTTGCTTCAAAAAAACTGTTTGACTTTTGAACTACTTAAAAATTTTAAATACAGTTTTCACAGTTTCATTTAACTTTTAGTGGAGTAAAAATATTTTGACAGCTGTCAGAAAAATATTGTTTTCCACGTCACTTTTGAACTGATTAAAATTTTTAAATACGATTTTCATGTAACTTTTAGTGGGGTAATTTATTTGAAAAAATATTTTGACATCTGTAAAAAAACTCTTTTTTCCGTAATTTCTAAACTACTTAAACATTTTAAATACGGTTTTCACAGTTGTATGTAACTTTCAGTGGCGTAATTTATTTGATAAAATATTTCGACATCTGTCAAGAAACTTTTTTTCCCGTAACTTTTGAACTGCTGACAATTTTTAAATACGGGTTTCACAATTCCATGTAACTTTTAAGAGTGTAAGTTATGTAAGAAAAATATTTCGATAGCTTTCAAAAAAACTGTTTTACCCTTAACTTCTAAACTACTTAAAATGTTTAAATACGTTTTTCGTTTTCAATTATTTTTCAAGCACCGTTAACAGCAATGCGCTTTTTGTTGTCCAGATGGCTTGAGCGTTGCCTCCTTAGACCACTCTGATTTAAATTAGTATTTATATATATATATATATATATATATATATATATATATATATATATAATTATTTACGACACAACACTCTATATGCTGCAACTATAACTAAACGTTCAAAAAGAAGTAAAACGACAATTAATTGACAATATGGTACAGGGGCGCTTTGACTTATGTCATTTTTACCAACAACCGATGGCAAATAAACAAGTGCCGAATATTTGTACAAGTAGGCAATGCTCAGGAAATGACAAGTGTTCACAAGTGACGATTATTTGACAAGTGTTCACAATTGACGATTATTTGTCAAGTATACCAGTCGTTTGAGTCTGCCGTTACCTTCATCATATTATGATCAAGGGTGAGAGAGGGATATAAAAACACAGGCATTCATAACTATTGACGCAGACATATATACGGAAAAAAGCTCTCTAATAAAGCGGCAAGGATCTTATTTGGATAATGACTTAAGAACTGCACAAAATTTGCATGAAGACTTAAGGCGATTTGCTGACAATCAGGCTTCTGATCGAACTCTTAGGAGGACTCTCAATCGACAAAAAGGGAAAGTAAAAATTATGATTTCTTTATTTTTTATTTCGCCAGTCTCTTGCATGTTCAGACATTCTTGTTTTAAAGTATCTACTTGTTTAACCTATATTATATGTTTTCTCTAATTCATTGCACGGTATTCTGTAAATTACGTTGGACTTATGTGTTATTGAAGTTTTTTCTTTGGGTTTTGAGAAAACAGTTTTTTAAAAGCCACTTTTTCGTCTTCAAATGAGAGTAGTGATCTAACTTTTTCGGAGGGACCTCTAATGTAGGGAATTTTATGAAAAGTTGTATTCTCTCTGAAAGAGTGGACAGTTTTTAATGTAGTGTTTGGTTTGTTTTTTTAATTTGATTTATTAGTATAATCGGGTCAGCGATTACGCGATACTTTGAGAATTAAAAGGTATAAAATAATTTAAATAAGTGTATATTATGGACATCAACGGAAAAACTCTCGATTTTGGCCATTCAGGGGCAATATCAGGTTTGCGAGGGTGTAAACTACCTTTTGCCATAGAAAATGGAAAAAATGCGGAGAAGAAAAAACAAAAACTATTTTTTCATACAAAAATAATGATTCATGGCCGTTTCACGTAAATGTCGAAAATTTCCCGGATTTTAAGGGTAAGTTAAGCGCTCTAAAATTCAACGATGTTATTTATTGAGTGCATCTAGAATTGGATATCAAAATAAAAAAAAATCAAAGCACAAGACGTAACAGGGTAAGGGTGGATTTTAAAAATAGTCAATCTGCAAACACATTGATAAGTTCCTAGAAAAGCATAATCTAGTGGAATATGTACCAAAATACTTAAATAGTCTTAAGGGCAAGGTGTCATATCAAATATAGATTTAAATATTACGGAAGAGTCTCTTAAAAACAAAATTACAAAATTTGATTTTCACTGCAATTTTGAAATATTTTCTGTTAGGAGAAATAAAAAAGCAATTTTAGATAAAGATACTAGTGAAAAAAAGGTAGTGGGCATTAAATTACTTTTAGGTGTCAAATACGTCCTAAGTATATAGCAATGGGACATGTACGCATACTAGTTGGCCAGTACATACAAAGGGTTATAATGTTATAACTGTTTTAGATACAGTCACTCCACTAAAGAGTGCAATAGTAAAACAAGGTGTCTAAATTGTAAAGGAGACCATTAACTACAAGATTGTATTACTGATAAATCAATTAAATGTTTTTACTGCAACTCTAACCACGCAAAAAAGCTAAAAAATGCACCGAATTCACAAGACTAAAAATATAAAACGAGCAGTTCAGCAAAATATAACCTACAAAGATGCTAAAAAAAATTCGGAAAAATAGTTACGCTTTTGCCGTATCTAAGAGTATTTTTACCTCTGATACCAGTTTGAACGATTTAGAATTTGTTTTTAACAGTTCTCAGCTTGACTGATATTCTGCAAATAAGAACAACAAAACATCGGTTTTTACAAAAAAAAAAAAAAAAATCGAAGAAATTGTCCATATTGTTCAAAGAGACCTAGTTTTAATAACAAACATAGAAAAAGACTCCAAGTCTCGGTCTCATTAAATTATAATTTTACAATTCACAACAAACATGACACGTGTTTCGCCCTTTTGAGCATCATCAGACCTACAAACAACAGAGAGAACTTTAGTAAATAATCACACTCACAAATCCTAAAACAACTACTTATACATATTTGATGGACATTAAAATGAGGTTAAGTCTCACGTGAATAAACAAAATAAAATATTAAAAAAGATTCATGTCTCTAGACGGGATCGAACCCAGACCACCCGAGTGAGACGCCGAAGCAACCACCCACAGACCACTGGACTAGTCGAAAAAAAGAACCAAAAACTCTCACTCTATGAATTAGTGAATGAAATGAAGGTTGCCTACAATTATTATTACATTAAATTGTTAAATATTAGGGTTGGTTCAAAATTAAAAACATCGTCAACGCAAGTGAGAATGGGACTTTTTATAGCTTTGGTTCTTTCCATTTTTTCTAAAAGGTCAAGCTTTTTCCCCTTCGGACATTCATGTAAAATATCAACGTCAGAAATGGAAAATTCATGACCTGACTCCAACAAATGATTGGCAAAAGCTGAAACAGTCTCAGTTACATCCGTATTTCTGAATTTGTTGACAAGGCTTAAATGTTCTCTCACCCTTGTGGAAATGTTTCGACCTGTTTGTCCAAACAACATTTAAGCCTTGTCAACAAATTCAGAAATACGGATGTAACTGAGACTGCTTCAGCTTTTGCCAATCATTTGTTGGAGTCAGGTCATGAATTTTCCATTTCTGACGTTGATATTTTACATGAATGTCCGAAGGGGAAAAAGCTTGACCTTCTAGAAAAAATGGAAATAACCAAAGCTATAAAAAGTCCTATTCTCACTTGCGTTAACGATATTTTTAATTTTGAACCAAGCCTAATATTTAAGAATTTAATGTAATAATAATTGTAGGCAACCTTCATTTCATTCATTAATTCATAGAGTGAGAGTTTTTAATTCTTTTCTTCGATTAGTCCAGTGGTCTGTGGGTGGTTGCTTCGGCGTCTCACTCAGGTGCTTTGGGTTCGATCCCGTCTAGAGACATGAATTTTTTTAATATTTTATTTTGTTTATTCACGTGAGACTTAACCTCATTTTAATGTCCATCAAATATGTATAAGTAGTTGTTTGTTTTGTTGTGCTTTAGTGTGTTTTATTCTATTTGTAAGTTATTGTTTTAGGATTTGTGAGTGTGATTATTTACTAAGGTTCTCTGTGTTGTTTGTAGGTCTGATGATGCTCGAAAGGGCGAAACACGTGTCATGTTTGTTGTGAATTGTAAAATTATAATTTAATGAGACCGAGACTTGGAGTCTTTTTCTATGTTTGTTATCGGTTTTTACCTATACAAACAACCACAAAAAAGACAAAGACCGTCCTCCCAGGATCCCATTCTTCAAGAACGCAATAATATTATATCTCAATTTAATTTTTCTCAAAACGAAGGCTCTATACCAATCGATGTTAGATATCAAGCTACCGTCTCTCGAGATTGTTGTAATACGCAAACACTAATTAACTAAATTTTAATTCAATGGTTAAATTGGTTATACAGTCATAAATATTTTAAAAGAAATAAAAATACATTTGATATTAATAAAGGAGATTTAATAAACTTAATTAATTCTAAATAAAAATTATATTTGTTTGGGCAATTCTTTAAGAACCTTAAAAAAATCGACACATCAATAAAAAATTTAAATATTTGCCAATGGAATTGCCGATCGGCTAGTGCAAAACAGGAACAATTTAAAAAACCTCTTGGTCCAACATAACATACACAGTGCATTGCTTTCTGAAACTTGGTTAAACCAGGCAAATATGTATCTTTTTTTGGTTTTAATGTAATTCGCAAAGATAGACAAGATGGTAAAGGAGGAGTAGCAATTTTAATTAGATGAAATTTAAAGTTTCCAGAAATAACCGGTCGACACCTCCCAAATATTTTGTATTTAAAATTAGGTTAGATAATTTTGATATAAAGAACTAAGCCGTATTTTTGTACATAAAGCCACAAACTAAAAATATCAACTAATTATAGGAGGGTACTTTAACGCCCAGTACATGACTTGGGGTTGTTCAGATAATGATATACATGGCAAGGCTTTATTTTTTAAATGCTGCTAATATAATTTATTTAAATAATGGTAATTATACAAGGCTCATCCCTTCTGGTGGTCGGAATTCAGCAGTAGACCTTACCTTAACATCATTATGTTTTTAGCCCTATGTAGCAAGGAATACTACAAAATGACACATATGAATCAGACCATTTACTAGTTTTAATCGCCTGTAACATTACTTCAAAATGTACCGCAAGTAAATATAACAAAAAATATAACACAAAAAAGCTAACTAGGGCCAATTTTTTATTGAAAGCATTTGTAAATATTAAATCAGAGATTATAGTTAAACTAATTTCGCAACCACTTAACATAGTAGATCATAGAGATGGGACATGTAATTAATTTATTTCGTTTAAGATAGGTAGTATTAAAACTTATAGATATTTGTATAATTAATATTAAAAATTAATATTAAAAATGACTTTACGATATTGCCGAAAAAAAAGTCATGATAGGTTTTTTTCCATAATGTTAGAATAAATAATATTTAAGTTTATTGCATTTTTCAACTTACATTATTTTCTTAAATAGTAAATTGCCTTAGTTTGTATGCGTAATTACCAATAGGCAGTTCCAACCATATCTAATATCTATATTTGTATTTATTTTACATCTACAGCCGAAATAAAAAGATAAAACCTAAAGAGTTAAGATCGCTAAGTCGCCCCGCGTCGAGAATGTAACAAACAGCACATATTGCAATGCAATTCGACTCTTTCTGAGTTGATTCTTTGAGCCAGCTCACTCCTGAGTTACACATCTCTAAGATCAGTCTATTCCTGATTATGAAGTAAATACAAAAAAATAAAAAGGAGAAAGTTTTGGTGGAATGAAAAGTGTAGCGAGGTAGTTTTAAGACGAAAAGAATCATTTATGGAATACAGACATAATACTAATAGTTCAAATTTAATAAAGTACAAAAAAGCCGATGCAGTTGCCAAAAAACCTTAAAGAGAAAAGAGAAAACTGGCGGAATTTTTGCTCATCTCTAAATAAAAACACTCCATCGAAAACTATATGGTCACAAAGTCAACAGTGATAAGAACAGGAAACAAGCGAATAGGGTTCCTTTAACTTAGAAAACCAGTGGTTGGAAGAATTTGATAAAAAACTGACTCCTTAGTTTGTTGCTAATGAAAATCTACAGAGCAAAAATTCCAAGAATGACGCAGGCCACTTTTTAAATCAAGCATTTAAATGGAGGAAGTAAACAAAGCATTAAAAAATAACAACTGCGCTCCAGGGAAGGACAATATCCAGTACTCAATGATCTCCATGAAAAGTATACCTATCGCAGTTATAGGAGCAGAAAAAGTCCCCCTTATCGCTGAGAAGAAACTACCTTAGCGATAAACTCTTACTAAAGTTAATATAAAAAATAGCGAATTATTAGAATATTATTTCATGAAGAAAAATGGAAGCATATTATAAGTTGTACAAATATATTTTAGTTGAAAACATTAAATTGCAATTTAATAAAAAAACAGCAATAAATAAACAAGAAAACAAAATAAAAGCTAAACAATAAGATTAAAAAAACGAAAAAAAAAACAAAAACAAACTCACAAACTTATTAAAAAATATATTATATCTTGTATACTATAATGTAGAAAAAAAAAAGACGCAACATAATCAGAAAAAAATATTAGCCGAATTGGGTGTTAGACATTGGAACGAGCTTATAGCAGCAGTTGGGCATTTACTTTTATGTTTATAATTTTGGTTATATATGTTTAATTAAAATAATTATTGACCAGTTGTTATATAGATATCTAAGAAAAAGAAAGGCAAAATTATTTTTAGGCTGTAATTTTTATAAAATGAAAATTAGGTACATTAAATATTAAAGTAATATTAAATGAATTAAAAATTTGACACAAAAAACTTTGCTTGCAGAAGAAATACACTTTTTAAAAAATTCAATTTTATTTTAAAACCGAATATTTACAAGTTTTCAAAACGAGAGCGGACTAGCAAGTGATTCAACACGGTCCTCTGCTTCTATTTATAATATATTCTTATCTCTAAATAGGAACGCAGTGCTTAGTATTATAGGGGGTGCAACTCCTCCACCTCTTGATGGACATATAAACTGGAAGTTTTTATGACGTAACATTATTTGAGAGTATTCAATAATTAATTTTAAATTACTATGTCACTTATTTGGTTTCAGTTTTTAGGTTGTTTAATATTTACCTTAGGCCAAAAATACTTGTACAAAATATATAATATTATAACTATTAAACTAACTTGCCTTATTATAATATACAGTGTTACTTAAAAGTTTAGAGTTTTCAATTTTTTGTTTATTTATTTCATTTTGGAATTCATCCAATTTTTCAAAGTTTATGGAATTAGTTCTCAAAAGTCTAATATTATTATTGACAGTTCTATTAGTGAAATTTGATTTAATATTAGGATTTGGTACATTTAAAGATCCGTTTCTTGAGGTTTTATAACTCTTAAACATTACAATATTTATTTTCTGGCTACATGTAGAACTTAATTCAACTAAATAGGTTCTATTTAACAAAATAGCATTTTGGGTATCTGTAAGTTTTCCGTTACTGTAATATCTTTATTGGTTTCTACAACCCATTTGCCTTCGTCAACGTTTTGAATTTCTAAACTATCCATTTTTACCGGAATTTGCTTACAATTGGTAATATTATGATAATATCTTAACAGCTGCATTTCTCAAGGTAATAATTTAAATATAATTTCAGAGTGTATATGGTTGCACAAAAATGCTCTGCTTTTTACATGGATCGTTTGAATATTCAAAATTCTTCTCACTTAGTAAAAGATGTCTAAAATTAGGTATTCTTATTTTATATTATTCAGCATTAAGTGTTAGTATAGGAAATAAATGACATAAAGTGTAGTCTTGTTTTTCGATAAAAAGGATTTCTATAGTAAAAGTAACTTCGTTATTCATTACGTAACCTTTTATGTCTGGATTCTCTTATATTTTATATTTTCCGAATTTGGTTCAAATGGCAATTGTTCTCAATTTAATTGTTTTTCTAATCAGATTATTTTCTGATAACAGTTCTTGAGGTTGAATTATAGTATTGTAGAGATTATTAAGTTTGGCAAGGGAAATAGCGACTTCTATATTTCCTAATATATCATACATATTTGATATAACCTCTATATTTGTATTAAAATCATTTGAGTTCCGTAATAGTGAAAATCTGATATTTCTTGTAATTCCATTTTGTTTAATACTTGTTTAGTTTGATTTACTCTAAATTCTAAAATATTTTGTTTATGACATATATTTTTAGAGATTTCTTAGAAGCTTTTTATAGAATCACTAAATAAGGAAATTTGTTTATTCATTGACAATTTAATATTATTTTGATTTGGTTTTAAAATATTTATTTCGTTATTTATTAATATTGCATCATTTTTGTGGAAATGTTTCGACCTGTTTGTCCAAACAACATTTAAGCCTTGTCAACAAATTCAGAAATACGGATGTAACTGAGACTGCTTCAGCTTTTGCCAATCATTTGACGTTGATATTTTACATGAATGTCCGAAGGGGAAAAAGCTTGACCTTCTAGAAAAAATGGAAATAACCAAAGCTATAAAAAGTCCTATTCTCACTTGCGTTAACGATATTTTTAATTTTGAACCAAGCCTAATATTTAAGAATTTAATGTAATAATAATTGTAGGCAACCTTCATTTCATTCATTAATTCATAGAGTGAGAGTTTTTAATTCTTTTCTTCGATTAGTCCAGTGGTCTGTGGGTGGTTGCTTCGGCGTCTCACTCAGGTGCTTTGGGTTCGATCCCGTCTAGAGACATGAATTTTTTTAATATTTTATTTTGTTTATTCACGTGAGACTTAACCTCATTTTAATGTCCATCAAATATGTATAAGTAGTTGTTTGTTTTGTTGTGCTTTAGTGTGTTTTATTCTATTTGTAAGTTATTGTTTTAGGATTTGTGAGTGTGATTATTTACTAAGGTTCTCTGTGTTGTTTGTAGGTCTGATGATGCTCGAAAGGGCGAAACACGTGTCATGTTTGTTGTGAATTGTAAAATTATAATTTAATGAGACCGAGACTTGGAGTCTTTTTCTATGTTTGTTATCGGTTTTTACCTATACAAACAACCACAAAAAAGACAAAGACCGTCCTCCCAGGATCCCATTCTTCAAGAACGCAATAATATTATATCTCAATTTAATTTTTCTCAAAACGAAGGCTCTATACCAATCGATGTTAGATATCAAGCTACCGTCTCTCGAGATTGTTGTAATACGCAAACACTAATTAACTAAATTTTAATTCAATGGTTAAATTGGTTATACAGTCATAAATATTTTAAAAGAAATAAAAATACATTTGATATTAATAAAGGAGATTTAATAAACTTAATTAATTCTAAATAAAAATTATATTTGTTTGGGCAATTCTTTAAGAACCTTAAAAAAATCGACACATCAATAAAAAATTTAAATATTTGCCAATGGAATTGCCGATCGGCTAGTGCAAAACAGGAACAATTTAAAAAACCTCTTGGTCCAACATAACATACACAGTGCATTGCTTTCTGAAACTTGGTTAAACCAGGCAAATATGTATCTTTTTTTGGTTTTAATGTAATTCGCAAAGATAGACAAGATGGTAAAGGAGGAGTAGCAATTTTAATTAGATGAAATTTAAAGTTTCCAGAAATAACCGGTCGACACCTCCCAAATATTTTGTATTTAAAATTAGGTTAGATAATTTTGATATAAAGAACTAAGCCGTATTTTTGTACATAAAGCCACAAACTAAAAATATCAACTAATTATAGGAGGGTACTTTAACGCCCAGTACATGACTTGGGGTTGTTCAGATAATGATATACATGGCAAGGCTTTATTTTTTAAATGCTGCTAATATAATTTATTTAAATAATGGTAATTATACAAGGCTCATCCCTTCTGGTGGTCGGAATTCAGCAGTAGACCTTACCTTAACATCATTATGTTTTTAGCCCTATGTAGCAAGGAATACTACAAAATGACACATATGAATCAGACCATTTACTAGTTTTAATCGCCTGTAACATTACTTCAAAATGTACCGCAAGTAAATATAACAAAAAATATAACACAAAAAAGCTAACTAGGGCCAATTTTTTATTGAAAGCATTTGTAAATATTAAATCAGAGATTATAGTTAAACTAATTTCGCAACCACTTAACATAGTAGATCATAGAGATGGGACATGTAATTAATTTATTTCGTTTAAGATAGGTAGTATTAAAACTTATAGATATTTGTATAATTAATATTAAAAATTAATATTAAAAATGACTTTACGATATTGCCGAAAAAAAAGTCATGATAGGTTTTTTTCCATAATGTTAGAATAAATAATATTTAAGTTTATTGCATTTTTCAACTTACATTATTTTCTTAAATAGTAAATTGCCTTAGTTTGTATGCGTAATTACCAATAGGCAGTTCCAACCATATCTAATATCTATATTTGTATTTATTTTACATCTACAGCCGAAATAAAAAGATAAAACCTAAAGAGTTAAGATCGCTAAGTCGCCCCGCGTCGAGAATGTAACAAACAGCACATATTGCAATGCAATTCGACTCTTTCTGAGTTGATTCTTTGAGCCAGCTCACTCCTGAGTTACACATCTCTAAGATCAGTCTATTCCTGATTATGAAGTAAATACAAAAAAATAAAAAGGAGAAAGTTTTGGTGGAATGAAAAGTGTAGCGAGGTAGTTTTAAGACGAAAAGAATCATTTATGGAATACAGACATAATACTAATAGTTCAAATTTAATAAAGTACAAAAAAGCCGATGCAGTTGCCAAAAAACCTTAAAGAGAAAAGAGAAAACTGGCGGAATTTTTGCTCATCTCTAAATAAAAACACTCCATCGAAAACTATATGGTCACAAAGTCAACAGTGATAAGAACAGGAAACAAGCGAATAGGGTTCCTTTAACTTAGAAAACCAGTGGTTGGAAGAATTTGATAAAAAACTGACTCCTTAGTTTGTTGCTAATGAAAATCTACAGAGCAAAAATTCCAAGAATGACGCAGGCCACTTTTTAAATCAAGCATTTAAATGGAGGAAGTAAACAAAGCATTAAAAAATAACAACTGCGCTCCAGGGAAGGACAATATCCAGTACTCAATGATCTCCATGAAAAGTATACCTATCGCAGTTATAGGAGCAGAAAAAGTCCCCCTTATCGCTGAGAAGAAACTACCTTAGCGATAAACTCTTACTAAAGTTAATATAAAAAATAGCGAATTATTAGAATATTATTTCATGAAGAAAAATGGAAGCATATTATAAGTTGTACAAATATATTTTAGTTGAAAACATTAAATTGCAATTTAATAAAAAAACAGCAATAAATAAACAAGAAAACAAAATAAAAGCTAAACAATAAGATTAAAAAAACGAAAAAAAAAAACAAAAACAAACTCACAAACTTATTAAAAAATATATTATATCTTGTATACTATAATGTAGAAAAAAAAAAGACGCAACATAATCAGAAAAAAATATTAGCCGAATTGGGTGTTAGACATTGGAACGAGCTTATAGCAGCAGTTGGGCATTTACTTTTATGTTTATAATTTTGGTTATATATGTTTAATTAAAATAATTATTGACCAGTTGTTATATAGATATCTAAGAAAAAGAAAGGCAAAATTATTTTTAGGCTGTAATTTTTATAAAATGAAAATTAGGTACATTAAATATTAAAGTAATATTAAATGAATTAAAAATTTGACACAAAAAACTTTGCTTGCAGAAGAAATACACTTTTTAAAAAATTCAATTTTATTTTAAAACCGAATATTTACAAGTTTTCAAAACGAGAGCGGACTAGCAAGTGATTCAACACGGTCCTCTGCTTCTATTTATAATATATTCTTATCTCTAAATAGGAACGCAGTGCTTAGTATTATAGGGGGTGCAACTCCTCCACCTCTTGATGGACATATAAACTGGAAGTTTTTATGACGTAACATTATTTGAGAGTATTCAATAATTAATTTTAAATTACTATGTCACTTATTTGGTTTCAGTTTTTAGGTTGTTTAATATTTACCTTAGGCCAAAAATACTTGTACAAAATATATAATATTATAACTATTAAACTAACTTGCCTTATTATAATATACAGTGTTACTTAAAAGTTTAGAGTTTTCAATTTTTTGTTTATTTATTTCATTTTGGAATTCATCCAATTTTTCAAAGTTTATGGAATTAGTTCTCAAAAGTCTAATATTATTATTGACAGTTCTATTAGTGAAATTTGATTTAATATTAGGATTTGGTACATTTAAAGATCCGTTTCTTGAGGTTTTATAACTCTTAAACATTACAATATTTATTTTCTGGCTACATGTAGAACTTAATTCAACTAAATAGGTTCTATTTAACAAAATAGCATTTTGGGTATCTGTAAGTTTTCCGTTACTGTAATATCTTTATTGGTTTCTACAACCCATTTGCCTTCGTCAACGTTTTGAATTTCTAAACTATCCATTTTTACCGGAATTTGCTTACAATTGGTAATATTATGATAATATCTTAACAGCTGCATTTCTCAAGGTAATAATTTAAATATAATTTCAGAGTGTATATGGTTGCACAAAAATGCTCTGCTTTTTACATGGATCGTTTGAATATTCAAAATTCTTCTCACTTAGTAAAAGATGTCTAAAATTAGGTATTATTATTTTATATTATTCAGCATTAAGTGTTAGTATAGGAAATAAATGACATAAAGTGTAGTCTTGTTTTTCGATAAAAAGGATTTCTATAGTAAAAGTAACTTCGTTATTCATTACGTAACCTTTTATGTCTGGATTCTCTTATATTTTATATTTTCCGAATTTGGTTCAAATGGCAATTGTTCTCAATTTAATTGTTTTTCTAATCAGATTATTTTCTGATAACAGTTCTTGAGGTTGAATTATAGTATTGTAGAGATTATTAAGTTTGGCAAGGGAAATAGCGACTTCTATATTTCCTAATATATCATACATATTTGATATAACCTCTATATTTGTATTAAAATCATTTGAGTTCCGTAATAGTGAAAATCTGATATTTCTTGTAATTCCATTTTGTTTAATACTTGTTTAGTTTGATTTACTCTAAATTCTAAAATATTTTGTTTATGACATATATTTTTAGAGATTTCTTAGAAGCTTTTTATAGAATCACTAAATAAGGAAATTTGTTTATTCATTGACAATTTAATATTATTTTGATTTGGTTTTAAAATATTTATTTCGTTATTTATTAATATTGCATCATTTTCGTCCAAATTTTCTGTTATACCTTTAATTATACTTCCTATAGTTCATCAATTAAACCACGTTTATGTCTGGTTTGTTTAGGGGGTAATATTTCACCAAAATATTACCAGATCATAGCCATAGGACTCTTGATTTTTGACCAAAATTCGAAGTCAATCGGGTTAGTAGTTTTTTAGCTATGCCGCGAACAGAGAGATCGACAGACAGATAGACAGAACGTCGGAATTGAGAAAACATATTTTTCGGCATCTGGGCGCCCTGAATCGTAAAGATCTGAAAAAATCTCGGAGGGTGATTTTTTCACGATTACAATACTTCCCTTTTAAGAGGGAAGTTAAAATCGTACAAAATGGTATAAGCCACAAACGACCGGAACAAAAATTTATTTATATCTTTTTACCGACGAAATGCTGTACCAATATTTAAAAAAGTTATCAATTCTAAGGCGAAATGTTTCTACAAACATACACGTATTTTCGACCATATTTTGCTATTATCATAACCTTGGTGGCTATTTTTGATTAACAAACGTCCGCTAGTCCGATACATCCGCTTACGAATATATATGCTATACATTTATCTGTAAAAATCTCATTTAAAAAAATTAGCTATTAAAAGTTAGGAATACTAGACGTTTTTTTTGGAGATCTGCGAAAATATTTCTCTAAAATAAATTACGACATTAAAAGTTACAAGAAAGTGTGAAACCCGTACCTCAATAAAAGTAGTTTAGAAGTTCAGTCACAATAATTTTTCAAAATAAATTACTCCTCTAAAAGTTACACCGTATTTTAAAAATTGAAGCAGTTTAAAAGGTAAGGAAAAAGAAATAGTTTTTTTTGTGCAAACTTCACCTCGTAATTGTAACCCCTGTATATATTTCAATACCCTTCCTAAACCGTTCATTTTGTGTATCTTTTTGAGTACTTTCCGGCGCCGTAACTAGTTTTCCGGCCAAACGCGTACATTTTTATTTAAAAAAAAGAGTTCTCAAAAATGTCTATCTCTTTAACACGTAAATGTACAAACATAAATGGAAACGATAAAAAATATCATAGAAATATTTGCTTTAAATAAACCAAAACTCAGCCATGACATCTAACACAACTGGCATGTCAAATATCTCTGTACATTTTATTATCATCCTAGGCCAAGGCCACCTGTCATTTCGCCTGATATATGGATCGGTACCTATATGTGCACTTTTTTCAATTTTCACCCAGTTTCTGAGGTGTTAGAGGGAGATGTTATTAAAGCTTTTTTGTAGTTAAATAAGTGCTCCATCCCCGGATCTCGAAATAATTTCGATTACTATTCGCAGTAAGAGGCAAAATGAGGTTAAAGTTGGAATTTAAATTATCAATTTTAAAAAATTGCAGTAACTTAACCGTAAAAGTTATGAAATCAAAATTTGGTCACGGTTTACCTAAAAATATCTTGTTTCATAAAAAAATATCCTACGAGATTTGATGTATTAGTTTTCTTGTAATACAGGGTAATGTTAAAAAATGTACCCATTCTTGGGAACTTTGGTGCAAACTTCACCTCGTTAGTGCAACCCTGTATGTAATACAAGACCTTTCGTAAATGCCGCAATTAGTTTTCTGACCAGATGCCTACTTTTTTTATATAAAAAAAGTGACTAAAAAAATTCAGTTTTTCTTAAAAATCTCTCATTTCTCGCCATTTTTTCGACAGAGATGCACCTAGGTTTTTGTTCTCCTAGATAATTCCTATGAAAAAGGTCTCTTGGAAAATTTCAAAAAGAGTCACCCACTTTGAGATATAAGCGCCCCAAACACCCTTTTTTCGAACGAAAAAAATTGGTAAAATCATCAAACGAAATCGAAACCCAACCAAAAACAATAAGGTTCTGTAAGATCGGTAGAACCATCGTTCTGGAAAGTTTCGTCAGAAAAAAATTAAAATTGCGTTTACTTCTTTAGTCAACTTTTCGGTACCATATCTTCTGTATCAAACAAATCTCGAGATCCATCTCGATGCTCTAAAAATAAATATCAAATTCAATGTCCTATCTCTAATAGTTCCGAGATATGCCCGCCGAAAGGTCGAAAAACACGGTTTTCTGAAATGACACGCCCCACACCAGGTTTTCGTGCCTGAGTGTGAAAGCCATAGTAACAAACGGTTGCAAAGAGGACGTTTGTTAACAAGAGCTTTAAAGAAGTCTTTTGATATATTTTCCCATTTATCAATTATACCCTGGGATAGTTCCTCTAAATTGGTAGGAGTATGTGGTTATTGTAAATCAGGACATTGGAAGTAAACACCTCAGTTCTTCCGTTAAATATGACCCCTGCCCAAACGGTTAACCCACCTACCCTAAGCGATTCTTTACGGTGCTATATTTTTCTAGGTATCTTTCATGAATCGTATTGAATCTGGTCGCATACATGAAGAGATACTTGGACCACTGCTTCATATCTCAATTTACATGCTCCTGAGTCCACATTCTTTGCGGTGCCATATTTTTCTAGATGCCTTTCATGAATCATATTGAATCTGGCCTCGTACGTAAAAAGATATTTGAACCACTGCTTCATGTCCCAGTTTACATGCTCTTGAGTCCACGCGTTTCTTGTTATTCTATGATGGTGCAATACGCGTTTGTATTTTGTCCTACGCCGCACCCTAAAAATAATACGTATGTAAACCAATTGTAACTTGGAAATAGTTCCCGAAGTCGAAGCGTCGTATTAAAACATCTGAACCTACTAGAAAATAATTTAGAAACGAATGCGCTTTACAGCACACTATCGTATTCACGGAGTTGCTTAGACACAAAATGCCGAATATCTCGGAAACCACTAAACTAAATAATTTTTTCAAACTTAGCTAAGAAACTTCTCTACAAAATTTCCTTTAAATTAAAAAAATAGAAAACCAGATCAAAGTCGGATCACTACGAAACCTTGGACATAAACATATGCATTAAATTCCATAGATTCTAATGGGTTTGTAGGATTTAAATTAAAAGACACCTTTTTTAATATGCCGACGTTTCGAATATTATATATGTTCTTCCTCAGGGCTCTGAAACCAAGAGAAATTCTTTTCAATTTTGATTTTTTTTATATAATAAAAAATTTTAAGAATAAAACATGTAGAAAAACAGACTAAATAATATTATAGGATTTCTTCTTTCGGTGTCGGTTTAGATAATTATTAAGTTAAAAGGTTTATAACAGAAGAAAAAAATATATACAATATTAAAAAAAAACTAGCTTTTGTAAAGAGACCAGCCATTTTTTTAAGTAAATAATTTTATTTATATGGAAAACAATACATACAATTAGAATCGGCTTTATATGTCACAAAAGCGTTCATTTTTAATACAATAAAGATTTCAGGATAAATAAACAAGCACATCTGTATACAAGTGTATCGATCAGAATATGATAGACTACTGATTTTCGGCCAAATCTGTTAAGAATATAAATAATTTACAATTTTTTACTTTTTTCAAATAGATTTTAATATGGGGTACTTAGTCCTTTAAAATATGTTCTTATATTAATGGAATTCCTTTTTAATTTCAATAATTTCTTAGATCAGGCCTTTTTTAAGATTATTTTGTCTCCCTAAAATCTTTGTGTTTTCGAAATCGAGTCCATCATTATAAAAGTGATCAAAAAGTGCTGTTTTAGAATCTTTTATTATATGAAAAGTTTCGGCAGTCTCTTGCATGTCAGACATTCTTGTTTTAAGGTATCTATCTGTTTGACCTATATATGATTTTTCGCGTTGTTGCACGATATTCTGTAAATTACGTGGGACTTATGTGTTATTGGTTTTTTTTTGAGTTTCGAGAAAACAGTTTTTATAAGTGTTTTCACCTGTAATATCCACTTTTTTCTCTTCACATGAGCGTAGTGATCTAACTTTTTTCGAGAGACCCCTAAGGTAGTAAATTTTAGGGAATTAACGTAATAAATAACCTAAAAGACAAGGCTGTACAATTATCCGTAATTTAAAGACAAAAATCTAAATTTAATTGAAACTTTCTTGATTAAAAATAATTTCCCGATTAAACTGTATGTGTGCATTTGTGTTTTATGGCTGGCCAGCATCTCCCTTTGTTTTTTTTTGGGGGTTTTTGTTTTCATATTTTACCGAAATTACTTTATAACAAACAGTAGGACGAGCCTGTGCTAAGGTTTGGAGATTTGGCATTCACATAACAGGAATTTTATAATATTTTTTATAATTGACCATATGTACTATACCTATCTATATAATAAATAATAATTATTTTAAGAAATCATGGTTCTTGGGATTAGACTGTGTCAAATTGGAATTACTATCCGACGTTTCGCTTTCGATTACACGAGGCATCTTAAGGGATCTTTACTCCATGAGATATGAACACTGAATGAGCTCGAAGAGATTCAGGCGGGCTTTTATACCCGACTTGTGCTCGCCGAACCGTGACCCTATGTTAAGATCGGTTTCCACATGTGATGCAGACCGTAACCCGTATCTCTATTGAATTTTTTTTGTATGTTTAAATTATATCAGACATACTGGATAATAATAATCTTGATAAGAACTTAATAGACCTAGTGGAAGCTTGTCTCACATCTACTTATTTCATTTTTCAACGAACTTTTTATGAACAAACTTCAGGGGCAGCTATGGGATCTCCACTATCACCTGTGATAGCGAATATCTTTATGGAAGCCTTTGAGGATATTGCTCTAACATCCGCTCCACTAAAACCGAAGCACTGGTTTGGATATGTAGATTTTTTGTTGTTTGGCCTCATGGACAGGATAATCTCCTCATATTTCTGGACCACCTTAATCAGCCACATCATAATATCAAATTCACGATGGTAATTAAATCTAATGGAACAATTCCTTTTCTAGATGTATGTGTTCAAAGGAAGGAAAACGGAACATTAGGACATTCTGTGTATAGAAAACCGACGCATACAAATAGATACTTAAATGCAAATTCTCATCACCATCCAGCACAAAAGAAATCGGTTATTAACTCACTAGTATTCAGAGCTATTTCAATTTCTGATCAAGATTCTTTAACATCGGAAACATCGAAACTGACCGAAGCTCTCAGAGGGAATGGCTATTACACTGAAGACATTACGCGTTCAATTAAAAGACATAGCAAACCAACTCCGCCAAAGGAGAATGATAAAGAGCCACCATTAGGTAGTGTGGTTCTTCCCTACATACATGGCACTACAGATAAAATAGGACGATTACTTCGACAGTCCAACATACGTACAATCTTCAATACACATAAGAAGATTGGACAATGCTTGCGATCCCCTAAAGATCTTGTACCTTTCCAAACAGAAGGAGTATATAAAATTCCTTGCTCCTGTGGAGAAGTGTATGTGGGAGAAACAGGACGCTCAATATCAACTAGACTTAAGGAACATGAACGATGTATTAAAAAGAAACAAATTGTTCAATCTGCTGTAGCTGAACACCAGCATAACACTGGCCATTTCATAAATGTAAAGGAAACCAAGGTTCTAGCATCGGGTCCAGGTTTTTATAAACAAAAAGTTAGAGAATCTATTGAAATATTTAAACATACAAAAAATTTCAATAGAGATACGGGTTACGGTCTACATCACACGTGGAAACCGATCTTAACACAGGGTCACGGTTCGGCGAGCACAAGTCGGGTATAAAAGCCCGCCTGAATCTCTTCGAGCTCATTCAGTGTTCAGATCTCGTGGAGTAAATTTGACACGGTCTAATCCCAAGAACCGTGATTTCTTAATTGACCAAAGCCGTGAAAGCTTCCGCTCTATGTTAATAATTATTTTGCTAATAGTCTTAATACGAGGTGTCGAAGTTGGCTGTGTCGATCAAAAAATGAGTTTTTTATAGTATTTTTGCGAGCTCGTCAGAATAGTTTTACTGAAATTTCTGTAATTAATATTTTAAATGTTTTTTATGATTTTTACCGATTTAAAATGTTTCTTGGATAAAAGTATTTCTTTAGATAATAAGTTAGTTAACCCTTAATTTAAATTCAAATAAAAGATATATTCATAAAATTCGTAATATGTCGAATATGTTCTTTTATGGAATTTTAAGGAAAAAGCTGCCCCAAAGTGCCTCCGTGTAAGAGGAATTAAAATATATTTATACTGGCGGTATATTTATAATAGGCAACTCAAAAAATATATTTGTTTCCATTTGACTGGGCGCTGGTGCAAAATTTGGCTGCTTTAACTAAGTATATGTTACTTCGCTTTCTAAAGGATAATAATAATAATAATAGGTATATATATATATACAAGGTAAATCCCAAGTAAATCTACAAAGGAGAAAGAAGAAAATTATATAACAATTGTAAAGCAAATTTTCCTATTATGTAGGCAGCAAAACACAACAAAATTGCTTGAAATGATTATAGAATCCCCTAAATAAAGAGAGAGAAGTTAATTCTGGGACGGGTTTTCCAATATTATCCATTAAATTTTGGGCTTCGGAACCGCTTATATTTTAACTTTAGGTTTAGGATGTATGTTTTTCTGCCTTTCGCATTTCATACTTTTACTATTCTGAATTAAGGCAATTGACGTATGTAAATTCCAATTATCAAACTTTAATAACCTGAAAACAATAGTTAAAAACAATTTCAATTTTTAAAAAAAACCTGTATACAATGTGGTCCAAGAAGTATGCAACACATGGGAAAGTTTTTCAGTAAATTTTGAATATCCCCCGTATTATTGTACTTTTTGTCAATAAACATAAACATGCATTAAATCTAAGCAAAATCAAGTAACCTGTGTCTAAATCATGCCAACAGAAAAAGTCAATCCAAAATATTAGTATTTTAATGGTTTTAGTTCAATGTTGAAAATTTAATGAAAAACATTTTTTTTGAATAAGCGGCAATTATTTAATAATTAAACCACGGTTTTCATTCTAAACAACGTTTCTCTATAACATTTTGTCATACGTTTAATATTAAGGGTACTTTATTCTTGATCAGTTTTTACATTTTTTTGCCTACCCTGTATACCTTTTGACTTTTACTAAAACTAACTACTGCTAATACAGTATCTTTTGATGCACTAATTTTTATAAAGAATAACAATTTTTGAGAAATCAAAAATAAAACTTTCCTCTTCTTGGACTACACTGTATATATAGAACACAATTTTTAGGTGGTTGGTATTGTGTTGTATTTGTTATTAATAATACGTAATAATTAACATTGCCTAAAATAACTGAATAATGTTTAATTCGTCCTATGTCATGTGAGTTTAACGAACAAACTTATACGAATATGAACGAACAAAATTATACCAATATGTATGAACCAAACTATATGAATATGTAACAAGAACTAAACTATGCACAAGGAAATACAGAAAATACTAACAATGTAAGTTTTACGGGAACGAGCCTGAACAACAATAGAGGTAATATTCTTAAATAATATTACATTCGAATTACCGTACATTTATTTACCTGAATTAGACGCAAATTTTCTATTATATACTGGAAGTACTTGAAGTTTTATACAACCAGAAATAGCTTATAAATATTTTTCCAGTTACATTAAAGTTGAAATAAGGTAGTCAAACATTCTATTTATTTAATTTTTCAGGCAGATTTGACAGATTAATAGGCTTAGAACTTATTATTCAATTGAAAGCTAATTTAGACTTTAAACAGCGAATTTTACGATCCCCGTACGTTGAAATTCCAATACGCTATTTAGGGAGTAGTAAAAAACACGTTTCACCACAATGAGTAAAAAAAATTTACTTATATAATTTCACCAAGATGTATGAAACAAATAAGAATACCCGTGAATATCACAGAAGGAATAGGTATACCTTCCTACCAAAAATTCGGAAATGTAGAAATTCCTGAATGTAGAAATAAAAAATAATCTTACTTATACGACTATATTAAACCAATCGGAAAACCGAGATAAAATAAATTTTCTTGAACCTCTTCAAATTGAAAAAATAAATGTAAACGAACTTAATTTTATTAATTATAATTCAAATGAACAATATTTTGATAAAGACCTAGACAACTAATTTAAAAAATCTAAGACTAGATCATTGTAATTACGAGGAGAAACAAAAAAACTTTGTTTTAAATTTAGAGATTTTTTCCACTGCGAAGGGATACCTTTAAAATTTTCAAATGCTATAAAACATCAAATAAAATTAACTACGAGTACTCCTATTTATACTTAAACTTATAGATATCCAGAAATGTATAAAAAAAGAAGTAAAAGGTCAATTTTCGAAGCTTTTAGCTCAAAATATTATAAGAGTATCAAATTCGCCTTATTCATTTTCAATCTGGATAGTTCCTAAAAAGCTTGACGCTTAAGGAAAGCTGAAAGATCGTGTGGTCATCGGCCTACGTCGTATAAATGACGTAACTGAGAAATTTCCGCTACCTAATATTACAGTGATTCTAAATAAACTAGGTAAAGCAGAGTGTTTTTCTACGTTAGATCTTGCTAACGGTTTTCATCAAATTGAAATGTATAGAGAAGATATTCCTAAAACTGCAATTTTTGGTCATTATAAAATTTTAAGAATGCCCTTTGGTTTAAAGAATGCACCCGAGACATTTCAGCGTTAACCTCTTAATATACTGTTGTATATTAGGAGGTTTACAAGACGAAACATGCTTTGTAAATTTAGACGACATAACTGTTTTCAACACAAGTCTAGATTAACATATTTTAAAACTAAGAAAAATATTTACAAGATTACGAGAATGAAAATTTAAAATATAGTTAGACAAATCTGAATTTTTAAAAAATGAAGTCCAATATTTAGGACATGTAACTCAAGACGAAATTAAACCAAATCCTGAAAACATCTCAGCAGGCAAAAATTCTCCTATACCAAAAACTCAAAGACAAATAAAATCAATTTTAGGCTTAATAGGATATTATCGCCGTTTTATACAAGCTTTCGCTAAAATAACAAAACCAATGACAAAATGTCTAAAAAAGAACTCTAAAGTAGAACATACGCCAGAGTTTATAAATGCGTTTGAACATTGTAAAATCCTATTAATAAATTCACCGATATTGCAATACCCTGATTTTCCAAAACTATTTATATTAACCACAGACGCGAGCAATTATGAATTAGGATCAATCTTATCTCAAGAAACATTACTCAACGATAAACCAGTTGCTTACGCATCCCGTACTTTAAACGATACAAACCAGATATTCAACAACAGAAAAAGAACTTTTAGCCGTAGTTTGGGCATGCAAATATTTTCGCTCTTATTTATTTGGACGACAATTTTTTTATATATGTCGATCATATTTGGTATGGCTATTTAATCAAAAAGACGTAAATTCGAAATCAACTCGATGGAGACTACGCTTAGAAGAATTGGATTATAAAATAATTTATAAAAAAGCATCGCAAAATTCCAAAGCATACGCCTTAACGAGAATTCAATTACACTTATAAGAAAATGACTCTGTAATAAACAACCCAGAAGACGCTAACAATAGCATAGTTGAAAACTTGCGTAATCTTTCCGAAAATGTCATCGTGGCACCAAACCTTGACTCTCAAATATATGCAAACTCGAATACAGATAACCACGACTCGGATCAAGTATGAAAATTAAATATCAATTTGCCCTCGACTTCTGCAGGTCAAGAGAACAATGAACAAAGAATAAATATCTTATCTGATATTCTTATACAGCCAGCAACAAATGCCTCAAGAAATACTGTAATCAAAATGATACAGAAAATCCCGGATTAAATATCCTAGATGAAATAAATAATAATAAGTGTTTGCAATATTTAATAAAGAAATCGCCTCATCCTAAAAAAAGTAGATTTTGAAACATTCTAAAAGAATTATATTATCAACGTGGAAATACCGGAAAACTCTGATATTATTAAAGGATTTTTTCGGGGTTACATAAACAACGAAAAAACGTGTTATGTATATTTTTATAATGGAGAACATATCCCCATATTTACAAACATATACATACAAAATTTCCGAAAACCGAAAATAATAAGATCTACAAAACTGGTCAATGATATTAAAGATACACATGAAAAAATTTATTGATGACGCATCAACATCAAAGTAAAACTAATCTCAAAGGCATCATAGAAACCTATGACAGGCTAAAACCAAATTATTTTTGGCCAAAAATTAAACAAAAAATTACACAATTTATAAATGATTGTGTAACATGTCAGACTTTTAAATATAGCATACAAAAAGCATACGTGCCCTTAGTAAAAAGCGAGAGCCCTTCTAAACCTTTTCAAATAATTCATATATACTTTTATTTTTGAAAATCACAATTTTCTTACGGTATTTGATAAATTTTCAAAATACGGGTCACTGTTATATACATGATAAGAACCCCAAGTCAGTATGTCAACGGCTATTCACTTCACAACCCAGAACATCACGAATCTAATTCGCCAGTAGAACGTTTTCATTCTATGTTAATAGAACATTTAAGACTACTACCTTACACAATTATAGCGTATAATAGTTCATAACATAGTACAACTAAATACACACCTCATGAATTAGTTCTAGGACATACAAATTCTCGTGACCCTTTTGATTTGATATCAACTACATTTTATTCAGATTACGTTTTATCTCATAAACAAAAAATAGACGCGATCTATAATACAGTTACAGAGAAAACTGAAACTCAAAAAGAAACTACGCTTGTAAAAACTAACCCTAAAGGTGATAAACCCTACGAATTTAAAGTTAATCAAAAAGTATATAAAAAACTATCGCCAAGAAATAAAAATCAAGCTAAGTTTAGTGGACCTTTCATAATAAAAGTAACCCTTGAACCTAATCGAGTAAAAATTGAAAATATTAAAAATCCTAAAAGGACGGAAATTATACATATAAAAGATATAAAACGTTACAGATGGTTTTCACCCAAGGAGACAAACCAAAATGCCACGAATTAAACCAAAACTCTGGAATCTTACCTTACAAACTAGGACTAAAGCCTAAAAACAAACAGTCACTGGACATTTCTTTAAATGTATGATCTGAAAGGTATAATTGAGGAATATAGATCTTTAAGTTTAAAATATATGTAAAAATTATATTTGAAAACTAAACCTGACTATAATACGGAATATTACAATTCTTATATAATTATCGAAAATCAAAAAAATATTACGTCAGATAGGTAAAAATCCAATATGGCAAAACAAAATGGCAGCCTAGTGAAATGTTACTAAAATACTATTTATTCAAATTATCTGAAATTTTGCACAAAAATCAAGTATTATATAGAAATCAACTGGTAAAATTTTGGTGCGAATCCATGATGGGGAAACAAAATGTCGGATTAATAAAATATTTAAAACTTCTTTTAATAGATCGATTTCAAAGTATGTGCCATAACTAATTGTGGGTAGAGATGAACTAGTACAATTGTGGTGCTAATTCAAGATAGCGGACCAAAATGGCGGCCAAATGAAATATTTAAAAAATCAAATTTAAAAACTACTTTTTAGATTAATTTGAAACTTTGTGAAAGCATTAAATGTGATATACTGGTAAAGTTGTGGTACGAATTCAAAATGGCGGCCAAATAAAGTTTTTAAAAAACTAGCGTAAAAAAATCTTTTTCAATTGACCTTAAACTTTGCGGAAAAATTAAATGTGATATAGGGATAAACTGGTACGAATTCAACATAACGTAATAAAATGGCGGTGTTGAATTTATTTTAAATTTTTCCCAAAAATCAAGTGTGGCATAGTTTCTACCTATGGTAAAATATTGGTGCGAATCCAATATTATGGAACATAAGGGTGCCCAATAAAAATGCTTAAAAAGATAGTATACATGTGTTACTAAATAACTATATACTGAACTAGATTGGGTCACACTTCACTATTCTTAATAACTAGGGAAGTTCCCAGTATATTTACCGTTTTTTTTAACAAGATATATGCCGTAACTCAAATAAAACTGGATAATTATAAAAAGTAAGATGTATTTTTATCGATAAATAATGTATAATCATTCGAAACATTTTTACATTTCCGAATATAATGTCACTGAATGCCAATAGATAGATCGCGAAAATTTGGATAGGAAGTGCAAACCGCTTTATAAAATGTTAAACATGTCAATTTTCAGAGGTCATTTTTTTTAAATTATTTGAATTTAGGTATAGCAAATGTAGCACAAAATGTGTCTAGAATGTAAAGCACAATTGAAATTAAAATATTCAGGAAGTTCCATAAAAAAATAAAGTTGACATTGGTTACCATGGTAATCGGTAACTATCTACAGTTACGGTATTAATTTGTTTTAATTGTGCATATTTTCCAAAATCATAAACCTTTAATTTTGTAAATAAATGTTAATAGTCTTTCTCTTCTGCATAGAGTTCTAATGGAAGATTGTCATGCCTCACCGAGTGGATTTTGTGAACAACAGAGCGTGCATATAAAGCAACACATGTTTTTATAAAGAGTATGGGATGCTATAAAAATCATTAAAAGTGGACTATGTCTTATGGTATTTTAAATACGTCAGAATACAAACCAAGTTTATTATTAGTGTGATTCTCTTGTCAAGCTACAAATTCCCAAACCTTCCCGAGACTCCGGCCAGATGCTAAAAATTACTTTAAATTAAAAAAATGGCGATTTCTTTTTTGCGTACGCACATTCAAATTCGTTAAATCTATATTTTAAAATTAACAAATATTTTTCCGTAAAACTAAATTTGTTAAATTTTTTCGTTACCTTGTATAAACTTTTTTATCTCTAGATCGCAGAAGCATCCATCCTATAAAATATCAGAAAAAATTACAGTGTAAAACGTTAAATGAGTGACTCTTTTCAATCAAATAATTATTTTTATTTAGTCTTTTTTTTAATACTGTCCCAAATCACATAAAAGATTAAAGAAAGTTTTATATCGTTTTTCCAGATCCCGGTTAAGCTAATTTTTTTTTGTTTCTGAGATATGTCACTTTAAAGTTGAACCAAAAATGTCGTTGGTGCACTTTGCTAATTAGCTTTCGACCAATTGACGTATTCAGGCAATTTACCTTAACCACTTTTAAGACAAATATTTCACAATTTTTTACAAGATAATACAAACCTTTTTGCATTTGATTTTCGTGTTTCCGACATTTAGCCCTTCGATTTTGGAACCAAACCTGCAAAAAATATATAGGTTCATGAATATATCGCGTTTACTATATCTGAATACAAATAAAACTACAAAAACAAACTTTAAACTGATTGTTTAGAGCATTTTCGCAAGTTTAATAGCTCAAAATTCATTAGTTATAGGATACAGTTGTAACGCAACAAATATGTTTAGTCTTTTGAAACCTGTTATCGTAAAACTAAATTTTTTTAGACATTTTTCAGACCAACGACTACTATCAAATTTATTAGCTTACTAAGAAAGAACTTTACTTAATAAGAAATGTTAAGGTCGGCTTTATTTTAGGAGTTCTTTAAAACAAGTCGTGGCCGTTGCTATAAAAAGCCAAGAAGCTATAGCAGTACCACAGACCGAAATACTAATTCGTTTATAAGTTAAAATAACTCTTTGCAAAAATTGCGTTATCCGCATTCATTAATAATCAAATTCATTTAGAAATTAAAAAATCCTGAACACAAACTTCCTTGCCCCCACATATATTATCCACGAGCAGAACCGGTGCGAGATTTTGCGGGGTCGTGTTCAAATAATTTTGCGGGGCCGCCCTTTATGCGTCTAAAAAAAGTTCTTCCCTTTTTTACTCGAATAACTAAAAAAAGGTGGTGTCTTTTGTATTATAATATTGTTTTAAGTAATCTTTTATCGATGATTCGGTATAGTGGGCCGAAAGGCAATGCCAATTTGGATTGCAATGCGGGGCATGATTCGGTGGGTTTCTATGGATTGCTTGTGAATGTCGGCGCCATAGTACGTGAGGAACCATGTTTATGTGAGAAACAAAGAGAGCGCGAGCTATTCGCACATTGACTCCATGTTAGTAATGTATAATGTACAATTAACACTCTTTTTATTATCAACTTACACTAACATTGATCGAGCAGGATTAGATACTATTAGATCAAATAACGTAACTCTTAAAAAGCATATCAATTAAATTGACTAAGTTTGCGTAACCCAAATGATGTTTTGCTTACTTAATAAACTTTATTATTTTTTATGCTGCTCTTTCTTAAGAAATTCAGGGGAATACACACATATATATATACATATATATATATATATATATATATATATATATATATATATATATATATATATATATATATATATATACAGAAATTATGAAAAGAATAAGATGATTCATAGATAAACGAAATGAAAATTTAACATTATTTAATGTCGCTAGTTTCTACGCATTTTCTATCTCGTATTAAAAAATTTAATAATACAAAATAACCAGATCAGTAATTCTGACATTTTGTAATTCTAGGCAGTCTCGTTTTATCCAACATTGGTAGAAGCGGCCGATTAGATGCCGGAACGCCCGCGTGGACGCACGCTAACCGGACCTGACCACTGTAATCTTAACTGTTCTCTGTGTATTAGGTCGTAACCCCGATGCTCTATCCATATTGCATAGAGAAGGTGCAAGCATTGAAGGGTTGGGCTGTGATATTATTAATCAATTTGCAAACAAAAACCTGTTGATTTTAGACCTTTCTTTATTTCATTTTCCTGTCTAATATGGTTAGGTTTTTTAAAATATATGTTTTATGTTTTAAATCAAATACATAGATTTTTAGTGCCATAAATATTTACAAGTGCGCCTGTACGGACAATGCGTGAATTGAGTAGCTTTCTTCTTTAAAAGAAGCAGTGTCCGCTTGCTATAATAATTTTGTTTTCTTATCGTTATGATATTAGCCGAGTGATCCTTCTATGTGGTATTTACATGCTTGGGCTAGGAGTTTCGCTATAGATGGCTTACGCTACTGCGTTGGATTAAGGTGTATCATGTTCAACAGTCTATCTGACGCTTACCCGAACTAACAAATATTTTTGTTTCTGGCGCTAGTTGAACTCGTTTTTCAACTAGTTTTTTCAACTAAGTTTTTAAGAGTCAGAAAGACCTGTCTACCGTTGTCCAAGTTTCCTTTTGTGCTAGGAGTTTCTCCAAGAGGTTTTGTTTGTCTTATTTTTTTGATATTCGCCACGTAAACTTCCTTGGCAAGGAGTTTCGCCACAGGTGACTTAAGCGGACGCGTTGGTTTTATAGAGTATCACATTTGACAGTCTATCGGATGTTTATCCGAACTAACAAATATCAGCTGCCCTGTTCCTGTTGACGGCTCTTGTTTGGTTTTTGCTTGTTTTTATTTATGGCGCTAATTGTACTCGTCCTTCAATTAGTTTTTACTGTACTGATGAACACCGAAGTCAGAAACACGTGTCTACGGTTGGCGCCAAATTTCCTTTCATGATCGACAATCTATAGGATGTTGACTCGAACTAACATCTGCCCTGTTCTTGTTGGTGGTTCTTGTTTGGTTTTTAGTTTCCACGTTTCAGGGTCTCTAAAAAACTAGTTACCCGACTGACTTCGAATTTTGGTGGTAACATTTTGGTAAAAGTGGAATAAGGCGGAACAAAGTGGCGGCCTAATGAAATGTTAAAAAAAATATTACTAAAAACGAATTATTCAGTTTACGTCTACTATTTCTAAATCTACTGTAAAATTTTAGCACGAATCCAAAATAGCGACACAAATCGTGCCTGAAAAAACTACTTATTAGATTGATTTCAAATGTTGTGCATGAATTAAGTATGACATAAAGATGAACTGGTAAAAGTATTGGTGCGAATCCAAAATGGTCTATTTTGGATTTAATATATTTCAAAAACAGTTGAATTTAGATATACATATATATATGGTATATGAAAAATGTAGAATTTGCAGCGTTTTTGCAGCACTTTGTATAATAAGAAATATTTTTAGAATATGCCAAGAAATAAAACCAAATCCACAGATTCGAGCTTTTTTCGCAAAAGAACACACCTTAGGGGATATATTTGGTATTCCATACTTTTTGCCCGCGCTATGTATACACAGATCACAGTGCGCCAAATCTTTGCCACACATATTTATTGCTAAATTTTGTTATTGCTTGGAACGATTTTGATGATTTTTGAATATGGTTATATTTCGAATATTTATAATCTGACACATGGTCTATAAAGTTAGTAAATTGTAATTGTAAACAACGACTTCTTGTATTGCCAATTTCGTAAGGTCCTAATAGGCATCATATTTTCAATATTACAACAGAAATTATGACCTTTTGCAGGCTTTTCAGAAATCCCACATTCGATATACTTATTTAAAATAGTTTTTTAAATGTGAGCATCCAAAATTGAAAATAGTTACAGTTTAGTTTGCATTAAAATTATTTAATAAAACCAAAATTATAATCACATTACGAAATTTATTTCAAGTTTGGAACTCTATATTTCAAAAAATGTCAAGATAAATGTATAAAATAGAATACTTAATTAAAAGACATTTAATAGATCTGTTGAACGGATAAAATAAACAATAAAGCAATTCATGGCCTACTATTAAATTATTAACGGCATCTTTAGTTTTACGAAAAAGTATAGCATACTGTCGCGAAAACCTTAACTTTCTATCTATAAAATATAATATATATATATATATATATATATATATATATATATATATATATATTGATATATTGATTTTTACTCCTTCACGGATGGAAAAATACAATGTGTTTTCATTCCGGGTGTACATCCGTTCACTACTGTCGTTCTGAAAAGAACAGTTTTGCTGACGTTTCGCCAAAATCACATTTGGCATTTTCGAAGCTTTCTTTCTCGCGTCCGAATAGAGACTCGGACCCGAGAAAGAGAGCTTCGAAAATGCCAAATGTGAGTTTGGCGAAACGTTAGCAAAACTGTTCTTTTCAGAACGACAGTAGTGAACGGATGTACACCCGGAATGAAAACACATCATATATATATATATATATATATATATATATATATATATATATATATATAAACGAAACCAGTAACGGTAAGGATTACTCCTTCACCATTTTGTCGAGAATCGACCAAAACATGACGCTATGTTTGTTTCCAGGGCCAAGGTGCCAATCTGCTACCGTGGTATCTGCCCCGGCAAGGCTCATCAGGCAGTTTCCTTGGGGGGTATCGGTATTAAAACCGAAATACCCAAACCCTGAAACAAACAAGGTGTCATGTCATTCGACTTTGAAAGTCGACGAGGGAAATAGGGAACCAGTGGCGCCATCTGTAGGTACTATGGTGCAACTAAATCGCTTTAGATGCAACCTACTTTGGAGCACAAGACGACACATCTGTGCAAAAATAAAAGAGAAACAGAAATTTCAATTTCTGTGCGGTTCTTGGTCGTAAAAAGTTATACAAACGAAACCAGTAACGGTAAGGATTACTCCTTCACCATTTTACAAACATAGCGTCATGTTTTGGTCGATTCTCGACAAAATGGTGAAGGAGTAATCCTTACCGTTACTGGTTTCGTTTGTATAACTTTTTACGACCAAGAACCGCACAGAAATTGAAATTTCTGTTTCTCTTATATATATATATATATATATATATATATATATATATATATATATATATATATATATATATATATATATATAAATATATACAGAAATTATGAAAACAATAAGATGATTCATAGATAAACGAAATGAAAATTTAACATTATTGCACACGTTTGCCCTAGAAACGTTAAGTTACCAAACGGGAAAATATTGTAATGAATAATTTGATATTTACTTTCCAATAAAATTATAATTTGCTTTTAAAAGTAATAGCCTAGAACTTGCTGAATTGTTTAGAGTAAGGAACATGTACTAAATGCCATCATGACATTCGTTCTTAAAGTCAGGCTTTTTTTCAGGATGTTGTTGTAGTATGTTTTACCAATAAAATTAAGTTTTTTTTCAGGATGTTGTTGTAGTATGTTTTACCAATAAGATTCAGTGTGTGACTAACATGTTTAGGCGAGAAGTATATTTCAGCAGAGCCATCTGCATCTGTACCTTCATATTTTCGTATGTCATCATTTACGTTTACGACAGTAAAGTTTTCGCTTTCGTTGATGAAGTCTCCTTCGTTGTCATTGATGTCTCTTACTTTCTCTACGTATTCTTTAAAAGCCTTAACAAAGTTACTGCCATTGTCGGTGACGGTTGCGGTAATCTTGTTCTCTGATAAACCAAATCTTAAATATATATATATATATATATATATATATATATATATATATATATATATCGTCTAAGTTATCTTCAATATTTTTGTAGCAATGAGAACCTGTGAACCACTTGCACGCAATTGCTGCTGAATCTCTTTCGAAACTGTCTTCAATAGAATGGACTATTATATCCAAGAAACTTCTTTTTTTGTGTTTTATCAAATATCGGCTGTACTACAAACAAAAACAAACATTTTTATTTTATCCTTAATAACTTGCATTATCTCATCATGAGAATCCATTATCCTTCTCATCAAATTTTTCTAGTTGGTATTTGCAAATCCATATCTAAAAAGCAAGAAAAATCCATATTTTATCCAGTTTTAAAGGACGATTACTCTTGAGTTCCCGAGTGCGTACCCACTAGCTATTATATTTGTGGACTAGTCAGGTAAACGATGTTCCAGTTATCTTGCGATTAAGATAACACAATAAAAACTATACTGTTGAAGTAAACTTCTGACAACAAATACATCCTAAATTAAACAAACATTTTATATAGTCCTTCATGATGCGTGCATCATTATACAACAGGTTGTATAAATATGCATGTATTATAAAATTAAAAATGTGATGTTGCTTGATCTACTACAAATCCCATTATGTTCTTATTTGAATTTGTTTAGTTCTATACATCGAAGATTCAGGTTAATATAAATGATAATATAGGACCATTTTACTATTATCTGTAGACATATTTAATGTAATTAAGATAGGACTATGAAATTTATTTCATTGTATAGGTCGTCCAGTTTTTGACGGTTTTGCACGGTATCGCCGTTATTAATAAAGATAAAGAATTCCTACACTGTTTCTTTTTTGCGATGTCGTAAAATGGTACTCTTCGTTCCTTGGAAAAAAGATGAACTTGAAAAATTGCTATTTTTAGGTTAGGTTTTAGAGTATTTTAAATTGAATCGATTGCAAAAATTAGTTGTTCTCTGTAGTCATTTGTTTTTCAGAAATATATTAAAGTTTTTTTTTGGTGACTGTAGATGTCTCATTGAAAAAATAATTTTTAGTTTTTTTCTGAACAACAAAACTATTATCATAAATAAGTTTGTCCATTCTGCAGTATTTCTTAACTATATAAAGACAGCTTAAAATTAAATATACAAATTCAACAGTTTTTAAATTTATATTTGATAATTTTTAAATTTCAATGACAGTGCGAAAATCCCTTTTCTGCTATATCGTATAATAAATGGCGTCCTAATGTGGGAAGGTATGTATATATGTTCCTGTCCCAGTGTCTTTTTGCGTTTTCCTTCTTTAAAGTCTACAATTTCAATGCTTTAACCGACACGTTCACGTTGGACTCGACCTGTAGGGGTGTCCTAGATGGTGCTTCTGTTGCTCTTAATAGGACCTCTTGTATAGACGTGATGTCCATCCTTTCCTCAAAGTTTGTAGGGTTAGATTGCTCTGGTGTGGTGTTTTCTAGTGCACCTTTTTCTTTTCCTTTGTCTTCTTCAATATCTAAAACTTGTGGGTGGGTGTAAGTGTTCATGTGTCTTGCGTAAATTACGTAATTATAACACGTACGTGTTTGAGTGTGTAAAATGTGGGCGGGTCTCCCTAGTTTCTATTTCGACAGTCCTCGCTTGATCCAATTTCCGATATGGTCGGGATTGTTGTCTTGGGAGAGGTTCTACGGCCGCAACTGTATCTCCTCTTATCCAGACACCACCTAGCACTACTACGTTGAGCGATATTTTTCATCATTTGGTAGGGCAGCCACCCACCCTGATTGAGTAATGGTGGGACCCTGTACTAGACGACGGCCCAAGGAAGTGCGTAGCCTTGCTTGTTGCGTAGCTACCTTGGTCATCAAAAATTCAAATATTCAATAAAAGGCAGTGTATTCTGTTGTAAATGTCACTTTTATATGTCACGATTTTTTTACTAATCCTGTATATCTGCACTTCTATCTAATCTACATACACTTTTTATGTTATATTTAAAAAAGTTAATAATGTTTTGCAGGTAGAGACAGACGCGTATAAGGTGCCCCAACCTGTATATATGCTCTGAATAATCAAAGACAAAAAAAAATATGCGAGAGTAATAATTCCTATATTCTTTTAAAACACTCCTTGAAAAATTGATTGAACTCGTTGAACTCTCAAACAATAAAACAAAAGTTTTGAAATAAAGGAAAAAGGTTTTTAATGTAACGTGTAAACTTCAAAGAATAAATAAATGATTCGATAATCAAAGGAGATAAATGCTTTCCTTTTACTAAAAACTGTATAATTTCAGGACGTATTTTATTATTAATTCTGAAACGTTTAAGGATCTTAAACCTTCCCATTTTAAAAATGACATTATAGCAACTGATGTGATTGAAACTGAAAATAAAAATGAAAGGTATTTTGTACTATGCGAAATTCGAAGAATAAAGAAATGATCCTATTGTTGAGAAAATCAAAGGAGTTAAACGCTTCGATTTTCTGCGCTCTAGAAGAATGCATTCTCTTATTGTGGCGCAATTACCCAGATTAATGCCTCTATTAGCTGATAATTTTGTAATGAATACGTATGACGTGAAGGAAATGGAAGCCGAGCAAGTAGCATCGATTAAGTGGTAGATTAACGGCATTAGGGGGAACATTAAACGTGATTGATATCGAAAACCATTCGACTGAACGAAATGGCTTCGCCGGACACTTACAGCCCTTACAAACCACTTAATAAATTGATACCAAAAGCCTGATAATAATTTTAGGGGACGCGCGTTTCCAACATCTTTGTCATATTCTATAGGTATGTTATAGTGTAGATATTTGGGTATATTTTAGAAGGCTCTAGAACAAATTATATGATCAATACTAAAAATCAGCAGTATTGAAAATTCTTAAGGCTAGAGAATCAATCAATTCAGCATTCATTTCCCATTCTTTTAATTATTCTGTTTTCCAAAAAAAAACCAATTTCCTACATTTCCAACCAGTGTAGCTAATATGTTAAAATGACTGTTTTAACATATTGACTTGTGTGAGACTACTTTTTACGTTCAGACAGCAAACTCATATATCTAGTTGCAGCAGTACTCTAAGGAAAACAGCCATCTGCTCTTGAAAAAGACAATATTGACAAAAAGCAATCATAAAATGGTTAAGTATAAACCAAATACTACGGAAACCGAGGGGTTTATTATCTCTGTACAACTCTACATCACTGCTTTTGTCGAGTCCAAATGAGATTTGTATGTCATCACTATTATTATTAGTATTATTATTATTTTTATTACTATTACATGACTAGACGGTCTGGTAGAGCTTAGAGGATGCCATCGGCATTATTATAGAAGAGGATTAGAAATATCAATCCGACAACTGAGTTAAAAAACTTCAGAATTAAATATACCTTTAAACGCCAAAAAAAAAAACAATTATATATACGCGAATTAGAGATGGTGTTTTTATACGAACTATAACTGAAGAGTTGCGGGTAGACAAAAACACTAGTAAAACTACTGGCGAAGAAAAAATAGGTAATTATGGCAATATATTCAAAAAAGTAGGCTCAGGCCGGAACCGTGGCGTATATAAGGGGGGATTTGGGGGTTAAACCCCCCATCCCCCCGACGACATTTTTATTTAAAGTAGAATGATAGAAATGATATAAAATAATGCCCTTTTTCCGGGTTTGGCCGGTAACCCGTTCCCCCAGAGGCAGTTTGACCTATAGTTAAAATAAAGCAATGACCTCTTTTTGTTCATATTATTTACGCTTAAATATGTAAAAAACAATAACTCAGGGTTTTTTTTTTTAATGGTTGTTGAAAATTTTTATCGTCTCAAACTCCCCCTCCCCCCAGAAGCAATGCCTATATGCGCCAATAAGCCGGATGGGAATTCCTACAGTAGAAGATACTGAATTTGTAAACTTGTTGCGAACCGAGCCATTTAAAATAGCAATGGCAGCGAAGCAGTATACCAATTTCCTCTCGGCGTAGAATTTGGCCGGCCGACATAAGAAATCACTGAGCCCACGCAGAAGAACAAACAGACAAGGATTGAATTTGCCCAAGAATACTATATCAAAATCATTTATGGGAAATTGTAGCATTTTCAGACCAAAAACGTTTCAATCATACCATAACGGAAGAATTGCGGTATATAGGTCCAGCCGTACGAGGTATCATGAACAATACACCAGAAACAGCAGCCTGTGGTCGTTTTTCTAACAATATTTGGGGTTGGATTAATTCTAGGGCACATACTGCTGATGTGCTATTATTAAGAAGATACTTACTGCTCCCATGTATGCCGAATATTAGAAAAGATTATAATAGCCTTAGTTAGGCCAGTGTTTGCAGAGATTTCGTGTTTCAACACGATTAACATTTTTTTAATAATTATTACACACTATTTTTACCGTTTATTTATTTTTACGATAATTCAAACAAACAACATCAATGTTTTGCCTTAGCCTTCGAAGAGCCCTGACTTAAATCCTATCGAAAACGTTGGGGGGAAATGACCAAATTAATGTATAAAGAACGTTTTCGACCACAAAATACTCAAGAATTAAGGCAGAAATTATTGAAACATGGAATAATATACCGGAGCAGTACACTACAAACATTAAAATAAGAGTATCATACGTTACTCCTGACTGAGTATAAAGGAGCTGAAAAGTATCAATTTTTTAAAAAAACTATTAAGAAATCTAAACAGTTTTAACATTTAAGGTTTTCAAAATAACAGTAACAAATCAATTCTATTATTGCTGAAAGATTTATTTAGCTTAAACGTTATGTCGTAAAGAAATAATTATAGAACGTCGTTTTTTTAAGAGTAATTGTTCATGTTATAAACTTTTTTTTTATTTAAATTTTATTATATATTGTCTAACCATATTCATCAAATTATAGAAAGCTAAATTTATTCTTACCTGAACTCTTGCTTCGCTAAGTCCTAATCTCTGGCTGAGTTCCTCTCTCATGAAGGCATCTGGATAATGTGTTTCATCAAATAACCTCTCCAATTCGTTAAGCTGCTCTAAAGTAAAGTTGGTTCTAGATCTTCTTTGCTTTGTAGTGGATTTGGAAGTGGTAAGCAAAGGGGATGAATGTCTGGATATTGATGAGGCCTCTTCGGGATTTGAGTCTTCTTTAGAATCTATTATATCTGAAATAATTTAGAGAAATTTTCGAGCTATCAGTGAGAAAACTAAAAAAAAAAATCAGGAACATTGAAAACGATTGTAATATTCGAAGAGTTGTTTGGCATATTTTTAAAACTAAACCTGGCAAAAATTAAATAATATCAGGTTTAGAGCCGATTCATCTTGAAAAATAATAAGCAACAATAATAGAATTGTGATTTCGTGAGTTTTGTACCACTTAATATTTACATTTAAATTCGACAAAAATATATTTTTTTCAACGGTAGCTAATATTTTAGGAAGTTTATTTGGCTTTTTCGCAGTACAGAGAGTAGTTATATATTACATTATGCAAAACATATTTTACATTTGCCAAGTGCTTAATTTTTGTTAATATATTACTAGAACAAGAATCCTGGGAATGTTTTAACATTAACGTTGGATCATATTGCTTGCTGATAAGGGTAGTGATTCGATCGAAGCAGTTTAGCTCCAATTACATAATAAAATAACGACTAATTGCACTTGCGGCTAACGCAAAAGTCTCGATTTTTACTACACATGATGACAACCGAAGGATCCTGCAAATATCCTAACATTTATATCAAATTTGAATCATCTTGTCTGCTAAAAGTAGATTTATATATACACTGAGTATAAATTACATAATAATAACGTAATTATTGTCAATAAGGACAGTCAATTCATAAACAAAATCTAAAAAAATGATCAATGAATTGAATTGCAGCATTTTGCTAGAAACCAGTCCGCACTTTACTGGAATTTTAATTACAAAGTTACCTAATGAAATTGGACTACACATTTTAAAAATTCAATGTATGAAAATGCGAATCCATAATATCTTTATTTCGCTTTTTATCTCTCGATGCATTAAAAGTTAAAGATTTGTTTCTAAATAGAGTCGGACTGAGCCGGGGGACTAGGAGTCAAGAAACTCCGGGGATAAATCTGGATCAGGGGAAAAAATTTGGAATTGGGGCCAAAATCTGAAATATTTTTAATTCTGACTTCTGAATAAAAAGTGTAAATAAAACGTTTAGGATCTCTTTTGTGACCGAATCTCTAAAATTATTTATTAATAATGAATGTTGAAGACGCTCTTTTAGGGAAGATTCATACAGGTGGAATTACTGGAAATAAAGTGGCAAAATCAGCATGGGTTAAATACTGTACGTTTCTATTTACAAGGTATTCTAATTTTAAATTAATTCAAATTTTCTCCATGATCAAACATGCTCTAACTAGATAATAAAAGACTTGAGTTTTGTAAGTTTTTAAAATTTTGTATTCTCCCTTATTATTGGTTTGTGATGACTTTGACCTAGCCCGTTGAAGATGAGTAAAATATATTTTAGATAGGGTTAACAATAGGATAAAATGGACCGAAAATTAAATTTTTCGTAATGAGAATCCTTAAATTGATAGAAAAATTGTTTCAAATACATGTACATTTAGTATGTAATTCTTAGATATCTCGTTGGCTATCACCAATTGAAGAAAACGTTGAATATGGAAGATACCTGGGTACTAAAAGTGCATGTTGTATAAATATTTTTATATATGCAGGATGTCCCAAGCACGCGGTATAAGGTGCATATATGCATATATATATATACAAAATATATCCATGGTGTCAAGAAAAACATATGGACCTGAACATCTCCAAATGTAAGGAAAAAACATCCTATTCAACTTACATATGTGGCATGGAAATGGAACAGGTCAATATTGTGAATGAACTGGGCTTATTTTCGGTTTATCATTCATATTGATAATGCAGTCGCTAAAGCTTTTGAATTATTGGGTTTTATCATGAGACAGTTGGGACTTTAGGGACACTGAGGCTCTGAGTTCTCTATATTTCGCCTTGGTTAGAAGTAACTTGGAATATTGTTGTATGATTTGGACCCTGTATTATCAAGTTCATATTAAAAAACTTGAGCGCGTACAGCATAGATTTGTAAATTTCGTATGATCAAAGTTGCTGATTGATAAGTCGTACTTTGTGTACGATGATCGATTAAAATTGTTGGGTTTAAATGATTTAGAAACACGAAGAATGATTCTCACGTTGTGTTTTGGTCACAAATTGTTAAGCAACAAAATTGATTGTAACGGATTACTGGCAGCTATTATCGTTAAAGCACCATCGCGCATTATGAAAAATAATGACTGTTTTACACTTTATTATGCGCGAACAGACGTCGGCAAAAATTCTCCAATAAATAGCCTAATGAGATTTTTCGATTCACTGCTAATCGATTTTAATTTTGATATTAATGTTCTCAGTTGAAAAAGATAGTTCTAAACATGTTTCGAACATGAATGTATTTTGTTTTACTATATCTGTAATTACCACTTAACTTAAAATTGTCGATGTTCTAATATGTTTCTACAAGACTGTTTTAACTTTTTGTTATTTTTAATTTTAGGATTATTGTAACTTTAGTTATAGTTTTATCTTAATTAGAATGAGACGTAACAATGATTATGCTATATGCAACACTATTTGGGCTTTGCCTGTTATGTGTACTATTGATAAATAAATAAACAAATCAATCATTCACAAGACGTTTACCAACAAGATTGGGGTTCAATGTTTGGTGTGGCATTATAGGTAATCTAAATGTCACGATTAAATAAAACTCTTATTTTCGTGTTACGAGACCAGCCAGGTCACACATCCCCGATTTTTATTTATATGGATACGCCAAAAATGAATTGTTAAGAATTTTCTCCGCCCGAAAATCGTCTGGAATTGGAAGACAGGATACGAGACTTTTTTACTATTTATGGCAGCCACGACTCCTAATCAAAGTCTACTATCAAAAAAACAATAATTTCGGTTTTAAAGCTTAAGAAAAATAATAACCCAGACATGTGATATATCATCATCATACTACCTACCTACACCAATTTAAAGGAACACCTTGCAGTATATAAATTATGTTATTATGCTACTTTTGCAGGACACAGTTCAGTGCAACACCATTTTAATCTTCAACATATCTCAAAACTGACAATTCTTTAGTTTTTTCTTACGCTGATATTGCCTTGCCTATATATATATATATATATATATATATATATATATATATATATATATATATATATATATATATATATATATATATATATATATATATATATATATATATATATATATATATATATATATATATATACAGGGTCATTCACTCAATCCGTTCATTAAAAGTTTTTGATGATGCCATTTAGATAAAAATTTCAAATTTTGGGATTAAGGTAAGGTCAAGGGGTACTTCTTTTTTGAAATATTTTCAACTTCCTGTCACTTCCGATTTAACCGGAAGTTGGTATCAACTTGCTTGTTTTAAGAGGAATACCCTGTATTTGGATTCTACGGAGAATTCTAATGCTATTTTATGTAGCATATCCTATACCTAGGTTCAAGCGTTCTTAAGATATCTGACCTTGAACCGAAAATGAGCCTTCGGGGTACCAAATTTTAAAATCTCATATTTTTGTAAGTTTTGAAGATATAATCTTCATATTTTTCAGACGATCGGTAAATAATCTTAGGTTTCTATTTTTCTTATTGACTTTGTCTATTTTTATACAGGGTGTCCTAAATTCAGCGGAAAACATTCACATTTTCACAGCCGCTAAAGTCCGTTTTTTTAAATGGGACACCCTATAACTTGCACTATCAAATGTAGAATTTCATTTTCTATCGAACTGTATTAAGGTTCTCTATACCTATTCGTAATCATTTTCGAAATAATTGGGTTTTATAAAAATATCGTATGTATTTGCTTAAATGTTTACATGTTCCAATGGTGAGCCATGGAAAAACAATTGAGATCCAATATCCAATATGACAGATGATTAGTAAGCGTTGTTTGTCGAAAGCTGTCAGTGATAAACTAAATCTTCTAAATCGAAATGGAAGAATACTCAAACGCTGATATTCTCAATCTATTTTATATTAATGGAGAATGTTATAAAATTTTGGAGAGAACGTGTCGTGTGTTTAACGAACGCCACCCTGATTTGCCGCCAATGAACAGGTCAAAATTCAACAGGATTGAAACGAACTTTTTGCGTTTTGGCAAGGTTAAAGTTATAAAAAATGTTCCGAAACCAGTGACAAATGCCGAGGATAACGTAATAAACACATTAGCTTATTTCCAAGCAAACGCGCAAAGTTCAATACCGTCTGCAGAAAACGATTTGGGAATTTCTTCTTCATCTGTCCAAAGAATCTCGAGCGAACATCATATGCACCCGTATTCCCTCCAAAACGTGCAAGCCTTGAGACCTGATGATGACGTCCGACGAGTAGAATTTTGCTAATTCGTGTTTTTGAAAATTCAAGAGGACCCTCAATTCCTTTCAAAAATATTTTGGACCGATGAAGCGAAATTTTCTAGAGAAGGAATAACAAATAGAAGAAACGAACATTTCTGGGCAGCAGAAAATCCGCACGCTTTACGCGAAACGCGTTCTCAAGAGAGGTTTAGCTTCAATGTTTTCGGTATAGTATTAAACGATCAGGTGCGGTACTGTATTTATGAAGACAATTTAAACAGTGATAAGTATTTGGAAATTCTATGAGGGACGGTTTCTGAATTTATAGAAGAAATTCCTATTGGTGAGCTGCAAAATTATTGGTATCAATTAGATGGGGCACCAGCACATAATTTCGCTGCAGTTTATCTCCAATTGTCTCGAATTATTGAAGATCGCTGGATTGGTCCCAATGGCCCTTGGAGATGGCCCCCGCGATCGCCTGATTTAACACCCCTAGACTTTTATTTATGGGGATTTATCAAAGGTAAAGTCTATTCTTCGCCAGTAAATAACCAACAAGATTTACTGGACAGAATACGAATAGCTTTTGCCGAATTAGAAAACGGACAAATTCAACGGGCCACATCAACTGTACAAAGAAGTATTGAAATGTGTCTTCAAATGAACGGACAGCATATAGAACATTTGTTATAATTCAGTTTTATTATTTTATTTATTTATTGTTGACTGTTAGATTGCTATAACTTTTAAGTTCACTAAAACAAGTTTAGAACAGTCTCGAACTTAATAGATATGGTTAAAAATAATGTAAACAATTTATTACATTTTTTATAACTTTAACTTTTCCGAAACGAAAAAATTTCGTTTCAATCCTCTTCAATTTTCTCTTGTTCATTCGGGATAAATGAGGATGTTTCTCACTAAAAACATGGCACGTTCTCTCCAATATTCTGTAACATTCTCCGCGAATATAAAATAAATTGAGAATATCAGCTTTTGAGTGTTATTTTATTTTAATTTAAAAGTTTCAAATCATCTGTCATGTTAAATAGAAAAGCACAACAATTGTTATTCCATGGCTTACTACGGGAAGGTGTAAGCATTTAGCAAATACATATGATAGTTTGATGAAAATCTGATTATTTCGAAAATGGTTACGAATAGGTATAGGGAACCTTAATACAGTTCGATAGAAAATTAAATTCTACATTTGATAGTGCATAAAGTTATAGGGTGTCCCATTTAAAAAACGGACTTTAGCGGCTTTGAAAATGTGAATGTTTGCCGCTGAATTTAGGACACCCTGTACAAAAATAGACAAATTCAATAAAAAAATAGAAACCTAAGATTATTTACCGATCGTCTGCAAAATATGAAGATTATATCTTCAAAACTTACAAAAATATGAGATTTTAAAATTTGGTACCCCGAAGGCTCATTTTTGGTTCAAGGTCAAGTAACTTAAGAACGCTTGAACCTAGGTATAGGACATGCTACATAAAATAGCATTCTCCGTAGAATCCAAAAATATTATAAAATACAGGGTGTTCCATTTAAAATAAGCAAGTTGATACCAACTTCCGGTTAAACCGGAAGTGACACGAAGTTGAAAATATTTCAAAAAAGAAGTGCCCCTTGACCTTACCTTAATCCCAAAATTTGAAATTTTTGTCTAAATGGCATTATCAAAAACTTTTAATGAACGGGTTGCGTGAATAACTCTGTATATATATATATATATATATATATATATATATATATATATATATATATATATATATATATATATATATATATATATATATATATATATATATATATATATATATATTTACAGGGTGACAACGAACAAATCCTGCAAACTTTTCATATTAACCTAGGTCCGGAAATGCTTCGTTACAGGGTGTTAGATATTTAAATTTTATTTTATTTTTTATTAAATATCTACTGCAGATAATAAAATTTTCTCACGAAATTTTGCATTCGGGGTATCTTTTGGTTAAGGAATCATAATTTGGTATTAGATTTCATGTGACACTTAGAGGGCGCTACGTACGCTACTATTATTTATGTAAATTTGCCCTAACTTTTTTGGCGATGCACTTCTGTGTTTTTTTACGAATAAATATTATTCTTGTAACTTTTCTAAGCAAAAAAGCTATACTTACTTAACAACGCTAGTATATATATATATATATATATATATATATATATATATATATATATATATATACATAAAAATTTGTTTTCCTTACATCGACGCATAAACTTGCAAATTGCTCGAGAACGGTTACCTTCAGCGTTGTTAAGTAAATATAGATTTTTTGCTTAGAAAAGGCACAAGAATAATATTTATTCATAAAAAAACACAGAAGCGCATCGCCAAAAAAGTTAGGGCAAATTTACATAAATAATAGTAGCGTACGTAGCGCCCTCTAATATTTCGACTAAGACTGAAATAACTATAGTGTTTACTCCAACTTAGATCTTCTAACAATCAAGAATAAATAGATTAAAGAAACATTAATTCATAAAGTTTTCCAGACCATCTCAATTTAATCCCAAAGGGGAAATCTCATTATTTAAGAAATCAGATAAGGGAATATATATCACTTCAGTCTAAACAAATGTATAGAGCCGGGTAAAGCACACGTAAAATAGTTTATTGACGAAGAAATTTTTAATGCGGAATGCAACATAGGATAAAAGAAGTTTTAGACAATAGAGCTGATAAAATTGTAGCGATTTGCGATTTACCAGCTGTCCTTCCCACCCATCAAGAGATGTTTCTTTTTTATACTATAAAAGCAAACTACCTACCTATAATTTTACTATTTTTGATTCAGGAACAAAAAATGTACTGTGTTACATTTGGAGCGAAGATATTGCAAAACGGGGAGCCAATGAGACAGATCAGCAGATGTGTTTTAATTTTGTTTTCAAAAATATTGTAATGGTAAAAAAGTAGTATTTTTTTCTGACAATTGCGTAGGTCAGAATAAAAATAAATTTGTAGCTGGAATGTACTTTAGCAGTTGTAAATTTTAATGTGACATTTTTTAATAACCAACTACATGCAAAACGAGAGCAATTCTATACATTCCTGTATAGAATGTGAAAAAAGAAGAGTTCGTAAAGGTAGCCCTCGTTCCAGACCAGTGGATAACGGTGGCAAAAAATATGGCAGACCTTATAAGGTACATTAAATGGACACTTTCAATTTTCATGACTTTAAAGAATTAATATTTTCTGGTCAGATTGGGAATAACTTCAGCCTTAGTACCAAGAATGAAAAAGTTAACCGGACCTATATTAAAATTTTTAATTTTACGAAGATTCCCCATTTTCAATTTTTTGTGAATATAGTTTCGATGATCCTGATTATCATGACTCATGAAATAGATGTAACTGGTGGTAGGAGTAACATGTTATTACAATAAAATTGTTTGTTTGTTTGTTTGTATATATTAGTATGGCTTAAATATTAATTTTAATTTCACTATATATATCCCCAATTTTTTCAATATTCCACACTAACAGCCGAATACCGGACGGTTAATTATTCCTGATTGTGTTTTAACAAATTAATTAATGCATTCCTAACACAATTCAAAAAAATTGGTAAATTTCCTTTACCCCCGAACTTCCCTCGTTATGAATATTTTCTTTTGTTAGGAATAGTGAGGTGTGACCCAATTTAGTTCAGTACACAGTCATTTAGTAACAACTATATACTGTCTGTTCAAACATTTTTATTAGGAGTCATTTTGTTCCATCGTATTGGATTCCTATCAATATTTTCAGTTTCTACCTATGCCACACTTGATTTATGAGTATAATTTAAAATAAAAAGTTACCAGTTTATTATTTAGATTCAATTCATCAAGATTTTTTAACTTTGAATTATATAAAAATTTTATTTGGCCGCCATTTTGTTTCGCCATTTTGAATTCGTGTCACAATTTTATCAGTTTACCTCTATATCACACTTAATGCTTGCACAAAATTTGAAATTAATCTAATAACTGGTTTTTTAGGCTGATTTTTTAAACCTTTTATTATGTAGCTGTTTTGCTTTGCTATCTTATATTCATACCAAAATACTGAAAAGTTCATTCCTATATAAGACTCGTGCAAAATTTTGAGGTAAAAGATAAGAGATAATTAGTTTTTTTTAGTAATATATTTTTTTAACGTTTCACTAGGCCGTCATCTTGTTCTAGCATATTGGATTGTTACCAAAATGTTACCAGGTCATCCTCATATGACCCTTAATTATTTACTAAAATTTGTATAGTAGAAGTCAATCTGATAAGTAGTTTTTAAGCTATACCGCAAACTGACAGCTAGACGGACAGACAAACCGACAGACGGAACTGACAAAGCATATTTTTTGTCATCTAGAGATCCAAAAACGTGAAGATATGTAAAACCTGAGAGGATGATCTTTTCACGATTACAAATATTTAACTAGGTCGCTATTTTGTTTGGTCACGTTGGATTTTTACCAATAAGGGGTAAGTATTTTTTGGCTATGTCGCAAAAAGACAAACCTGCGTAATTCAGAAAACATATTTTTTGGCATGTAGGAACCCTGAAACGTAAAGAACTGAAAAAATCTCGGAAGGTTACTTTTTACGATTACAATACTTCCCTTTTACGAGGGAAGTAAAAACATCAAGATCTTCTTGAATTTTAACATATTCACATTATATTTTTACTTCCCTCGTAAATGCAAAGTATTGTAATCGTTAAAAATTTACCCTCCCAGATTTTTACAGATCTTCGCGTTTTTGCCAAAAAAAAACATGATTTCTTAATTTCTTCGGTCTGTCTGTCTGTCGGTCTGTTCGCGGCATAGCCAAAAAACTACTTATCTGATTGAATTCAAATTTTGGTCAAAAATTAAGAGTCATAATGGGAATGAGATCGTAACATTTTGGTAAAGATCCAATACGACGGGATAAAATGGTGGCATACAGAAATATTAAAAAAATTATTACTAAAAAATTACTTATCCAAATTACCTCAAATTTTGCTCAAAAATATTACGTTAGAAACAACTGGTAAAATTCTGGTACGAATCCAAAATGGCGAAACAAAATGGCCGCTTAATAAAATATTTAAAAAATCAGCCTGAACGAACTACTTATTAGATTCATTTCAAATTTTGTGCAAGAATTAAGTATGATATAAAGATGAAATGGTAAAATTATAGTATGAATTCAAGATGGGGAAACAAAATTGTGGCCGAATAAAATATTTGTAATCGTAAAAAAATCACCCGTTCAGATTTTACCTATCCTCACGTTTTAGCGTCCCTAGGTCCTAGAAAAACATGTTTTCTCAATTCCGTCGGTCTGTCTGTCAATCCGCGGCATAGCTAAAAAAATTACTAAGCTGATTGATCTTAAATTTTGGACAAAAATTAAGGGTCATATGGAGATGACCTGGTAATATTTTGGTAGAATCCAGTATGGCGGAAAAAAATAATGGCCTGGTAAAATGTTAAAAAACGTTACTGAAAAACTAATTATCCAGTTTACTTCAAATTTTGCATAAAAGTCAAGTTATATATAACTGAACTGGTAACATTTTGGTACGAATCCAAGATGACGGAACAAAATAACGGCCAAATAAAGTTCTTAAAAATCAACTTAAATAAATATTCTCATTCAATTGTACACAAAAATGAAATGTGTGGCATAGGTAGAAAATGGTAAAATATTGATACGAATCCAATGTGGTTTGAAAAGACAGTGTATGTAGGTATTATTAAACGACTATGTGTGGAACTAAATTGGGTCACTTTTCACTATTCTTAATAAAAGAGAAGATTCATAACGAGGGAAGTTCCGAGTAATTTTTGTTTGCGATTCATTTGTTTTTCTGTAGACATTTTTGGATGATACGGCAAAAGGTAGTAGTAGTAGGTGGGTGGCTATCTTGGTTTTTGATATAAATGTTTCTATCGCCTGGAAAATTGCCTTGTTCCGTCTTCTTTGGATCACCCTGTACATAGCCATTTAGTAATACATATATATTGTCTTTTCAATCATTAATATTCGACACCGTTTTGTTCCACCATAGTGGATTCCTACTAATATTTTGCCAGTTTTTACCTATATCACACTTGATTTTTGGGCATAATTTAAAATAAATGGAATAAGTAGTTTTTGCATTTATACACACCGCCATTTTGTTCAGTCATTTTCAATTCCTAACAGTTTACCCCTTATAACATTTAATTTTTCTGCACAATCCAAAGTCAATTGAATAAGACGCAAAAAACGTTGATTTTTAAAACATTTTATTTGGCCGCCATTTTGTTTCACAATCTTGAATTCGTACTACAATTTTACCACTTTATTTCTATATCACAGTTATAAATGCTTGCACAAAATTTGAAATTAGTCTAATAAGCAATTTTTCAGGTCATTTTTTAACTATTTTATTAGGCCGCCATTTTGGATTCATACCAAAATGTTACCAGTTCATTTCTTTGTAACACTTGATTAGTTTTTTAGTAACATTTTTTTAACGTTTCACTAGGTCACCATCTTGTTTCACCATATTAGATTTTTACCAAAATATTACCAGGTCATCCCCATATGATACTTAATGCTTGACCAAAATTTAAAGTAGTGTGTAAACTATGCCGCCTGGTAAGTACCGACGGAATTAATAATACAAATGTTTAGCATCTGGGGACGCTAAAACATGACATGTAAAACCTGGTGATTTTTTTCGCGATTACAAACATTTTATTTGGCCTCCAATTTGTTCCACCATCTTGAATTTCGTTTCGCCATGTTTAATTCGTATCAAAATTTGATCACTTGATTTTCACAATAATACTTGATTTTGTGCACAACTTCAGGTAAATTGGCTGAGTAGTTTTTTAGTAATAATTTTTTTAACATTTCACTAGGCCGCCGCCTTTTTGTTTCGCAACATTGGATCTTTAACAAAATGTCTTCATATGACCCTCGATTTTTGAGCAACATTTTAAGTCAATTGTATAAGTAGTTTTTAGTTATGCTGCGAACAGAAAGACCGACACACCGTGTTTGTCGACGGAAAACATGTTTTTCGACATCTAGGGACCCTGAAACGTAAAGATCTGAAAAAACTAGGAGGGTGATTTTTTTACGTTTACAATACTTCTTGAGAATACTAAAAAAGGAACGTGTAACGAAGTTACTACATTTTTCAACTTTAATTACGTTCTCAAGATAACTTTCCAGGCAAGCAATCAACGAAATAAGACCTCAGAACCGGACTAAGTGAGAAGTATTAGAAGGTATCATTATTTTTACAGAACATTTTTAACCGCCCAATTAAATTGGCATTTAACCGATTATAGGGATACTTTTGAATTGGTGACTGGAGGAATTCGGTCATCAATTTAAGAAATACCTTTGAACCCTTCTGCTACTCTACTAAAGTTAGTAAATACGCTGAACCTGATTGCAACATTTTCTATATTTTAGACTTTTTATTAAAGTTAAAAACTGCAAGGGTTCTTTCGATTTGATGGCTTGAGGAATTCGATTGGCAGTTTGAAATTGTACTTTTGTTCTTTTTCGTGTTCTGTCGATTATGCTCTCCTCTTTTATTTATCTTAATGCTGAAATTAGATGCATATCAAAAGACAAATACAAAAGCTGAATAAACCGAAAAGCGTTCTGTTTTAAAATTTTAAAATTCGGCTTGCTTTCTATGATTTGATCACTTTCCGTGTTATCATTATTGCAAATACATTTTTCATTGTTTTACCGCATGGTTTGTGCATCTAAAATCAATCATCGCATAGCTTTATTTTTTTTGTTTGCTCTTGACAGGGTTTTAATATTTAAGTAACTGAAATATTTTGACCGAAACCGTCTCGCTAAACTCTGTAATTTCTTTCGAGTAAAGGGTATTTAGGAATACTAGTTTAACTGTAAGTAAGGTCCGTAGCTATCCTAGAATAATGTCATTTACTTTTCATCACGAATTTGGCATCCGGAACTAACTTATCATAATTTCATTTTTTAATTAAATAGTAACAACGAAATCCCCTGTCAACACGTCCGTTTGCGTTAACTAAACGTTAGTTGAGAAAATGTCTGAGGTACACTACATTGTCATATTTCCCGGAGCAACCAAGATTTCAACACATTGCTCCACTTCAAAAATAATGGTGCTAGAAGGAACCTTCATGATTTAACTCCCGCCAGGATGTGAATTCCGAACAAACAACAAAACATTCGTCAACTCCAAGACAACCATCCAAGAGGAACCACTTACTCTACCAAAAATTAACACCAAAATAATAGAGCAACAACAAAAAGTAAAACCCTTAAAACTGAAGAAAAAATGGCCAAAGAAGAGCACCTAGAACCCATCCACACAGAAACATGGACATGGACCCCCAGTCACAATCATTTTTGGCTTGTTTTGGAACAGGCTCCAGTAGACACTCTATCTGAGTAGCAGACAGACACCACAAAGCAAATTTTGTACGTCCCTTACAAAACTTCTTCAGAGGATGGAGAAATTACAGTTCCATGACCCGGCGGATTATCAGTTTTAGCGACCTAGCTTATATATTGCAATATACTTAGATCACCATTTTTATTATATAAATAGTAGGCTTGTAGACTAGCAAAGTTAGCTGTGAATAAACTTAAGTTATTAAACGTCGTTAAAGCGCGTTTCCATTTGCCGATCGGTACAGGCTGATATGTAAAGACGAGTAATAGAAACGCTTCAATCGGTACAGGCCGATCGGCCAAGACGAACGGGATCCATCAAAAGTCGGTACATCAAACAGAAGCCGAACCGAACGCCGTAGTGGAAACGTAAACACGATAGGCTTCAAGTTCTTCCTTGACAGTTCAATTTGTTGTTTTGAAGCGGCAGGTCCAGCACTTTTTTTGTTGATGGAATGGTCGCAGGAAAAGGTTATTGCTCTGAGTGAACTGTGGGATGCCTCAGTAAAAGAATATAAAGAGAAATTCCTGAAATCACCATTATATTTGTACTCCAAATTGAGTCAATCTGCGTCGTCTTTCCCTAAATCGACAAGTAAGTCACCAGCACTATATCTGCTCCAGCTAAGTAAACTTGGTCGAACTCAAAAATGTAGCTTTCTACTATTTTTAATTCATTGTTTCGATGCGGCAGCAACAATATTCTCATCTTCGTCCTCTTCAAACATGTTTCTGAATAAACTAAAGAAGATAAATAAAGGATTTTTATCGAGGGACTAACCCCTCCAGATTAAGACTTTCGGCTTCTCGGCATCACCAGGAACGCCAAAAAGCTGATTGGCTTTTGTCAAATCGGCCTGTACCGACAAATGGAAACGCGCCTTTATACCGTTAATTTAAATATAGGGTCTTTTTAAAAAGTACCTTGTGATGTCATAATCCTTAACTAACGTGAACAGATAGAGCTTCAAGCTAGCGCATTTAAGATCCTGAGTTTGAGCCCCGGGTTGGACGATATAATTTTTTATACTCAATGTGATTTTTATTTTATTTTATAAATATAAAATTGGGGACGTATAAATTTGGTTAATTTAATTAAATAAATTAAGTGAGTATGGCCTCTCTCTACTTAGGACATTAAAAGTCTCTACTTAGGACATTAAAAGTAGACATGAGTACCGGAAAATAATTTTAAATTTTCTTCCAGTTTCCTCCTCTCTCTTACCAGACAATTATTTCTTTTGTTTCGACACTTGGATAGTGTATTCCCAGAAAAGGGTTGTTCGTATCCCTAGATTTTTTCTTTCCTTTTTTTTGTGGTTTTACCGTTTGCCGATTTATATAAATGTATATAGTAATTTAAACTTCCATCTTCATACGTTTTAATAGAAAATATAGAACTATATACTGAGTGTTCCTAGATACTAAGATATACCGTAAATACCTGTTAATAGATTATATACCGTACTACCGTTTCACCGTTTACTAATATTAAATTGAAGTAGATAGTAGTGTAACAAATCAAATACAGAATATTTTAAGAAAACCGAACATCCACCGTAATACCATTTACATTATTAAGTCATCGATCTAATATTTAATTAATATATAAATATTAGTTTAGACTTAGTTATTCATCCAACGTAGTAATAAATTAGTGGGTAACACTTTACTATTTATTTATCCGTTATTATAGTAGAAAAATTATAGTCCAATATAACGGATGTTTCTACTTTTATATAATACCGCGTATCTTATTACTTTATCGTAATAAATGTACATAGTAGATTATACTCAATTTTTTTTCAGTATACTAGTAAATATTTCAAGTTCTCCTAAAATATGGTAAATTAAAATTTTCTTAGGAACAAACTTTAAAGTTGATACTAGTGAATAATTAAGACATTGTGGTATACCAGCATAGAAAACTGAAGGTCAAATTCCGACAAAGTGGTAAAAAAACATTTCAGTTGTTCAGTTTTTTTTATCATTTGTTGACTTCGTACAGAGTTTCTTTTCTGGTATTAATTTTGTTAGGTAGTGAATAAATAAAATTTTCTTCATGAATATCACAATCATTTATTAACTTAATAGGGTTTTCTAGGTCCCTTAGTTGCCACTCTTTGTAAATTTTTTCTTAAAGTAAAACCGTTTATAAAATGCCTCTTAATACCGATGCTCAACGAATCTCTGTGTCAGAAACCAAAGCGACCAGTAGCACTGGCGCCGTAGATATCTGAGTAAGCTGGATATACTCTATTAAACTATTATTACCGACTAATGGAATCGTATTTTATAGGAACCACAACTTATAAGGCTGGTGTTACTATTTTATTCATAAATTCTGATGTGTATTCTCTCTATGTATATTAATGGCATAGCTGATTTTTATTTTGTTTACATTTTTATGTTTACATTTTCTTCCTATTTGATTGGATTTGTTATGACGGAGTAGGCTTAGTTGTAACTATACATATATGAATTACAACGGCAAACAGCTCAATTTTTGTCATATTAACATACGATCTCTGGCATCAGACTTTACTTCTTTTTTAGAATATATTTCTGATGAGTGGCAAGACTTGATTGGGATCTCTTAAATTTGGCTACATTACGGTATATCTGACGAGAGTTTGCATATTCCCAGTTATGATCTATTCAGGCTAGATGACAACTCCCGTAGTGGGGAGTTGCATCCTATACTAAATCATATTTAAAAGCCGAGTTGGTTGTGACGGCTGATTCTCACAGTGGACTTGAACAGATATAGGTGAGTATTAAGCTTGTTGGCAAGCGATTGTGTCTGGGTTCCCTATATACGTCTCCCACTACAACATTATTCTTTTGTAAATGAGACTGTCTTTTCTGAGTTACTACCTCAATATGATTTTGTTATTTTCGGCGAGGATTTCAATGCTGACTTCCTGAACTCAAAAACAAATGGTTTCACATTATTTGATAATTTTATTAATTAATTTGGTCTAGCACAGATTGTGTCTCAGTCCAACCGTACTGCAAATAGCACACAAACCCTTTTAAATCTAAGTTCTTTAATTGTAAATAACCCAATGTAATCGACATGAATAATCACTCTGATCACTGTCTTGTAACTTGCAACTTAAACTTAAAAAAACCTACGGCGGAAATTAAGTTTCGAACGTATCGTGACTATGGCTTTTTTGATTATAATGATTTTATGGGCGACCTTGTAGGAGTAAACTGGGAATCAATTTTTGAGTTTAACCATGTCGATGATAAATCATATTTCTTAAATATAAATATAAAATATAAAATATAAAAAACTAAAAACAGATGCTGCTAGAGACGAATACAGGAAACTACGTAATTTTGTCACTATGGCTGTTCGCAATGAAAAGAAAGCATACTTAAACCGTAAATTAAAATCAAATCCTACTAATTTTTGGTGCACTATCTTCTATTTAAATATAAATTCTAAGCCTAAATGCCATTCTGGTATTCCTCATTCAGCTGTATCATTTAATGATACCTTTGTCAGCGGTGTGTCAATCTCTCTAAAAAATTATGAAGAAGTTATTTCTAAATTATACGAAAATAGAGTCCATCCCAACATTGACCGCCAATTTGAATTCGCTGAAGTCAGTCAGGAGAAAATTAAGAAATTAGCAACTATATTATTACATTCCGTGCTAGCGGTGTGGATGGCTATGACATAGAACTTATATCCGTGAGTATTCCGTATCTGACACCACATATCACCTATCTGATCAACAGATGCTTAAATACTGGGATATTTCCTACTGTTTGGAAAAAAGCTAACGTAGTTCCCGTTCCAAAAATAATTCCGACTATCGCTTTATTAGTATTATTTGTACCATGTCGAAGATACTAGAAAAAATAGTTGCTGAGCAATTAAATAATTTCCTTCTTATTAATAATAATTTTACACATGAATAACGATAAGCGCTTTGACACTCATGTATCACATTTGTTGCAGATTTCATACTATAAACTAGCTTGTAATAGTTTTGTCTTGGGTATGCTGACATTCTTTACTGCCAGCCCTCACTCAGAAGAGTAAAAATAGTCTTCAAATACTCCCAGAATTCCTGTATAAGGTTTTGCTATGGATTGAGAAACTTCGACCATGTCTCACAATTCTATAGCCAATCAAAATGGTTAAACAGTCGTTTAAAACTGCATATGGCTTGCTTAGTATTCAAAATCCGAGTATCTGAGTCTCCCCCCTATCTTTTTGAAAAGGTAGTGAAAGTCTGAGATGTTCATAATGTTGCTACAAGGCTCCGTAATTTGTATACTGTTTCCAGACACAACACAGCGACGTTTCAGCGATTCTTCTCTTATTGTGCTGCTAGACTCTATAATACGTTGCCTGAACACGTTAAGGCTTGTTCATCGGTTCTTGCTACGAGAAAACAACGTCAGTATTTATTTAGAGCCCGAGATTAAAGTGTGTGTTTTTTCTTTTTTATTTCGGTATAAATAATGTTTGCTTTCAATCGTTTCACATACGATTTGGGTAACATGTATTTTATGTATAACTGCTAAACTCATGTATGACTTGTATATTTTTCTATCGTTATTGGTTCATGCTATCTACACGCGAGTATTATTTATTTGTTTAAGACCATGTTAGTAAAAATGTTGTCACCTTAGTTTTTTATTGTGGTTAGGTGAGCAGCTATGCTGGATCTCGTCACCATTTTAAATATGTATTTATCTTTGTATTTATCCCCAATAATAGCCATTTGAATTTGAATTTGAGATGCTAGAACGTCTCTCTAAATTTTAAAAAAATGGCAAGGCTAACTTTCAGCCCTCAGGCCCGTTCACATTCCCAGCTGTTACCATTGCTACCACAGCAACGGTTTGTGTTACCTCTAATATTGGTAGCGTCACCTACTCAACTAGTGTAATTTCCGGTAACATACCCAGCCCATCTGTGGTCTATAGTCAAATTCTGCCAGCTATTCATAAATCATTCTTGATCTCTAGTAATATACCTGAACAAATAACCCCCCCCCCCCGACTCCTTCTGTCAGACCTGTACCATTACCGTGGCTCTGCCATGTTTTTGGAATGATTGGAGGAAATATGTTCCACCCAAAACATTAATAAAAAACGGAAGTACACGCCCAAATTACTACAAGACGCAGTCGGGCTTTGATTTGAAAACAATCGTCCCTCCTGGACAAACTAGGAAGACTTCCGAATAGGTTTTTAAAGTTTCTATGTTCCTGTAAATTACGAGGTAGATCTAGAGGTAGAGATCAGCCGACGACTCCAAAGGAACAATGAACCAGCTTCTTTGCATATTACCGATCTACAGACATTGATACATCATCATGGAAATGTAATTCATGACCAATAATGGGCATGGTTATACCGTGACTTATTACCAGAGTACCGGCAACAAATAAGACGCCAAGACTTTACCGAGATCACAGCCTTTCCATTTGCCGTGAGAGCCAAATCGTTCTGGCGAAAATATTGATAGTCCACTTATTCCAGGAATTCCTAGACAATCTGGCAACTCATCAAACTACCCATCGTCTCCAAGCGTACAAAATAGCTCTAGTCCTGAAAATTGCCAGTCCACTCAAAATTCTCGAATACCGCAGCTGATAAATATTTGTTAGAGATGCGGCCAAGCTTGACATAGCCGGAATGAATTTCGAGGAACTCCGAAGCTATTTTGCTCTAGATGCGGCAAAGAGGGTCTAATGTCTAAAGACTATACCTGTTCCCGAAATTCACGCTCGGAAAATTAGAAAAGCGGAGTACAGTAACGAGTAGTGTGGCAGAATTCGTCGAAGCCTAATATGATTGTGCGACATTATAAAGCCGTCCACACCTTATCCTATGTTTTAAAGGCAAAAACTACCACGCATTAATAGACACTGGAGTCGTTTAAGCCTACATAGGTCGCCAGTTACGGGCTGAATGCAAGAAAAGTAATAAGCAAAAAACAACAACTGCTCCAGTTACCAGATTTGGCCAATAACCAAATAAAGTACTTCTAGACAGACAAGTTCTCCCACAACGTAGAAATGTTATTGCCTCTCTCGTGCTCACTGAACTATGTTCAAGGCCACCGTTTAGTTTAACGGTTCAAGAGGAAAAGAGTGTACAAGAATTCCTAAATAAGGAGTTACCGAAATTTGAAATTTTGAAGAGATTTAAGGAACTACCCCACTGGTTAAGCATACTATACATTTTTTTTATTTACTCAAGGCATCATTAGTGACTTTAGAGGAAGAGCAAAGGAAGTAATTTCAATATATGTTTGTTTCGACTGGGATGCCATCAAAAACTTAATTCGAAATTTCGCTGATCAAAGAAACAAGAATTCCCTCTACTTATTCTCAGTCAAAATGCTGTTGAAATCAGCAACAATTTTATGAAAAAGTAATGGATTCTCTTAACACTCCATACAGTTATATCGAGCTTCACGACGACAACGAAGATGTAAAAAGAAGCATGGAGAATTTCTTCCAACAACAGGCCCTGACCACCTTTCTTGATGGACTTAAAGAACCTTTGGGATACACCATAAGAGCAATGATACCACCGAATCTCCCCTCAGCAATGCAGCATATTCAAGAAGAAAATAGCATAAGATACCTTCAAAACGGAATCAACACTCCAAACATTAGCAGATTTATTCAGCCTTTTAATATACAACGCCAGCCAGTTTTCACTCCATCCTTCGTTTCCTCTCAGTGGCAGCAACTCCCAAGACCCCTAATGCAACACTATGAACCACAATGACTACCAGCGTTGCATAGACCCCCAACGTTTCAGCAGCTGCCACTCTTCAGACCACAGCCTCAACAACCTTTTGAATTTCAAAAACCGACGAATGGTCATTCAACCGCCGAGATTGCAACCCAGTAAATCATTCTAACAGACTGTATGGACAAATAGACCTGGACCTTCCCAACCTTTTCAGCCCACACCCATGAGTACCACCTCGAGAGCAACAACCCACAACAGATCTTATTTCAGGATGCTGCCTCAGGCCATGCCCAAGAACTATTTAACATAGAACAGCAAGAAGAAGCTCGTGAAAATGATCCCGAGCCATACCCAGAGGTATATTCCCCATACGAACAAGATGGTTACCAATACCAATTCGAAGAAAAATTTTAAGAGGACATCAGAACAGACGAAGAAAGATAGTAGAGCTACATAACTATACGTATAAAAAGAGCTACATTTCAATTGCAGATTCTCCACTTAAACTTTACGATTATAATTTCGCGAGGGAATTAACAATTCTAAAAACTATTTCTGAGTTGAATTTTGAGGTAGGTAACTAAAGACCCCAGCTAACTTTTTAAGAAACGTTGAATTATTGTCATTTGAATCAGTGAATCTTATTCGTGATTCCGGAAATGTTTTGGTTTGATTAGAAGCATTAGTGTCTAAAACGGGAACAGCATTTTGGTTGTTTTTTAATTGCGTTTTTCTTTAGAATAGGATTCCGAATCTAATGTAAAAATGCTTTCCATACATTTATAAGTTATTACATAAAAACAAATTAAATAAACGAAATTCCATACATTGCCAATGTTAACTCAATTGTTATTGTCAGTATTGTAACTGAATCAATCAAGTGTATAAGTTACATTTTTTTATTCCGGTAAAATTGATACTTAGAAACTATATAGCAACGGATTATTTTAATAATAGTTTACTACTTTTGAGAGTATGTCTAAATTAAGTTCCAAATTATCTGAAGAACTGATATAAAATACTGTGAATATATTAAAAAGAATCTTTTAAACTTGCAAATTAATTTATAAAGTTAACAGAAATCTTTAAATATCTTATATTTACATGTATTTCAGATAACTAGAGCAATATAGTTACAGGCTGTACCAGATAAGCGTTCTAAATTAGTACTTTGTTGTATTATCGAAATTAAAAATCGCGGCGTAATTCGTTTTACTTCAATACAAAATACTTCAATCAAAAGTCTTAATGCCATTATAGACAAACAGCTATCCCCGAAGCAAATCAGAATAGTCGAATAAATAGTATCCCTCAAAAGCTATTCAATTGATGTAATTTAATTGTGCTTTATTATTTCTCAAAATGCGTAGTGGATGAACCTGTATCATCCTGTATAACAATTCTAAACAGCTTAGATATTATTCAAAGGGAAAATTAATGTGGTCAGAATATTTGACAGCGATTTATGGCATCACAGTTTCTTCACGTAAAATTGAATTAAATATGCTTTACTATGTCGCTATTAAATTTTAATTTGTTTGCACCCTCGCTAGGGGAGCATGATGCAAATAGTCGTCTACTGGATGTTGCAAGAAATATATTAACTGTGAATTTTCGAAACAGAAAGAGCGCTTGACAGATTACATTTACAACAACAGAAAAAATAAAGTCACAACAGAGGAAAAACGGACGTCTTGTACCTTGTAGAACATACAGGTCGTGTGGAAATTCCATTTGGATATTTTGATTTTACTTGAAAAGAAAATGTTAATTACAAAATCGGTGAAAAGGCAAAATTCATGGGATAAAAGGTCAATTAAAGAAAAATAAAAGGAATTAATATCCCGCCAGAAAATTGTCATATATCCTATAATCTACAGTGAAAACAAAAACATGTTTAATTAATTCATTTCAAAGCCGTGACACAAAAGATGGTTTCGCCATATAAATTTAAAACTACTACCCAAATCCTAACCAATATAAATGAATATTTTTATTCAGTAAACTTACACTAACATACAAATATCAGCAGCAAAGTACATCACTGCCGGGAAACAAACGGGTTTTCTTTTGTTTCATGATATATACTTCAGTTTAGTGCCACAGTTCAGCAGGGGACTCAACTACCAACATTAAAAGAAATTTACCCGATTAAGACAGGTCCACTTTATTCAGACTGTTTGTTGCCTGGAACGCTCAAAATATCTGTTTTCCGATTTCAATAAAATTTGATACAGTTTTGCCACTAGCATTATACGAAATTGCTGGCTGAAGTTTTAACAAATACTGGCATTTACTGGCAAGTTTTTTGAGGTACTTTGCGATGGACTAAATGAGAGCAATTTACATGAAAATTATATACACTACCGCTATGATGGTATTTTTTGCGTCTATTACCAAAAAATAACGTCAAACAATTATTTTATGATGCGCTTGCGCAGGTGCATTTATAAAGACTTCTCTTGAAAATATTAACACGCAATTTAATTTGCTTGTTTATTTTTTATTTACATAAATTTGTAATAGATTTTGTATATTTTAAATATCAAACAAATATTATTTTTCTGTTTTATCCTTTTATTTTATACACATGAAACAAAGAAAAAGGAAAGAACAACAAGGAAACAAAAGCAAAAAAACAGAAGAATAACTTCAATAAACATTAAAAAGCTCCTTACTTATATAACACAAGAAAATTATTTTTTAAACTAAGTACAAAATTAACAGATCATTAAGCACAAAAATTAGGATTAGCAAATTTTTGTTACTTATATTGATATAATTTTAAATTAAACCTTATTTTAACATTTTTTTCGTTTGGTTTAAAATTTAAACAACCACCTTGATGTTTAATGCCATCTTTTGTACTCAGTAAGGCAACAACAGTATCCGTTTTTAGCCTATTTCTGTGGTCTGTTTTAATCAAATTAAGATCGCTAAACAGTCTTTCACAACTAGCATTTGAAAATGGTAATATTAATAAAAAGTTAAAAACAATTTTCAAATTTTTAAATATTTCACAATTAGCTGCATTTTTTAGCTGAAATCATTCTTCTCAAATTCGTCTGCTGGCAAATCGACACTTACGTTTAAATTATTATAGTCCAGCCACGCATGCTCTCTCCATTCATTATCTAGTTCCTGACAAGAAACAAATTCTTTTAAAATTGGAAATCTCTCAAGGACATGAAATAACGTTTTAGTTTCAAATTTCTGAGCAATTTTTGGCTCTAAAATAGATATAATATCGAAAAGAGTGTCTTCAAAAGTAAATCGGTTTTTAATTTCTGCTATAAGTTTAAGATAAAATTTTAAACAAAATGTTAGAAAATTCATCATGCCTCTTTCTTCAAAATTATTATCTTTTCTTAAATCTTGAATTGATGCATAAGGTGCAATACCTAAATAAATGTCATTTAGACTTTAGAGCAACAAAATTTCCGGCATTTTTAAAATCGAAATTTAAAATGTTTTCTTTCGGTAATTCATTTTTTTGTATAAAATTACTGCCTGTGGTTTTATTAATCTAAGCACTTCCGGTTTAAGCTTGTGCAAAAACGGGTGTTCGGATTGAAACATAACGTTAAATTCATTTAGCAATTTTAAAATGTAAGCCATAAACTCTATGTAGATTTTCGTGTACTTATTATTTAAAGTCTCCAAGATTTGGTTGTTTGTCACCGATGGATCTTCAAAAGATAAAACCCTGAAATATTCAATTAAAGAATCATATTGTTCAAGAATTCTTATACATTGTTCTAAAGACAACCACCTAGTTTGATCAGATAATAGAATTTTATGAATTTTAGTTTAAAAAAAAAACTTGAAATTCTTTAAATTTTTCTTGCCTACTAAAACTCCGACTGAAGTGGGCTCCAATATTTCGGAGTACATCGTCCACTGAACGAGGCAGTTCCAAACAGGCTTTGCTGGCACATAAATGGATCATGTGACATGAACATTTTACTAGTGCTATATGTGGCAATTCTAATTGTAAATGTGAACAAACTGAATTAAATTGTCCTACCATCACACTAGACGTATCGTAGGCAAAACCTACTAGGTTTTTTAAAGGAATATCTTTTGTTGCCAGACTTGTTTTTAAACATTGGAATAAAGCACCTGCATCCCCGGAAGCCACCTCAACCATGTCAAAAAAACCTTGTAACAACCTTATGTTCTGAGGTGGAAAAATATATAACCGTAAATCCACATTGCTAAATTTTCCCTACGTCTGTCGTCTCGTCCACAATCAAAGAGAAAAAAGAGCCAGGTTTCGCAAAATTTTCATTCTGAAAATATTTTCCTAAGTTATCTTTTATGAGTGAGGTGGTCTTGGTTCTTCTACAAGCCAAATCTTTAGCGATTTTGCTATCGGTAAATATCTGGCCACAAATTGGACCACGTATCCATGAAGGAAAATGGTAAATTGTTTTCTGCTGAAGCGGCTGCGATTTTCAATTCCGCAAATTTTATTTTAATAAAGTGGGAATGGCTTAACAGTTTCTCCAAATCTCGTGACTGTTTAATGCTTTTTGCCGAATTTAAATATTTTTCTGATTTAGCATGCCTAAGTATGTCTACTTTGTTGGGAAAAATCGTTGTATCGTACACCTTACATTGGGCATATTCAATAAGGTCCTCCTTTTTATTTTTAGGAGACCTTATAAGCCAAATCTTAAAATCGTCATTTTCCAGCCAACTTGAATTAAATTTATAAAATCTAGTTAATTTTCTTTTAGCGGGTTTCTCGGAGGTGCTGCTTATTGACTCCTAAAAAATAATTTCTGCTTGTTTTATTTTAATTTAAAAGTGATATTGATATAAAGTTAAAGTAAAAAAAAATATAATTACGTTTGTAACTGAAGAAATAGAATCTCTTTCATCTGATTATTCTATCCCCTTATCTGATCCTGAATTTTCTGGTCTTTTTGGCTAAAAAATGTATTTTATTTCAACAACTACCTACTTTTCATATAACACTTTGCGTTTTGTATAATTTAAATTTATTTACTTACATTTGAAGGGCCAGGTTTTGCCAATTTTATAAGTTTTCCATTTTTAAAACTAAAACTGAAATATAGGAATCAGTAATAAAACAAAACTTTTAATTTATTATCAAGCATAAAGAAACGAAGCCTTAGTGTTAGCGCGTCGGCGTTAGATCTCTTTCGTCTGTTCAGTGGTTCACCGAATTACAGAACAGCCAGTTTACACAGAACTGTCTGTTTATGGCGCTTCCAAATAAGATTGAAGCTAATCTGTTTAACCCCAGCATCATTCCGTCATTGTTTAACGCACGAAAGTAAACAAAACAACGCCTGTCTAGACCTGACACCCGCTACCGAGATTTCGGTTTTTGTGGTCACTGCACACTACACGATAGGGCTAAGGTTAGTTATCGATATTTTAATTAACGCATAATTTTTAATATATTACGCATTTTTTACCAGTAAAGCAAAGTAAATAATAATCAAAAATTTCAAATTAAAAGAATTCAGCAACTGATGTGGAGTGGAGTCGTTACTGGCAAATGTCCTCATTACTATCAAAATGGCAACACTGACAGTTGAGTCTGAAGTTACGACAAATCCCCGGGTGTTATTCGCGTTGCCAAATCTACCGTTTTTCAGAAATATATAGACTTCTAATTTTTGTATGGAACGCTTTATCTTTTATTTTATAGTTATATTCTACAACAAACTTATAATACTTGTTAAAGTTGTTTAACCTAAGCTTTAATTTTTTGAGATTTTAGGGGTCGAAAATAAAGTCTGACGTTCTAAAATATTTAATTGCTTAGAGAAGGCTTTGGATTAGTAGAATTTGCTTAAAACATTTTTTTGCATTTGTAAATGCAACGGGAAAAATAAAAACAAACAAATATTTGGTTTTGGGATTCAAATCGGGAGACCGAGCTGGCCATTCAATTTTATCCCTCTACCTATTCATCTCTAAAAACGTTTGGTATAAGCAAGAGTCCCCAAAAATAAAGTCAAACTGAAATTAACGCAGCCAACTATTCTTAGATAGATAGAGAGTATGGAGGGGTGACTTGCGCCAACCTATTACTCGGGCCTCTCAGGTGGCCCATTGTAACCTCCTTCGGAGTTTTACTCGTCGAGCCAGCCAACAGCATTGATGTAGTTCAGCACCGTAGCGGCCGAGCATCCTCCGATTGTGGCCAACTCTGGCCATGTTTCCCCCATAATGGATTCCCTGGTATTTACAAGAGCTGAGAAGTAACAAAGAACATGTTCAGCAGTCTCGTCGTCCTCGTTGCACCCCTCACAACTTCGATTCGGGAGGACGCCAAAGGTGTGAAGGTGTTGGTTTAGCTTACAGTGTCCCGTTATTATTCCTACCAATTTTCTAAGATTGGCGGCACCTGAGTGTCTAAAGCCCTGTCTCTCCCATCTCTCATTTAGAATCTTTGTCGACTGTTCGTTTATCTTTAGATTGATTGCCTTGGAGGGTAACGGCGCGAAGGGTTCAGGGTCGCATAGTTTGACCTTAATCCAGGACAATGTGACCGTATTCCTCTGGGAAACCGTCTCCAGCATCTGGTAAAACTCAAGAATCAGTTTGGATGTTATTTTGTTCTTTTTTAGGATTCGCAAAACTTGTTTGCTGTCTGTGAGAATAATAACTTTTTTACCTGTTATTCTTTCTTTTTCTATTTGTACGGCACCTTGCAGAAAGCTTAGGGCTATACTAATTCCCAGGTCGAGTTCTGGTACATACACTCCCAAGCCAGCTTCAGATTGATTCTGCGAGCCGTCAGAGTAGATGTGAAGCCGGGAATCAGAGCATCCGTTCGGTCTTCCACAAGAGGTTGTCGTGCGACATCCTCCAGGAACACTTGGGCATGTCCCCGACCCCAGTTTTTTCTACAAAACGGGTTAACGGCATGTAGCCTGACTGCCGTTCTCTCTGCACCGCTTTTCAGAAATACATCAAGAGGCGGCAAGCACAGCAGCACCTGCATTGCCATCATAGTTGTGGATCTCATTGCGCCTGTAAACGTCAGACATGCTAATCTCTGTAGCTGTTGCATTTTATTATGCAACTATTCTTGTATACATGTTTTCCTTCAAACTTTGTGTGTGAAACTACTGGGAGGGAAAAGGTCAAGGGAGATGCGTGCACTAACTAATAGTAGTTCCCAGTTTTCCTTTATATTTGAGATTACCGTTAAAGAATTAGGCATACCGTCCAGATCTAAACAAAAAATGGTGTATTGTTTATTCGGAGGTGCGCAATCGGAGCAAATGTATAATTCCTATGAATTTACAGTAAAGCAGGATTGATATGAGTGTAACTTTGAGGTGTTTGATGCGCCAAAAATTTGTAGTAAAGTTACTTCTGTTTTTCCTGGACACTGGATGGAAGAGTTCAGTGAACAAAATATTGGACTACATGATGTGAATGGCTTTATTAAAACTGAACTACTGATTGGCTCAGATGTAGATGGGAAGTTAAAAACTGGACTACGTTATGTTTTGAAATGGTCTTGTGGCAACTGAAACTGGAAAAAGTTCAAATGGAAAACTCAAAGCAAAACCTGTCTCAGTCAGTTTTAAGCCTTTTTGTTAATGACTCTTAAGTAACCTATAAGAGTTAGATGTACTGGGAATCCCCGAGCCCACAAAGGAAAAAAGTAGACAGGAGTTACAAGCAACTCTAAAACAGTTTTTTACAAAGACTAACACAAGTGTTAGTAAAGACTACTATAGTTGGAAGGTCATCACCTTCTTGCCGCTAAAAGATAAATCCTATGTCTCAATTTAATCCACTTATTACTTCAGGGAATCAAAAGTGGAATAGAGCCGGAGTGTGATAATTTGTTTCATTTATGCGATGACATTTTAAAGACATAAATGCAAATACAACTGTTGACGTTGGATATTTTTTACCTCAGATGCCGAATCTCGACAAAAAGATAAATCGTCACTAAATCAATGCCTGGACAAGAGACTTAATTGTATCTTCCAAATTCCCAATATCCTGATCAGGTTCAGAGAAAAGAAAATAGTGGTTGTATCAGATATACGAAAGACCTTCTTGCAGATATCAGAATTTTTTTAAATGGATCCATAAATACGGGAAATTATTTATAGACGTTTAGTATTTGTGGTATAGTGGGTATTGTATGTGGTATTAAAAATATTGTCTAACGCGAAATCGTTCCGGAAAATAACCCTTGGGTGAAGTTGTGTCGATCGGTAGTAACAATGATAAATGGCTGAACTGGCCTATCGGACGTCTAACAGAATTTTTCACAATTAGGATAGAGGATGGACAAGTGCGGTTGGTGCATGTAGCGAAAGCAAGGGGACAGATATTACATCCAATTCAAAAAGTGTATTCACTTGAAGAGAATGGGGTACCACTGGTAGTGGCACCGCCTGAGGAGGTGCCACTACCAGAATCGATCACAGCGGAAACCGGTAGTGATAAAGCAGAGTACCCTTACCAAAATTTTGACGCAGTAGCAGAGTAGTAAAGTTACCTAGTAGATATATGAGTAGTAAATTCCGAGTAAGCGTATAATTTCTAGAATATTTAAAAAATTATTACAAATATCAGTTTATATAATATTGTTATAAAAGTTTAATGTTGTGAGAAACTTCATGGTAATCTTAAGTTTCTCAGACGGGAGAATATTATAAATTGTACCGAGTTTCATTCGGGTTTTTGAAAAGACCTAGAGTTGTGGCAACCCTTCGGTTGACATATTGAAAGAAGACGTATCAATTAGTTCCAAGCGTGAAGATTTTTTAAGGTTAAGTAATAGTTGTTAGCTATTAGTCATTATTCTATTTCAAGCAAATATTTATTAAATAAAATCATAGCAAAACGCTTTCGGCTTTCACCATTTTCAGTGCCACTTGTCAAAAAAGCACAGGTTACTGTCAGAAAATGGAGCATATGTTTTACAACTTTAACACCATGTTTGACTAGATCGATTAAAAGGGTTGGGAAACTACTCCCCTTTTTTGGGGTTTCAATGTTATTAAATATTGTGAAGTGACATATATTTTTAAATGTTTATATTGTTGTTCTTGTTCATATATGCTCCCTTTTCTGAATGTGACCTGTGCTTCTCTGACAAATAGCACTGAAGACGGCGAAAACTTAAAGCGCTTTGCTATACTTTTTTTAAATACATATTTGAACGAAATACGTACGAAAAAGTAGGAGATCAAAGAGCCTTAGCGGAAATATACTATTTAACATAAAGAGGGAAGTTGTTGTTTCTGCAGGATATATCGCTAAAATTCTCGGTAGAAGTTACAGCTAAGTAATGGAATATTACAAACGTTTTTTTTTGTCAAAGGCGGTCAATAATTATAAATCAAATATACATTATCCAAAAATAGATGGTGTTAATAAATTACTAATCTTGATGCCTTTTTATTAAACGTTGGTACCATTATACCATAAAAACTAATGTGTATGATAACATTTTTTTTTACGAAAAAATAGTCCAACCTCCATCGTTTCTATACGTATAATATATAAAATAAATATTTATACATACAAAAACCTTTTGTCTCACAAACACAAGGCGTTATTTTGTTCCATCATATTGGATTCCTACCAATATTATACCAATTTGTACTTAATCACCCTTGATTTTTGGGCATAATTATATCACATTTAATTTTTCTGCAAAATTTAAAGTCAATTGAATAAAATTTTTTACGTCGATTCTTTCAAATTTTATTTGGCCGCCATTTTATTCTACTATCTTGAATTCGTACCACAACTTTACGAGTTTATCTCTATATCACACTTAACGCTTGCTCAAAATTTGAAATTAATTTGGTAAGTAGTTTTTCAGGCTGATTTTTTTTAGATATTTTATTAAGCCGACATTTTGTTTTGCTATCTTATATTCATACCAAAATGTTGAAGTCAATCTGATAAATAGAACAGACAACAAACAGGCAAAGGCACCGACAGAATTGATAAAACATATTTTTTGGCATCTAGGGACGCTAAAATATGAAGATATGTAAATTTGAGAGGGTAATTTTTTCAGAACTAAAAACATTTTATTTGGCCGCCATTATGTTCCGCTATCTTGAATTAGTACCACAATTTTACTAGTTTATCTCTATACCACAATTAGTTATGAGATACAGTTTGAAATCAGGCTATTAAGTAGTTTTTCAAGCTGAATTTTTAATTATTTTATTAAGCTGCTATTTTGTTCCGCCATCGTGGATTCGTACAAAAATTATACCATTTGATTCCTACATAATACTTGATTTTTTGCAATATTTGAGATAAATTGGATATTACTTTTTTAGTAATAATTTTTCATTAGGCCGCCATTTTGTTTTGCCATATTGGATTTTTAACAAAATATTACTAGGTTATCCCCATGCCTCTTAATTTTTGACCAAAATTTGAAGTCAATCGGGTAAGTAGTTTTTGAGCTATGACGCGAACAGACAGACTGACGGAATTCAGAAAACATGTTTTGCGGCATCTAGGGACTCTGAAACGTAATGATCTGAAAAATCTCGGAGGATAATGTTCTCACGATTGCAATATTACTTCCCTTTTACGAGGGAAGCAAAAACATAGATATAATTAAATGAAAATATGTTTCATTTTTCGATTTAGATCTCTCTTAAAATAAAAGATCCTTGGTCATTTTATATTATTTGTCTCTTTAAAAACTGCATTTAAATATATACAAAAAAAATCTACAAAAAGTTTTTTTTTTTAAATTGTTTATAATATCGTTCGAAGAAATGTTATTTATTTTACTAATTACGTTGTTTGCTGAGGAAAAACACTGTTTTAAAAAATTAAATTTTATTTTAGAACCGAAAATTTACAAGAACGAGAGCGGACTAACAAGTGTTTCAACACCGTTCTTTGCTTCTATTTACAAGCTATCGTTATGTCAAAATAGGAATGCGATGCGAAGCATTATAGGGGATGTAACTTGCTTTAACTGGTTATAAGTGGTAAATGGAAACTTAAACGTAAAATTGGGGATGTTTAAAAAGACATTTTTAAATGGCGGCAAGATTGTTAAAATTGAAGGACTATCTTTCTGAATAGGAGACAACGAATGGCCACTTTTTATAAGTATAATATATGAACTCTATAGAAGAAGGTCTTGAGGTATAATGAGCGTAGATTATACATATTTTTTAGGATATTAAAATATTCTGAAAATTATTTTAGGAACACTTAAGATCTCTACATTAACTCTTTGAAAGCGCACAAACAAGGATTAACTTAGACACGAGAATTCACTTACAATAAATAATTTTAAAAAATTTTGTCAAAGTCGAATTGACAGATAATTTCTAAGGAATCGTCTTGCTTTATTGTTTTTATCTAGTCAAAATTTCGTTGTTGAGAAATGCTTAAAAATGATAAAAGGTACACAGCCGTAGTTCCTTTTTTGAAGAAAAATAAAACAAGACGATTTGAGGAAATTATTTAAAAAAGCTTTTCTTCCAAAAAAAACTTCTCAAATAAAATATTTTTTCAATTCTCGTATCTAAGTCAAAAGTCTGCAAGCTAAAAATTCAAATTATTTCGCCTCCGTAAACTAGCACCACCGCAGGTTCGGTGCGGCTAATACCACTTGCACTACGTATAATATTTTCGAGCATTGAATTGCTGAAATTATTGCTCCAGGGAAATATTTGTGTCGAGCATGTGAAAATGATTTTACAATATAGAAATATAGCTATATCTAAAACTGTTAATAAAATCTTAACTCCTAGGAATTTCAAATGAAAAATGTTACAATACTGTTGTATTGTAAAGTAAATAAGGTAAAACGGATATGTTTAAAAAACGTTCCATTTTATGGTCGAAGCTCAATAAAAATTGTTTTTTTTTATTTTTAAAATTTTTTGCTCAGAAACAACGCCCTCCGTCGCACAAACGGTTCAAGTTTTTGACAAAAACAAAAAAGCTTCTGAAAGAGCATAGATAAAAGAAAAAAGTCTTAAGTTACAATGCAAAACAGTTTTTAAGATTTGGAGCTAAATGTTTCGCGAAAAAACTACTTGGGTCCAATATTTTTTCTTTCTTTCTAAAAGCACATCGATGCCTCGAGATCCCGTTGGAAAACCGGATTGGATGAGTTGGAGTGGCGAAATGCTTAAGTGGGACTGGATGCAGGATAGATGCATTTTACTGCCCTCGTAAAAGTGAAGTAAGTATTGTAATTGTGTAAATATAAAAACATGTTTTCGCGATTCCGTCGGTTTGTATGTCTGTCGGTCTGCCTGTTAATATATAATATTTACTACGAATCCAAGATGGCGAAATAAGATGGTGCCTTAATATAATATTTAAAAATTCAGCCTGAAAAGACTACTCAATAGATTGATTTCAAATTTTGTGCAAGAATTAACTCTGGTATAGAGATGAACTGGTAAAATTTTGGTATGCATTCAAGATGTCGGAATAAAATTGCGGCCAAGTGAAAGGTTTGCAATCGTGAAAACATTGCAGGTTTTACATATTTTACGTTTTAGCGTCCCTAGATGCCAAAAAATATGTTTACTCAATTCCGTCGGTCGGTCTGTCTGTCTGTCTTTCAGTTCGCGGCGTAGCTAAAAACTACTTTTTATTTAATAGAAATAAAAACTACCCTATTGACTCGAAATTTTGATCAAAATTTAAGGGTTGTGTGGGGCTGATCTAGTATTATTTTGGTAAAAATCCAATACGATAGAACAAAATGGAGGCCTAGTGAAATGTTAAAAAAATTATTATTAAAAAAAATATCCAATTTATCTCAAATTTTGCACAAGAATCAAGGAATCAACCTGTAATATTTTGGTATGAATCCAAGACAACATGAAAAAATGGCGGCCTAATAAATTATTGAAAAAAAATTAAATTTTGGACATCTATTAAGTGTGATATAGAGATTAACTGGTAAAATTGCACGATTTCAAGAAGGAGAAACAAAATAGTGGCCAAATAAAATGTCTAAATATATCAATGTAAAAAATGTTCTTATTCAATTGACTTACTGTCTTGCAGCAAAATTTAATATGATTCAGAGATTAACTGGTACGAATTCAAATGACGATACAAAATGGCGGTCTTAAAAGATCAGTGTAAAAAATGTATTTTATTTTAAATCGTGCCCAAAAAATAATTGTAGCATAGAAAATGGGAAAATTGGTACGATTCCCATATGATGGAACAAAAAGGTGCACAATAAAAATGTTTGAAAAGACAGTATACTTAAGGAAATTTAGCGATTTTTTTAGAGTATAGGCCACGATTATTTGAAACTTTGGTAAACTTTACTACAAATAGATAATATTTAGGGCTTGTGAATCCTCTCGTAATATGTTTCACATACATGGTGTAATAGTATTTAATACGAATTTAATTTATACTGGGCGGATAAGTAACAGAGCATATGTTATGTTATACAGACAGGACAATAATTTTCTTCAGAAATTCTAAGCTACGCGGTGTATTTTTTCTAGTTAGCAATTTTGGGTAATAAATAGAGGAAATTTTGTTTTGGCAGCTGTGATAATTTCAATTTTTTTTCTCTACTAGAACCGCAGTTAAAGGAAAGAAACAGTTCTCTCACGCCTTTGTTGTGCTCCCAAAAGATGCCTGCAGCTAATAGCTCATGATATAATAGACCGAAGGAAGGTATGATATCGCGCATCGATCTGCTACGTCATCGCGTGATTAACGCCGCCTGTCATTGACCTTTGGCCATATGATTTCAGTGCATTTTCAGTTAATATTTAAAAGTGTTTGCGGATATCTGTGTCCTTTTTTAAACAACAATAAATATGAGGTGTGCTGTGTTCGGGTGGGACGGGGATAATCAAGCAAAGAATTTTGATAGGAATATAAGGTTTTTTACTTTCCCTAAAAACAAATAATGTTTACATGAATGGACACGCTTGTGTAAACGCAAAGCTAAATTTAATACAAATTTGGCGCGGATATTTTGTCAAAGATGACTATATGTATATGATATATATATATATATATATATATATATATATATATATATATATATATATATATATGATATCTATATCAAAAAAGACAACAATATAAATCTGGACGAAAGAGTCGACATTTTTAATAAAAAAAGAGATTTTCAACTAGAATAAGGCTGTATTTTATTAAAATTTTATTTGTTTATACGATTACATATAATATAGGAACAAACGGCAGCTTGTGCACATTTTAGTATGTGTCGTTTTATTCCCTCTCATACCTGCATTTTTTAATTAGACCTCCTCCCCTCAAATGGGACTTAGTTACGTCCCTGTACTTGATATTATAGCATTTTTTTAGTTCTAAATTGAAATAAATATAAACATGTATAACAAAATAAAGGTATAAAATTAAATACTGTCGGATTTTACACAACTTTAACTCTTTCTTTAGCGTGTTTTTTGTATTTTTATTAAATAAATATATAACTACTATGTCATAAGTTTTTTATTTTAGTGAGTTATATGTCAATGTTTCGTAAGAAAAACATTTACAATTTGATTAATTGAAAACAATGGTAATATAACGTCTAAATGCTAGAAATGACATGCATCTCCATAAGCAAATTAAAAATCTACGCCCGCGATGATGTCACAGCTAGATGTGAGGTATACGAGGCCGCGCGTTTTTTTATCGCAATGAATACATCTACGGGGAAAGATCATTAACTATATTACTTCAGGTAGTCATATTAATATTTAGAGTAGTAGATGTTTAACTTAATAAAAGGTAAACTTATGGACTAAATTTGATTTAATTTAAGGTATTAACTACAAATGTAAAATAAAAATGTATTAAATTATATTTGCGAAATGATGCAAAGAACTTCCAACAATTAGTTTATTCTAATTTAAATTACAAAAATTATACGAACGAGAATCAATACGTTATCGACAGGATATCAAAATCGATTGTACTTCAAAAACAGTCTACCAAGTTCTTAGAAATAGAAAATGTGAATAGATGTTCCCTAAAAAAAGCAATATCCTAATAGCATAACACTTAAATGGCTAATTCTTAAAACTAACAGTCGTACATTTAATAGGTGGTGTAACAGGAACTGGGTCTCGTTTGGCGCCGATATCAAATGTTCAAATTCTAAAGGGATGATTGCTCACATATACGTAGAAACTAGATTATTTCCAACAAAAATCAATGTTTTTTAAAAAAACTGAAATTATCCACAAGATTAAACTGGTCTGCATTTAATAAGCCAAACCAAGAGTGTCTTCCCCTTTTCTCAACACCGTCTTCACACTCTAGGTATCATCTTACATTCTCTAGAAAATATAATCTAATAAGAACTGAAAGGCCCTTGCTCCATAAATACTAGGAAATAAATATGTCAGTACGAACGCAGCTTACAGTACAGATTATTTTTAACTCTATATAACTACCAAATTAACATTTTTTAAATGTCTTTAAACATACCTTGCTGGATCTTGAGGAATTTACATTTCCTCTACTTATGTTAACGTCACATCCAACAACACTGCAGTAAGAAGAATGACTAGCTTAAGAAACAATTTCCAAAACTACACTCTTGTTCCAAATTCAATATTTTTGCTCACCGCGTACAACGCTCCGTAAACACGTAGGTTTAAAATCTTGAGTCACCGCGTACCTAACCACTGCGACGTGACCTGCCGACTAACCGGTAGAACCAGCAGTTCGTTGGTGCCGGAGGCGCGTCGGCAAGAGGGAAATTTATTGCTGAATAGCCAAGTGCTTGGGCTATTTAGAATATATATAGACTCTGCTAGAACTATTGAAAGTTCTAAAGTATCAGTTTGGAGTTTCCGGTAAAGATAGGATATTATGATTTTTAAAAGAAATCTAAGCTGGCAGCTGTCAGAATTGGTTCTAGCGTATTTTTTTTAACGGGTTTCACTATTTGACGTAATTTTAAAAGCGCCATTGAGAAAGAAAATGACATCTATCAAAAAATAATTGCTCTTCCCTATAACGCTTGACATGTCAAAAAAAAATCTTTTTTCCCCCGGAATTTCTGAACTGCTCAAACGTTTTAACTAAGTAGATTTATATATCCTATGCGGCATATTAATAGGTACTGAAGCTTGCCAGTCTAACAACTCTTTTATTGTTGTTTTTATTCCATACACACCTACACTGTAAAATAATATAAATAAAAAATAATTGTAACCCAAGGGCCCGTTGTCATTTTTCATATTTTAAGGGTCATAAATATATAATAATATTGCAATGATGTTGACCATGGAGCTACAAAGAAAAATAAAATAACCGAAATACAAACAAAAAATATGTCAAACCCCCCTTTTCGAACTCAACTGAAAATTAGATCCGAAACGGCCAGAAATTCCATAAAAACAATTTTTGGTATTAATCTGGCTCCCTATTGTATTAATAGAAAAACTTTTATTCACTAAATTTACAACTTTTTTTAGAAAATTTAGCGGGGGGAAATTATCGTACGCGCCCACAGAAACCCCTAAAAGTACCGTAAGCCCATTTAACTGCGTTCCTACTATACGTTGTTTAGGTGAAAATTGCCCGATGATATTTTGTAATGGGTTGTTTCTAAGCTTTTGACCAATTTGAAGTTGGAGAATCCCCCCTCATGGTCAATATTTCTTATTGTTTCATCTCCCACTTTAAATGGTTTCTCACAAATATAACATGCATTATGAAACTCTCTCTTCTGTTGATTATTTAGCATAGCACAATATCTTTCAAGAAACATGTTGTAGATTGATTTGTAAACATGTAATATTGTTACAATAAAGCATAGCATTTTTATGAATACGGATATCAATGATTTATTTAGGTAAAACGTGATGAATAACCCATATATAAAAAAATAAACCTAAAAATTTTAAAATTCTTAAATTTTGCTTTAAACAATTAAATTTGTTTTGAAATAGCTCCTGATCTATAAAAAAGCTAAACATATTTTTTAACGTTTGCACATATTTGTCTGTTCTGCAACTTTTTATATATTATCTCTGACTATTAGAAATATTTAAACATATAATATATACAAATTTAAGGAAAGATAAAATATTTAGTAACTCTTAAACACTTATTAAATAAATATATTACTTACAGCCTACAGAGGAAATTAAGCACAAATAACAACACGGCGGAAGTTCAAATTTATCGTTGAACTGGATTAAGGGAACTAAAGAATCTATATAAAATGCTGTTCGCCTTAGACTTGGTCCTAGTCTCAAGAAGAAACTCTGGAGTTAAACTCCACAACTGTGGGTCGCTACGGTACTGAGATGGGCTCGAGGACCGTTCCTGGGATATGCAACTCCCTAAAGTTGCTTTTTTGAAAGAGACCTGTCCTTTAGGGTTAAGAGGGGCTTCTGTGACGTACAATTGCATGGCATATTTGTAACAAACAAATTGCATATCGTTCAATTGGTTTTTCCCCTAGTCCAGCCCCTAGGATCCTTGGCCATCTGGATTCCTTGAGAGGGATCTCAAAGAGTCCTAGATGGTTCGTTTCTAACCCTGGCATCTCCAAAAAAAGAGATGGGTACAGAGGTAGAAACAACCCCGAAGGTCAAAGAGCTGTCCTCCTGGTTTGTCATGTTCGAGAGCCTGCCACTCTTTTAATCCCTTCAAAAAGAGGGGAACTAATTAATTTGTATTCTACAGGCACGAGTTTTTAGTAAAATGTTTTCATGTATAATGATTTTTCTGGAACGCCGAGAGGCTTCCTCAGGGGGCGGCAAGGTTTTCTCGTGCTCCCGGTTGTGTCGTGTCGTTTGTTTCAAAGCTTTCGTCTTTAATACTTCTCATCTGAAGGCAGCGTTGATGCCTACGTCATCAAAGTTCGTGACCGTGCCCACTCAGTCATTCCTGTCGCAGTTGGTGTATATAAATTAATATTGTTCATATTTACAGGGTGTTGTAATAAACCATCTGGGTTTCCTTCGGCCTGCCAAATTCGCCGCTGACATGCCGCCGATAGGTGGCCCATCCGAATCTCTCTCTGTCTGTAGGTTGGAAAAACTTATTAAAACACTGTTCTAAAAAACGCTTGTAATTTATTGAACAAAGTTTGGCAAAATTCATTTCACAGGGTTCTCTACGTATAAAACATGACAAATCAACAGTATACATTTCACGGACAAAACATTGCAGACAGGGAGACATGATCACAGTTGGAGTGCCACTGCCGATAATACCGTATCAATGCGACCTTTATATGTTTCTAGCCTACAAAATTATGCGCATCTGTATCTTGTCATAGACTCGTTGAGACTTGTTTCACACAGTCTACATTTGTATCAGTTTTTTATAATTAGGAGAAGATATAATTCTTTGAAACCGATGTTTATGGTCCTTTTAGCGAAAGGATTTGAAACGTCTAGTAACAAAACAATCAAGATAATGATAATGTGTTTACAAAGAAGGTAACACCTTGAGGCGAAAAGGATACTCTTTGTCGAGACAAAACATGCGATAAATAGCACCTCTGGGGTGAAAGCGACATCTCGGGGCATATTGTGCTTTAGGGACATTTCAATTTGTCTAGTTCGAGTGGTTTTAGTATCACCATTAAAAGGAACATGATATAAAAATAACTTTAATGAGTTTGACATTTATCTGATTTTTTGATATCCGGAAATTGGAAGGTTTCGATAGTTTTTATACATTTAAAATGCCCTATTCGTTCAGGTGGATGTAAAATGAGTCTTAGTCCTTTTGCACAATAATTAAATATGCCAAATAGATAAGATTTCAGTACAACTTCAGTAGGTACAAAGAAACGACCTATAAAATATTTATAGACAAATCGGTAAGTCTTCATGCAAAAAGCACTTTCTCTTTTATCAAGGAATTTATTCTATTATAAATTTATGAATTCAAAAGGTTAAATAATTGCAGTCAAAAAATATATAATAGGTACATAATAAAAAACATAAAACGAACAAAAAAATGTCACCGATTAATACCTACCAGATGCGAATCTTCCCGATACAACATGGGATCGGTTTTCATCGTTCGTATAATAGGCGAGCGCCTATTATACGAATACGAGTTTAGAATGTCAGCGCATGTTGCTCCCGGTGGTCGTGCGCGCATATTGAAGCCTAATTTATCCAGCGGTAAGATGTAAGCGGGAGTAGTCTAGATAAATTCGTGAACAAACTAAAACACCTGGATTTAAATGTGTTAATGTATGTTGTTTGTCAAGAACGGGAAAGGAAATTGCTTTTTTCTGTTTTCCTAGTAAACCCTCAAGGTATGTAATTTGTGTGAACTCCATTGTAATCGTGAAAAATCACCCTCAGAGATTTTTTCAGATCTTCACGTTTCAGGGTCGCTAGATGCCGAAAAACATGTTTTCTCAATTCCATAGGTCTGTTTGTCTGTCTGTCTGTTCGCGGCGTAGCTAAGAAATTACTTACCCGGTTACCTTCAAATTTTGGTCAAAAATTAATTATCAGCTATTTCTTTTCTAAGGTCATAAAATATTTTTAGCATTTTATCTTTACTTAGCCACCTTACTTCGCAATAGTATGTCACATCATCATGTTCTGAAGAGAGTTCATCCAAAAATGCTTTAAACAGGTGATGGTTAAGACCGCGGGATCTAATGAAATTGATGGTACTTACTACCACATCTATAACATTCTTCAGTCGAATGGACTTAGAGCACAAGTTTTGTTGGTGAATAATGCAATGCAGAATTATTAGATCACATTCTTGCACATTCATAGCGGTTGCTCTTCAGAATTCGGATAAAATCTTTTCGTGAACCGACCGTTGAAGGCGCATCATCTGTACACACTCTAACTAATTTACACCATTGCAAACAATGTTGTTTTGCACCTCGGCAAAAATATTTTTTCCAGTAGTGGTCCCTTTTAGTGGCTGTAAAGCCAGTAATTCCTCTGTCACTACAAATTCTTTATCAACACCTCGTATAAAAACAGCTAACTGGGCTGTGTCAGATAAATCGGTACTCCCATCCAAAGCAATCGAAAATGCTTGAAAACCAGCCTATCTATCAGTCAATTTTTTTTTGATATCAACAGCCATTATATCTATACGTCGAACAACAGTACGTCGCGATAAGCTCAAACTTTTTATTTTTTTCTGGGCACAAAAGTTCTGCAACATTTACTAGGCACTCTTTATCAAACTCTCCCTCAGAAAATGACTTCAATGTTTTCGCTATTTTGGAACTAACTACAAAACTAGCTTTAACAACAGTGTCTAGCTTTGATCTTTGTGAATGGAACATTTGTCGCTTTTTCCCTAAATCGGTAATGAGTTTTTTAATTTTATCCTTGCTTAACTGGCCCGTAAGTAAATTATATTGAGCGAAATGCTTGCTGGAGTTATGCCGCTTCTTATTGTATTTTTTAAAACAGAAATTGTTTCATTGCACAACAAACATATAGGTTTACCACTGTGCATGATAAAAAAGTATTCAGCAGTCCATTTGTTTTGGAATTGACGACATTCTGTGTCCACATTCCGCTTTTTTAAACTAGACACCTTAATAGTTGTTTTTTCTTCTGAGCTGAATTTGCTTGCATATTTCCTGCGTCTTTTTTATCAGTTGTTAAGAAGTAATAAGTTGACACGCACTCTGAGCGGTTTATACATTACCCGCAATAAGCAACTAGAATACTCTCGAATCGAGAGTCTCGATCGTACGCGAATATGCTATGCGAGCGCGCAGAGCCGACTGTTATTCCTAACGAGAATCTCTGGCGGACCGGATTAGAGCTGGTGGAGGGCCCGATCCGGCTCGGGGGGCCGGTGGTTGCCCATATATGTTTAAAGACTACTTACACGATAGGCTTCAAATTTTGATAAAAAATTAAGGTTCATGTGGGGATGACCTGGTATCATTTTGGTAAAAATCCAATATAATCCTGTGCCATAACTAATTGTGGTATAGGGATCAACTAGTAAAATTGTGATACTAATACAAAATGGCCGAATAAAACGTCTGTCAGATAATGTGTTTGTAATCGTGAAAAAATCGCTCTCTCAAGTTTTACATATCCACTGTCTGTCGGTCTGTCTGTCTGTCTATCAGTTCTGGGCATAGTTTAAAGACTACTTACCCGACTGACTTCAAATTTTGATCACAAATTAAGCGTTATATGGGGATGATCTGGTAATATTTTTGTAAAAAATCCAATATGGCGGAACAAAATCGCGGCCTAGTGAAATTTTTAAAAAATTATACATAAAATGCTACTTATCCAATTTATTTGAATTTTTGCACAAAAATCAAAGTATTATGTTGGGTTCAACTAGTAAAATTTTGGTATGAATCCAAGATGGCCAAAAAATCGCTGCGTAATAAAATATTTAAAAATTCAGCCTGAAAAACTACTTAATGGATTGATTTCAAATTTTGTGCCATAACTAATGGTGTTATAGGGGTCAACTAGTATAATTGTGGTACTAATTCAAGATGGTCGAACAAAATGGCGGCCAAATGAAATGTTTGTAATGGTGAAAAACATTACCCTCTTGGGGTTTACATATCTTCACAGTTTAGCATTCCTAGATGCCGAAAAATATGTTTTATCAATTCCATCCGACGATCCTGCCGACGATGTGTCATCGGGAAATACGGCTACCGAAAATAAGTGCAAATATTTCAAAACTAGTGCCGCAAATTACGTAAAATGTGTTAAATGTTTAGAAGTGTTGGCTCAATCAGGAAAAACCAAAAGTGCCGTATGTAAGCATGAAATCGAAAAAACTTCTGGAGAAAATAGTAACCTAAAAAACTCGAAGGCGAGTGAATCTAATTCGGATGTTTTATTGGCGGAAAATATTCTTTTGCGCCAACTAATAAGTGAAATGGAGGCAATCCATCCAATCAGCTGATTGCATCATCTAAAACGGGAACAAGGCAGTTACTGCCGCCACCAAAATACACAGCCAAAACCAGCGCAACAATCGGCAACACTGCCGATGAAGGCTTGTCGAACACAGCTCATAAAAGTTTGACAGTTCATTCTGATATACAAAAAGAAAAACCGGATTTGAAAATAAAAACACAAGAAACAACCGACAAGTTAGCAGCAACTCGATCGCGCTACGAAGACAACAAAATTAGAAAGAGACCGGAACGTCTTTAACAAAAATTTCTAGCCAAGTGAGTGTTGCTCATTTAAATGTGAGGAGTCTAAATAGCAAGATATTGGAGCTGGCTGTACTTTTTGCTCAGGAAATGCCTGATATATTTTGTATTTCTGAGCATTGGATGCAGAACAACGACGTTGAGAGCATAAATCTACAAGGCTACCAACCGGCAAGCTATTCATCCAGAGAGGGAATCCGAGGAGGTGGAACTGCCATATTTGCTAAACAAGGTTATAGGAGCCGAACTATTTCATCAAGTATTTTACCAGTTAATAAAATTTTTGAATTTTCTTTTAATGAATTTGTAAATATAAAGGGTTTTAATTGTATAGTACTCAATGTTATTTTAGAGGAGGTATGGAAACCAAATAGATTCCTGATTTTATGTGGAGACTTCAATATCAACTTTGCTGAGGAAAGTCCAGCTCTTTGCACATTCTTACACCTGACATCCAGTTACAGCATGACTCCCGACGCTACGGGAGCAACCAGAGTGGGTAATTTCACAAACACTAGAATTGATAACATTCTTAATAACACTGCAAAATCTCAGTTAGTTTTTCATACTATATTTGCCAATATTTCTGATCGTTTTGGACAGAAAATTAATATTCAAATTACAAGCATTAAAGACAAGCCCGTTTTTATAAAAAAGACGTTTTATGCCCATACCAACATATTAAATTTTCAAGCGTATTTGAGTAATGAGGATTGGGGATATGTTTATGACCAGATGGATCCTAATGACCAGTATAACATATTTAAAAATATTCTAAACTACTACTTTAATATTTCATTTCCAATTTGCAACAGTCGAATAAAAAACAAACCTTGTTGGGTAAACCTTGAAATAAAAAACTATGCTAGTTATGTCAAAGATCTCTATATATTATATAAACAAATAAGAAATGCAAATATTTTAAATCAATATAAGGCTGAAAGAAAGAATTATCAAAAGTTTTTGTCTGATTTTAGGGTAGGGCTAAATGATAATAAAATAAGTAATTCTGAAAATAACAATAAAGCAATGTGGAATATCTTTAATAGGGAATGCAATAGAGATACTAGTCTTAAAAATATTACATTACGCAATGAACATAATGATATGATTGTCGATCCTGGGAGTGCTAAGCATATTTTTGAGAGTCAGTTTGATCTCTCAGATGCTGCAATCTCCAATGATAATAAATACAATTTAAATTTTATAAATCCAAATACTCTGTTTTTAGAGCCAGTAGATTACAATGAAATTTTTCGAATCATTATGGCTTTGCCAAATAAATATTCTTCTGGAATTGATGAATTCCTACTGTTTGTTCTCAAGCACATTGTGCAAATAATTTCTGTACCATTAACTTTCATTATTAATAACTGTCTTGAACTAGGAATTTTTCCAGACTCATCAAAGACTGCCAAAGAGGTTCCTATTCATAAAAAGGATCATGTGCACTGCTCAGCGAACTACAGGCCGGTGTCTCTCCTGTCATCGGTGTCTAAGGTTTTTGAGAGGGTAATACACAGTCGTTTTGAAGTTTGGTGTGGCCATATTTCAGGCGGTTACAGAAATTGTCGAACGACTGGACAATAGAGAAGCATTTGCAGGCCTGTACTTTGATCTGTCAAGGGTCTTTGACACTATTGATCATGGCCTTTTGCTGACCAAGTTGGAGAGATGTGGGATGAGAGGCTTAGCCTACAGGCTTATTACGTCTTATTTAGAAAACAGATTGCAGTCTGTGTCCATTACCCATGATGGACAAAAATACTTCTCGGGTCAGACATTGATCCGGAAGGGCGTCTGCTGTTCCTGCTATAGGTGAATGCCTACCTGATGTTCTGGAGGGTGGACTTGTCTGCCAATTTGCAGATGATACTTCAGTCGTTGTCTCAAGGCTGGATTGCCCCAGTTTGTGGGTTGGTTGTTCGGATGTGGTGGGTCGGATGGCTTCGTGGTGCGAGAGGAACCACCTTCAACTAAATAACAGCAAAACGGGTCCCATCTTATTCAGCAGGAACAGGCTCATTGTTGAATCATTATATGTAAACCACGAACATAGGTCTATACCAAATATCAATTCCATAAAGTTTCTGGGTGTCCATATCGATTCTAATGTCGGCTGCGAACAACACATTCTAAAACTTTAATCTAAGCTGAATAGTGCTTGTGCAGTAATTCGCAGACTTCGAGACATTATGATTAGCTATGGTATATCATTTAGGGGGTCATCTGGATCTTCTATGGACATATTTGAAACTCAGAAAAGAGTAGTAAGATGCATGCTTCATCTACATCCACGAACATCTTGCAGACCATTCTTTATCGAACTTGGTATCCTAGCTGTACCTAGCCTGTATTTCATTGCGCTAGTCACTTTTGTTAGAAAGAACTTGTCTCTGTTCTTGAGGAATGAAGATCGGTATGCAGGCGGTATGACTATGGCCACCAGGGGAAGAAATGATCTTCGCATTCCTCGCCATAACTCCACCTTTTTCAAGAAGGGACCCTACTATCGAGGTATTAAGGCATACCAGCTGTTGCCACCTGAGGTGAGAAATGTTGCGGGAATTGAGGGATTCAAAAAGGCAGCCACCGTATTTGCTAAAAGTAAATGTTTTTATTCGTTCAATTTTGAGTTTAAATGTGTTTTTAACGTATAGCGTCTCTTTAAATCTGTTTACAGGCATTTTAAACATTTTTTTTAATGATCTCACATTTTGATGTTTAATTATTTTAGTACTTTTATAATTTTTAGATCTAAATCTAATCTTTCTAGAATTATGTTTTCTGTACCTATCTGACTTTGCTTTTTTACATATTTTGTAATCTTGCTGGCAATAAAGAAATATTATTATTATCATTATTATGACCTGTTGTCTCATAGTATTCCTGTGGTTGTATTTTATACTGACGGGATTATACCAAGTCAGTACAAAAAATAAAAATAAAAAAAGGAAATGGAAAAAAAACAACTATTGTGTATTAAGAAATGATTTAACTATGCTACATGTTTTCAAAATGACTGATTTCTGGATGTTCCTGTGAATGTCTATATTAAGTCCTAATTGAGCCAAATGCGGTGTAAACGTTGTTGGGGTGAGACCTGTTACTGATATGACGAGAGAAACAATGATGACTCTTTCCTGTTTCCACAGCCTTTTTACTTCCATTGCCAAGTCGGTGTATTTGGCGATCTTCTCACTGTATTTCGCTTGGATGTTCTCGTCGTTGGGGTCAGCCATGTCAATTAAATAAGTGATTTTCTCTTTTTTGGATTGAAAGGTGATATCGGGTCTATTTGCGGGGATTGTTTTATCTGTGTGGATGTCAATGTCCCAGTAGAGCTTGTAGTCTTCGTTTTCAAGTATAGATGTTGGTGTATAATGGTGGTAAGGGTCTGTGTTCTCCGTTAGTTTGTATGTTGTGGCTAATGCTTGATGAACGACCTTCGCTGCTGCTGAGTTGTGTCTCGCGGTGTATTTAGTTCCGGCCATTATTCTACATCCACTCGTTATGTGATCGATCGTTTCTCTCTGCTGGTGACATCTCCTACACCTTTCGTCTTCAATGGTTGTGTCCTTGATGATGTGCTTTCGGTAGTTTCTGGTGCTATGACTTTGTCCTGGATGGCAAGCAGGAAGCCTTCTATTTCAGGGAACAGCTTTTTATGTATATGGTCTGGCTTTATCTGTGTCTTCCGTGAAGTGTTTTTTCAGACCAAGTGTTCATCTTTTCTAGTCGTGATTGGATGTGACTGTGTGCGTCTGATGCGTGGCTCGTTTGAGGCAAGTCGAGCGGTGCTTTCACTATTGCCTTGTGCAGGTTAGTTTGTTTGTTGTGGAAGAATTTTCTGAGTTCGTAAATTTGTTTTTTATTTAGCGATTGTATATCTATAATTCCCCTTCCTCCTTCTTTTCTCTCGATTGTGAGTCTTTCCTTGCATGCGTTGGGATGTAACTTCCGGTGTTTAGTGAATTCAGTGCGTATGAGAATGTGAATGTTTTCTATGTCTGTGTGTGACCATTTAATGATACCAAACGAATACGTAAGAATAGGTATGGCGAGGGTGTTAATAGCTTTCGTTAGATTTCTGGAATTCAGTTTTGTTTTTAGTAGCTTTGTGAGTCTGGTTTTAAATTCCGTCTTGAGCTCTGATTTGATATGAGTGTGGTTAATTTTGGTGTTTTGATGGAAGCCTAGGTATCTTTACGTTTCTTCTTTGAGCATGTTATCTATAGTTTCATTGCTGATTGTTTCCCCCGTATTGTGGTCTTTCCACTGTCCCTTGTTGATATGAAGTAGCTTGCATTTACTTATACTAAATTCCATGTTGATGTCCAGGGAAACGTTTCTGTAATTTTAAGGAGTTCCTTTAGCTGTGCCTTTGTGCTTGCATATAATTTTATGTCATCCATATACAAGAGATGGTTTATTTTGTGTAGGTTATTTTTTTGGTGTTTAATTTGGAATCTGAAGTTTGTGTTTTTCAGTTTGTTTGAGAGTGGATTGAGACAGAAGCAGAACCACAAAGCGCTGAGTGAATCTCCCTGGAACATACCTCGTCTGATGTAGATCTCTTCTGTTTCGATGTGCTCTTTTTGTGTTCTCAGGTTGATTTCAGATTTGCGTAAGAAACTGCCTGATGTTTTTATTGACTTTATATAATTCTAGTACTCTGGTTAGCCAACTGTGGGGTATCGAATCAAAGGCTTTTTTATAATCTATGTAACCAGTATGAAGGTTTCTATAATTTTTCCTGGTTTGTTCCATGATGACGCTGTCTATAATGAGCTGCTCCTTGCATCCTCGGCTGTTTTTCCTGCACCCTTTTTGTTCTTCCGTTAGAATGTTTTTGTGTGCTAGATGTTGTTTTATTCTCCTGGTAATTATGGCTGTGATGATTTTATATAGGGTTGGAAGGCACGTAATAGGTCGGTAATTTGACGGGTCCTTATTGTCTGAATTTTTGGATTTAAGGTATGTTATTCCTTGGGTGAGAAAACTGGGGAGTTATTATTATTATTATTATTATTATTATTATTCTTTAGTAGGGACTATTTATTGAAATAATTTCGCGAATTCGCGTCAATGCGGCAATTAGTTGTATGCGACATTTCAAAAATTTAATAGTGTATACCATTAAAAAAATAAAAACTCCTTGTATACGAGCTTTCTATAGTTTTCTAGATAATTATCGAGTTACCGTATACAATTTCATTTCCAAGTGTACTACACTTAATCAAACTTAGAAAACATTAATTGTCATATATTACATATCTATACATTGACATTGTTATAAATTCAACATTCCACACTAATTGAAGGAAATGTCAATTTTTCCTCTAAAAGACCTTATTTAAAATCAAAACATAAAACAAATGGCTCGGTCCCAGTCAAATATTTTGCTGATGAACAGTAAAATAATAATACTACCAATAAAAAGAATCAAGACGCTGTCAAGACAACTACATATATACGTATCTCAATATTATCATTTGGACGATTCGGTTTTGTTGCATATATATTAAAATATTAGCCTACACTTCTAAACAAGAGATGATTCCCAGGGAGTCGGATACAATGCAAATGAATATCTTCTTCTTCTTTAAAAGGGCTAATATTTTAGTATATAGACAACCAAAGAAACCTGATCTCTTATAAATATTGTTTTTGCCGAGTGTTTTTCATCGTTAAGGTAATATTATTATTATATTTTTACAAGGTAGATCATAGGTTTTAATATTTTAACTCAAATGCTGCTCGTATAGAGCGAACGACGTGTCACCATCACAGTGTTTGACTGAGAACCAGACTTTGTGTCTGTTTTGATTTCACACTAGTCTAAGTTTTACAACTGGCGGCATAAAGAATTAACTTTTACATGATAATATACGTATACACACATAATATTTGTTTTATTTTGTTTTTCTTTTGTCAAATTATGAAATAGAAAATTTTTCACATTTTTTTAAAGCTTATTTTTTTAATAAAATCAAACCAATTTCAGTATAATGCCTGGATAAGAATTATCTATTTTCTTACTGAATATATATTTATTATTCATTTTACACTTGTTTAGTTTTTAAACAGCTACTTCTAACTTCATTACTTTACCCTTTCTTAAGAAGATGGATTTAGATACGAAAGTATTTAACCCATTGGAGTCAATTAACTAATTATTCCTTCTCCTACAGTACACATAACAGAGGCGTGCTTTTACTTTTAAAATTGAAAATAATATATGGAATATCTCATAAGCTAAACCACAGTGACACAAGCAACTGAAAGTTTTCTATTACTCTGGCCTACTAATTTCAGGTTATATTTTGTTGTAAATGGACATCAAATAAGTCTGCAAAATGTAACAAAAAACTATCTTATGGAGTTATCTGCCTCTCCCGTTCTTTCCGAATATAGTTTGAGCATAGGTTTTCTATAGATGGTGATACCTCATAACCGTATACAAGAAAACAGCTCTTTAGAAGATGCTATAGAATATCATCAACATAACAGTTTCCATATTTTACTAATGTTTCTGTCTGAGTGTTTTTTTGAAAATCTTAATTAAATTTGCAAGATTAAAGTAGGGATTTTTAAATGTTTCTGTCATAATTCTTTTGGAATATTGTCTACTTAACTATTGCCTTCAATATTTGAATGTGTTAGAAAAACATTATTAATTACTTTATTTGGGTGGTTGTCTATGCCTCCGAGAACTGATATAGAGTCCGAATATACGGCGAGGAGTTTGTCTACTTTTTGTTTCACTTGATAGCTTTCTACATAGCCGCAGCTTTAATATGAGTGTAATACAAAAACTGCTAACTCCATGAGTTGTTTTTGATCCATCACTAGAAACAAGTGTAGATTTCGTAGGTAGATTATGGATTGTATTATAAACGCATTTACTATTGTTTATTTCAGTATATTTTGGAAAAAATATTTTTATTTATATTGTAGGTTAACTGAGAACCTACATATTAAATGGAGTTATATTTTCGCTCGGTAAATTTATTTGTTTTAAGGACAAAAAGGGGTGAATCCTTTCTTGACCAGTACGGTTTTGCTAGATTACTAAAAATTCGTATATCGAGTTGCTAATGTTATCGCCTTTGTTGGCAGATTTAATAATATAAGATAAAAATTTTCTTCTTATCCAAAGTGGCGGTTCTAGGCACTACTTATTTAGGGGTAGATTTAATTAGACTCATGCTATAGTCTGAATTGTATTAAGTTCTCCCAAATTGGAATTGCTGGATGAACCGTAAAACACACAGGAATAATCTGAGATATTGCTTAAAAAATAATGCCACTGATTGATGTGCACCCCAAAATATTTTACAACCGTCTCAATGAGCTTCTTGGTCGTTTTTTCTGTCTGTACCCCCTTGCCTTTCGTAATTAATCCTCATGATTATTCGGTATGGTCCTTCCCAGTGTTGAGATCATTTTCGTTTTTTGTGCCATTATACAACTAAACCAAGTCATTTTCATAAACGCAATGGCGAAGAGATGTTTTTATATAGTCTTGTTAAATCATTCCATCATGCCACCTGACGTTGGACGTAGACGTGCTGTTCTGGTTCCACATGAGTTCACAAACTTTTCAAAAAATGACTGGTCCGAAATTTCGTTCTTGTTCTGAATGAAGTTCTAGTGGTAGACATAGGGTCTATCGAAGACTTCTTCAACCAAAACTTTTTTGCGATTTTTGTAGCTTCCTGGTTCGCGAGAGCAAAAGCTTCAGGCCATTTACAAAAGTAATGTATGACAAGGAGGATACATTTCTTACCTCGATCAGACTCAAGAAATGGCTCAGCAACATCTACTGCTATTCCTTCCTACTGTTATATTATTTAATTAGACCCCGAGATCTGCTCCTGAAGCCTTTATTTGCTTAACAAGTATCATATCTTCGACACCATTCCTTAATGTCTTCATGATAGCGGACCCAGTAGAAACATTCTCCAACTTTATCCAGAGTCTTGTTTGCTCCAAGGGGCGCTTCGGATTTTCCGCCATGTAGCTCTTGTGGCACGTCCTGGATTCTTTTTCTGGGAACTACTAATAGCGTGTTAGTGGTATTTCTGTCAGCACTTCCCCAGATCCGTTTCAACAGTCCATCATCAGCCCATAGCGTCTTGAATACAAGGTCAGAGATTTCTCTCCCTTCTTATCTAACTTTGATATCTAAGTTGATCAAATATCGGAGTCTTCTAGCTAATCTGCCCGCTATTCTTCTGTGGACCCTTCCTGGTCTGGCTTAATCAAGAATACTCTGATTTCTCTGTGAACATATCCTTCCCGTTCATCTACATTTTGACAATGTTTGCAGTCTTCTTTACATGGACGTCTGAATAAGGCATCTGCGTTTTTATGTTGTCTGCCGGGACGATATTAATTTGGAAGTCGTACTATTGTAACTTTTTCAGCCATCTGGCTAACTGCCCTTCTGTAATTCTAATTTCCATAAATCATTTAAATACAGCATGATCAGTTCTAATCAGGAATTCTCGCAGATCAAATATTTGTGGAAATGGTCAAGGGTTATTTGTCCACATTGGTGTCAAAAATATCCTTTGTTGCTGAGAGAAAGCCAGAATTGGGCTCGAACATAAAGCATGTTTCAGTCTTCTAAATGCGGGGCCACATTCTAAACCAGTTATAAGCACCTTTTTCTTCAGTTGATTTATGTAGTGGGGCTGCAATTTTTACGAAATTCTCCCCATCCCTTATTGTTTTGTTTTTTAAACCGTCTGGAAACATCTTGGAGGTTATTTAGGTGATCTTCGAATGGTCACATAGTCTAGGCACTCCGTTTCCTGTAGTAAAAGCAGTTTTATCCTTATCTTCCTCATAAATAGCCACTTGCCAATATCCACTCTCTAAATCCAAGGTGGAAAAGCATTTGAATCCTAACAAACTGATAAAGTATCGTCGATTCTCGGTAATGAATACTGTCTTTTTGGTGTCGTTACTAGGTGTACGGTAGTCAACACAAAATCTAATAACTCCATCTTTCTTTTTTACAAGAGCTACTGATGCTGACCATGGACTAACTGGCTCTTCGATAACCACATCTTGAAACATTTTGTTGACCAGTTTTTCAACTTTCTCTTGTTTTGCAATTGGCACACTTTACTAAACGTGTCTTTCTGGTTTGGCCATCTCCAGTTTCAAATATGTTCCCTTCATTTAACCTAAAATCGTCGGCTTTGTGAAACTCTTCTTCTGACAAATAAAACGCAAAATATCCTTGGTTAGCTTGATCTTCAACAAACATTTAAATGTCTGTCCATACTAGAGTTGTCTTTCTGATCAAGTAATTCCTCGGTTTGCTGTCACCTAATAGCTGTACCAGTCCAACACAGCACCCTGGATTTCCGCTCAACAATTATTTCAGTACTACACGGTATTCGTAGAATTTCACCAGTTATGATCTTTGTTATTCGGACCAAAACCAATTCCTCGTTTTCAATTTTTATAATATTCAGTTTACGGTCAAATGATAATCCGTGCTCTTTAAATAAGTCCATTCCGAAAGTAAATTAATCTTCTATGTCGGCCATTATTGCGATATGCTGACTCTTCCGTTACTGTGCACAATAACATCTTTTCAGGGGGTGGCTTGGCTTCTCCAGAGTAAACGAGATGCCTCCTGACCAAAGAAACTGTTCCTTCGACGTCTACGGTCATCCTCATTTTTTTTTCATTCACTACTCCTTTTGCTGTCAGAGTGTTATAGACTTTCTCTAAGGTTTTAATGGAGACAATTCTGGAGGTTTCATCCCGTTTAGATAGCATTTGCCTTTTAATACTGGCTAATAGTCGTTTTCCTGTCTTAAGTCCCTGCCTCGATCTCCTGCAGGATCTAATGGCGAGTTCCGTATTGCTGACAAGTTTACCGTTACTTATACTTACTTACTTACGTTATACTCCCCGAAAAGATGTTATTGCGCACAGTAACCGAAGAGTCAGCGTCTGTATATGGAGAAATTAGGATCAGACTTTTACTTGGCTCCACTTTACTATATCGCAATAATGGCCGACCTAGAAGATTAATTTACTTTCGGAATGGACTTATTTACATAGCACGGATTATCATTTGACCGTAAACTGAATATTATAAAAATTGAAAACGAGGAATTGGTTTTGGTTAACGAAAAGAATCTCCGAATAACAAAGATCATAACTGGTGAAATTCTACGAATACCGGGCAGTACTGAAATAAAATGAATAAATGTTGAAGATCAAGCTAACCAAGGATATATATATAGTGACATATAATTTTAAACGAATTTTCCTCAAAATCGAAGAAAAACACTTTCAGCAAATGGAACCAAATTTGACAACAATACATCCAAAATAAAAATACGCATTATGCTTTAGTTCATTCTAATATTCCACCATCATCATTGGTACCATAGAGCACAAATTTCTAGACCTATAATTTTCTTGTATCAGTCGCCTTAAACTAAACCATTTGAGATGGCCATCACACCTTTTCAAGCTAGGCATTCATGAATCTTCCAGCTGCACAGTATGTAACCAATATGGTGATGCTAATCACTTCTTGTTTAACGGTAATCAACACCAACAATTTACATATGAAATGTCAAATTACCTAATCCAAATGGGATTTAGTACCTTTTTCTGGTTGCCAGGTATTTTAAGTTCCGAAAATTTAGATGTATTCAAGCATATTTATTTACATTTGTGTAAGATGAATATTAACCTGTAGAGATTGATATCCTCTTACCCAATACCTCGTTTACTCTTTGTTTTAACCTTATATTTATCCGGTCTATCATGTCCATGTTTGTATATAGGCCCTGATAGATTCGTGGGCGAGAGGCGTGTGTCCGTGTTTAATATGTCCTTATACCATCCTGACTATGCATCGCTATAAAAATCTAATGTTAAAACTACATATATAATTATTCTTTACACAGAAATATATCTATCTAAGTTTTCCTTTTTGTGAAAATACAATTATTATGAATGTCCTGGCTGAAACACTAGAATGTAAAGCCAAAAACACCCAAAAGAAAAACTATACTATACATTATTTAGGAAATGCTCGGATGAACTATATGATTACAGGAAATGATACATGAACCTAAGCAGGCCTATATATTTAAAATATTAAGAATTCAAAGAAATTAACAACAAAAATATAGGTTAGTAATGTTATGTTTATATATTATTCACAATTTTTGTACTATTGTTTAAACGAACATGCACAATACGGTTTTTTGTCCATACATTTCCGGTCCCTAAGGCTTGGAATGCAATCTTTACAATTTAATTTCCTTTTGTTAGATCTTCTCTTATGGTTATCTTACTTCCTTTCAATAATCTTTTTCTGTAATAATTCATATCTTTTGCTCTATTTGAAAGAAACTTCATTATAATTGGTCTGTTCTTTCCGTCTGTTGTTCCAACTATGCGATGACAATAATCAATTTCATGAATATTTACCTCGGCATCTAATTTAATTGTAAATAAGTTTAATACATGTTCCTCTAGATTTTCATTGTGTTTTGCTTCGACTTCAAAAATCCTTAAAGTATTCTTACGGCTGTGTTGTCGATTTAGTCCTTCTCACTTCTTAGTTCCTCCATATCCGACTTTAGTTCCTGAATATTTTTCTCAGGATTTTATATTTTACTCTTATATTGAGTAAAGAGGGATTTTATTCTCAAGCTGTTCTGGTACAGGGGCGTGCGGTGAAATTTTAAGTAAGGGAAGCAATTTTTAGAAACTTAGCTATTTGTAATGTAATTCGATTCTTCGATCATTTTTTGTAAATTCGTCAATGACGTCATGATAAAAACGTCGATGCTCCGACATATTTTGGAGGAGTTTATTTTCAATGGGCAACAGCGATGTATGCGAAAGTCTCTCCTGCCCCGTTGAATTTCAGGTAATGTCAATACTAATTCACACAATTTCGACACTTCGGTGTAGGCATCTTCCAGCTCCATGTCTTTTAAAAATTACATTAGTTCCTTAGCGTTATTTTTTGGGCTAATGTCATAAGTCTCGTAAATCACTTTTAGTTCAGATCGCCGTAACACTCGGTCGAAGAAGTGGCCATAATGAAGAAGAAGAGATTTAAACGCATCGTCTGGAAAAGTTTTTCCTTTAAATTCATCAAAATTGCAGAGCTCGAGGAATTTAAAATCATTTAAACCGTTAAATCTTTAGTTTATTTGTTGCTGAATTTGATCGATTATTTCATAAAAGAGGCGTCTGTATGATGTTTGAACATCTCCCACCTTGTGTGTTCGAAGACGCTTGGCTTGTGACTCTATATTTAACGTCATCGTTTTCTCACAAAATAGGTCAAAGTCATTTTTTGGCTTAACATGGACTTAAAATCATCAACTTTTTTTAGGCAAAAAGCAATATCATTTGTTTTAGTTTGTAATACATTAAAAACATTTCTGAAAATATGTTCAACAAATAATTAAAATTAAAATCTCGTTTCAAACAGTCCAAAAACCCCCTCGTTATTGCTTCTGAGTTCCACGTTTCATTAATTTCTATTATATTCTCAAATAGTTCAATCAGTGATTCACGATTTTCAGATACTGTTAACAGAAGTCTTCCATTATAGTTCCACCTAGTAGGAGCTACTTTGGGCAATCGTTTGTGGACAATGAAGTCCAAAGCTTGTGAACTTTTTGTTGACTTGGAAAAAAAAGCAGCCATGCCTCTTAAAGTAACGAAAAATACTTTACACTCTTTAATGTGATCGATGGACTGGGATAAACCTAAATTTAATTTATGGACAAACACAGCAGTTGGGAAAGTTTCTCCAACTTTAGCTTGCAGACCCCCTAATTGTCCTGCCATCACTGCAGCTCCATCATAGCTTTGAGCAACTAATTTTTTCTCTCCATTAATTTCTTTAGTAACGTTATAAACTACGGTATACAGGGTGGTCCATCTCAGCTCCCTTCTTCTGTAGCTCACTTATCATTTGACTCATGAATTTGAAATTTTGCACAACTCATATGTATATTAGAGCGCATTTTCTAAAAATATTTTTGTATAGGGTGACCCAAAAAAGTGTGACGTCACAATGACATATTTTTTTAAATTAGATGACCTATATTTTTTGCATATTTAGATGGCTTCCATAGTTGTTTACATCATCCTAAAATTTTATTGGATTCGATCGGTAAATAACGGTTAAAAAAAATTAAATGTGAAAAAAAGTGAATTTACACCACTGGTTAAAAAAAAATTATAAAAATTCAAATATTGCCTCGACATAAGAATCAAACTGGGAGTTCATTAAATAAGGTTTGACAATCTCGCTGACCAAATTTAAACGATCTAAATTATACAGGGTCTACAAAATTAAGTGTCAACATTTCCAAACTTCAAAGTGCATTTTCTTTCTTATTTTAAACGTCAACCCTATTCTTTTTTTATTGCAATCGATGCGTAATTGAAAAATAAAACTTTTTTGTAAATACATCTTTTAAAATCTAAAATTTCTAACGTATTAAAAGATATTCGCCAAAATCTGGTAAAGCGTCCTATTTTAGCAGCCATTTTAATGAAAAGTAATCCAAGGTGGCTTAGATTATAAAAATGAATGACGTAGAATTCAATCAAAATGACAGAAGAGTTTTTTTGACAAATTTAAAAAATTATTTAGTTTACAAACGGGTTAATATTGTTCTTGATCATAATTATTACAAAGTATTGCGTTATTTTGTTCCAGTAGTATAGTTTGTTTAGTGTGGTTATAGTTGTTTGCAGTTTATTTCAAGAAGTAATTTTTTTAAGTAGTTTGTTAAGTTGTTCACGTTTTGCATAAGTATTTTTACAATGAATTATATCAAAGAAGAGCTAGTAGATGTGATTTTAGTGTTGGGAGAATCTCAAAAAAATAGGTTTTTGGCTAGTCGGATATACGCGGAACGATATCCGGAACGAAGACATATATCCCGATAAGAGAAGCCTGCAAAACTTATTAGACAGATTTATTCAGACGGGAGATGTCGAATACTCAAAACCTAGTAGAAATAGGCCAGTTCAAACTGATGAAAAGGAACTGGATGTGCTACTTCATATCACAGAAACCCCTTCAATTAGCCAAAGGGTAGTCGCCGATATAGCGAATGTTAGCCAAACCACCGTTCAACGTGTTTTAAAAAAAAATCATTTTCATGCCTACCATATTCAGCTTCATCAAGAGCTTTATGAAGAAGATGACATGCACTAACACATATAAATATTGCATCAAGATATTAAGAAACCCTGTTTGCATTATTAAATACTAGATATAATACGAGTTACATGCCCCATAATGCTAAGCATTATTCACTTGTTAGTCCGCTCTCGTTCTTTAAATTTTTAAATTTTCAATTTCAAAATAAATTGAATATTTTTAAAAGTGTTTTTCCTCAACAAACAACATAATTTACGTATCAAATGCAACAATTTAAATTCTTAGCCGCCAAGTATCCTGTGACGTAACGTTGTAATACGAAAAATCTGCCTTCTTGTGGCCTTTTGACGAGCCAGCTGTCATTTTGAAAGTGACACGTCAATCAGGATCCTCAACTGGTTCACGTGACGAATTGGTCAATCCTAGCCTACCTTGCGACCGGCGCGCGCAGCTTAGCGCCCAGTGATTCGAAACACAAATCTAGCAGGACCCAAACGAAATTCATATTTATTTAATAAATAAGTACAAATGGCAAAGGCTTTAATGTAATAATTTTGTTTTGTAGTTAATAAACTTGAAAAACATATTATCATATATAACTATGTATGTAGAGATTTAGGTAAGTATAAGAAAATGTAATTTTACATTTGTCGAGTATTGTATGTACCTAACCTGAATAATGCATTTAAGATTTTAATGAAGTTGTACTCTTAGTATTTGTAGCTCAAAGGACATTAATATTAATCAATTTGCAGTATATACCATATAACACTTTTAAAACCTTTGGTATCAAATACAACATGACATTTTTTGTATAGAAAAATACGAATATCCAGTTTTAATTATCGCAATCGGGTTGTTAAACACGAACAATGAACATTTTAACTATTGAATTCGAATAGCGGTAAACAACATGATGCGACATTGTAACCTAATACAATAAAAAATATTTCCACATAATATATATATATATATATATATATATATATATATATATATATATATATATATATATATATAGGGGTATATGCCCTGCATTTATTACCATAAATGGTCATATTTTTTACCACTCGGTATATTACCAATTTTTATTTAAAATATTTATAGTTTAGTTTCTTTACTAAAAATTACTACTCTTAGAATTTTTTCATACGAGCTATCATTATTTTGTTTTATTTGAGTTATATATAGAGTAAGTAGAGTAAGAGTAGTAATTTTCAGTAAAGAAGCTAAACTATAAATATTTTAAATAAAAATTGGTAATTGGTTGTTAAAATGTTAATTATTATTAAAGCACGTTTCTTTCAGGAAAATAATCACGAAAATATGCCCGTTAATTCTAGACGGTAAAACAAACTGCGCAACTTGCCAATTTCCCGGAACGTGATGTAAAATGTCGGGCTTATAAGAGCAATACGTCACATCAGGCTCATGGCGTACATCCACCGACTCTACCTGGCGCACAAAATTTGAATCGGATGCGTAAAAGTAGCAGCCCCGGTTCCGGCAAGCGCAAAATTTCTGGTTCTGCGAGTAAATACGTCCGCATTTTCTTTATAATTTCCAGTTGGTTGAGTTCCACCAAGGATGGAATATTTCACGATTTATCGGATATATCATGATTTCATACCCGATCTCACCATCTTACGGTAAGTATATTATGTCTCACGATTTTTATGGTTTTAGGTAATATTATTTTAAATTATATTTTATTTCATTTTCGTTAAAATATGTCAATAAACAATACCAAGCAACCAAACTAAAGTAGCATATGAATTAAGTGTCGAACAGTCTACTAGTCCAACCATAAACATATAAGCAAGGGGAGACACAACCTTTCATTCATAAATACCCCTTTGTTGTGTATCAATCATTGCCCATGTGTTAGACAAAGACAGAGAGAGAACGTCAAAATTACGACTTCAAACATCGCTCTGGAAGATTTCCGACCAGAGAATTTTTGGAGCTAGCGGCGGCGGCTCGGTGTTTGGGGAAGATTTAAATTTTGAATTAAATTCAACTTCAACAATGTTTTGTATTAAAATGCTTTATTATGCTTATATTTATTTAATAGTACTACTGATTCGATAATAAAACCATGATAGACTGAATCTGAATATTTACACGCGATCGCCGCGTTACAAATTGGTTGATTTTAAATTTCTGAAGCAACAAAAATAGAAAAAATCGGTAAATTTCATTTACCCGGAACTTCACTTGTTATGAATATTTCCTTTCATTAGTAAAGTTGAACCCAATTTACTTTCGCACATAGTCATTTAGTGTACTGTCTTCAAATATTTTTATTGCGCCTCATTTTGTTCCACCACCACCACCATATTTTACCAGTTTCTACCTGAGCCACACTTATATTTTGGGCACGATTTAAAATAAAAGGAAGAACTACGATAACGAGGGAAGTTCCGGGTAGAAGAAATTAACCGATTTTTTACACTGATTAAAGATCGCCATTTTATACCGTCGTTTTGAATTCATACCAGTTAATCCCTATATCATATTCATTTTTGCTGCAAGATAATAAGTAAATTGAATAAGAAGATTTTTTAAATTGATGTTTTTAGACATTTTATTTGGCCACCATTTTGTTTCTCCGTCTTGAATTTGGACCACAATTTTATCAGTTAATCTCTATATGACCCTTAATATATGTGCAAAACAAAATTTTTCTAATAAGTAGTTTTTTTAAATTTAATTTTTTAAAATAGTTTATTAGACCGCCATTTTGTTTTGCTGTTTTGGATTCATACCAAAATATTTCAGGTTGATTCCTTGGTTTTTGTGAAAAAGTTGAGATAAACTTAATAACTTGTTTTATAGTAATATTTTTTTAATATTTCACTAGGCCGCCATTTTGTTGCGTCATATTGGATTTTTACCAAAATAATACCAAGTTATCCTAAAACGGTATTTCTGATAAGCGCTTTGCATAATTTACCTTTAAAATTATTTGAAATAATATAGTAATTTAATCTTAAAATATTCATAAAGCCTATAATTAATTGCAAATAACAAACAAATAAAGCATGCCATTACCCTAGATTTCTCAGCAGTTCTTGAAAATATACTACCAACAGCCAATACCTACTAAACAATGAGGCCTACGCGCTTACGCGTGACGTCATCAAATTTAGGCCTATGTTATTTCAATACCTTCATTAGAAGGTACGGGTTATTTACAGGGACATATTTAAATTTTTTAAATTTCAGCAAATAAACATCAATTTATAGGGTTTTTATGAGTTTTTGAATCTGTCAAATTTATTCGCTATAGAATTAAAATGGTAAAGGCGACTCTTAAGCGATTACTCGTTTTTTTTTTGTTACACGACGAGGAATGCATTTACGCACGAACTATTATCCACAAGGCACTCCAGAACAGTGTGGGACTCGGTAAAGCCCCTACCCACTAAACCCCTCCGTGTTCTTACCCTACAACGTTTGCCCGGATCTACCGCAAAATTTCAAACAGATGTCGGTATGATTTTTTGCTTACTAATTGTCCTATTTTTAGCTAATTAGTAAATTGTCAAAGCCGAGTTATTTGTCAAAATCGGGTAAGGTTTCAAGTCCAGGTAAGTAATATATGCATGTGGCGAGTCCTTATGATCAAAAATACAACAGCTTATTATTTTAACTTGTCAAAATCGGGTATGGTTTCAAGCTTGGGTAAGTAGTATATGTCTGTGCTGTTCTGAGTCTATATGATCAAGAATATAATAGGTTGTTATTTGCTAAATTCTGAAAAAGATTGTATTGATGATACTTCCTAGCCATACAAAAATGCGAAACTTGTGCTAGGTTTTAATTTCATAACTACCTATTTATTAAAAGTCTGTAGTTTCCTTTTCTTGTTTTTATTTAACAAATTATGATTATGTTTAGAGCAATAATTATTAAGAAATGTATTTGAAATGCTACTAAAAAAGATTTTTGAAACATTAATTTTTAGGTGGCTTTTACAACTTTCAAAAGGAGTTAAAAGTATATTTTTATTAAAATAACTTAAAAACAACTCACAAAGAAAAGATTTTTTGTTGTACATATCCAAAAATGTATGTTCAAATTCATCAATTAGCTTCTTAAATATAATATATGCGGTTGAAACTACATCTACCTCCTGTTCTCAAGGATATAAAAGAGCACCTCGACTTAAGGAATTAATTAAATTATAAGAATCCTCTACAACACAAGGTTCATTGAGAGTTAAGTTTTCTTTGCAAAAAGTACAACTAATTTTTTTAAAAACAATATAGCAGCAATATCCGCTTAAATAGGTTATTAGTGGGAGTTCTGATAGTATAGCTTCGGTATCAGACTATGTAACTATGATTTTAGATAATAAATTATTAACATGTTCAGAATTTAAATTGGAGTCTAATGGCTGTGTTTCACATACAGGAGGTTCGAAGAACCGATTTATATTAATGTCCCCATAATGTCTAGATTTTAGAGATAACATAGACTGAATTCTAAGTCTTTTTTCTGATTCATATAGCTGTCGAACTGAGATATGATAATAACCACCAGCTAATTGCCTATATTTTCCAAAACGCTCTTCCAATGGGTCTGTTTGAAATTTGCCCAGTAATACATAATTCATATTAAACTCAGTTAAACAATATTCAGTAACTTCAAGAAGCCCATGCATGGTATGGTTTAATGCAGTGTGGGTTTGTCGAGTCAGTGTATTTGTAAAATTAGTTGGACTCCAAGTATCTAGCCAATTTTGCATTTTTAGCAAAAAATAAAATTTAGGATTATCATTGGGGGTTGTTAGTATTTGTTTGGTAAAAGGTTCCTGATATTTATCAAACAAATGTTTTCCCTTAAGGGGAGTTTTTACGTTCACAATTTTCCACCATGTCAATATAATACTAATAAAGTCTGCGGTATCTTGTAAATGTGACAGACAGAGCCTCTATAATAAAGGGATTAAAGATTTTAAAAGCTAATTTTACATTTTGTCTTTCAAGAGATGATGGAAATAGAGCCTTTAAACTAAGTGAATAACCAAGCTTCTATAGTTTGTCTTGTTCTAGTTCGTATAGATTTTTGATCACAGAAAAGAAAGCACATTTTGGCTTGTCTCAAAATCGGGATAAGAAAATGTTTGATCAGGTTTTGAATTAAGCCAGTTGTTAAAGATACATTTCAGTAAATGAACAGTATCAAAAAGGTAAAATAAGGGTCTTACTGGGTCAATAGGATGTGGGAATACTATACTGAGTTGATTAAGGGGTGAAAAATTACTCATTGCTTTACTGTTTACTGCATTATTGTCACTAACTGTACAAAATACTATGTTCCCAATTTCTTCTAAATTTTCTATAATGGTCTTGATAAAAGTATATAATATTTATGAATTAAGTTTAGCTACAGGAGATATATGAATGACTTCTGTAAGGCTTGAACAAGGACTAGTGATCATAAATGCTACTACAGATGATGCTAAGGTATCTTTATTATTTACTGATGTTCCTACGGTATTGCCTGCCTTGTAACCCAAATAGGGTTCGATCTTAATTTCATCAAAAAGTAATGTAATATATTTTTCTTTATCTGTTAAATATTGAAAAATGTTACGAGCATAGGTTAAAAAAAATTTCTTTCATCGATATGAGGATCTCTTAAAAATCTATTACAAATAGATGGTACTGTGTTACCATGAGGTAAGATAATAGGAGCGCGACTTCGCAAATATTTATAGCAATGAGGGCTTATTGTAAACAATAATTGAACATCACACAATGGTGCTTGGTGAATATCGATACCTTTCTTTTGAAGTACTTAACAAAGTTAACTGTTCTGAGAGAAATTTTAGATTTTGAGTGAGTTCGTCAGAACCTTTTAGGTTTAAAAGAATATCAGTCACAAATTTAAAATTTTGTTTTATATTGTCATTGTCAAACTCAACTTTATCTGAATTGGGAGTTTCACTCGTACTGGGGGAGTTGACTTGACTTGGTATGGTGTAAATCACGAGTTTCACTAGGATCAAGAATGTCGTTATCAAGGTTTATGGGTATTGACATCATCATATTGTCAATTGTGTCAATTAAACTTTCTATTTCATCCAAACTGCTAGATAAAAATGGTGATTTTAAATTTGTTATTGAAACACAAACAGATTAACCATATAAAAATGGTTCAAATTTTAAATCGCTATTTATAACAATTGCCCAAGTTATTAGGGGACCAGGAGTATATTCAAGTTTAAATAAAGTTATTTTATCTGTATCCTTTACCGAAAACCACCCTTTCCTTAAATTAAAATTTAGAAATACTTTTAAAAACTCTTAAAAACTTTGAAAACATGTAGCCTCTCTATATAAATTAAACTCTTCTTTACTTTGCTCTATGGCTTGCAAAAGATGTAGTTCATCAAGATTCTTATTTTTTTCATCTTTACTTTTGCGGTCAAGAACGTTTTTTGACAAATAATTGGGGCAATTTGGGAAAACCGTTGGTACAGAATTTTCTTTTAATCGGGGTTTTTTTAAATGTACTGAAATAATATTACCTGTTCTCGGATCCTATTCTGAAATATCCCAAATTGTACTACCTTTGGAAAAATTTAGCTGACACACTTTAGTGTTTTTATTGCGCACTAAATTATTCCGCGGAATTGCTCGTAGCCATTTTTTTTGCAAATCACTGTCTTTCGGGAAACTAAACACGTAAACTTTTGGTCCTGTTTTGTAATTACCCCGGCAGGCGCACAACACTTAAACGGCATGTTTACGTGAATTTAAACTTACAAAAACTAATAAATATAATTAAATGTTCACCAAAAATGGAGACAAAACTACTCTATTTACTCTAATTCACGAACAACGACATCATGTTTCACACAAGCAAGTGCCGGTTGTCGGCCAGTACGTCTAATGGCCAGTTAACGTACTGGCCAGTTATCACGATACGGCATAATCAAAACTGCATTGGTCTATGCTTTAATGCATTTCTTACGGGAGGCGAGTGTCGGCCTAGATGTGGTGACGTATTGCCTATTTTAATTTCAGCTGGTAGGCCTCATTGTTTAGTAGGTATTGCAACAGCACACCTAATTTCTGAAATGGCGGAACAAAATCTCATATTTACCGTATTTTAAAAACGAGTTTAACGTTTGAATTTTTTAATAGACTCTTGCAGTAGCTCTTTATCTCGGACTCAGACTCAAATACATTTTATAACTAATATATCTGACCCCTTCTCAAGCATGTTTCTGACCCAATCTCTTCGAGATATTATTTTTAATTTATATCAAGTAAATCTGTTATTAAAACGATTCGCGAAATTAAGGCATTAAAAAATGTATAGATTTTGTCATCGTACTGAAATATACTATTTGCAAAACGAATGTTTTAACCTAGTGAAATGCTGAGATTTAGTAAAAATGTACCATGGAACTGAAATTCGGCACTTATCACGAAAATATGGACATTTGATATTTTCAACCTCTAACTCTGGCCGCCACGAAATAAAAAAAACAAACGACTTGTGAAGAATAATAGTTTCTCACCATTTGCGTTTCATTTGATTTCATTTCAAAGATGCTAAATGTTACGTTACTGAAAGGGTGGCGTCCTAACCTTAACCTAACCAACCTGTGAAAGAACAATTCCGGCTTAAAAGTATGTAGTTTTCCACAAACTTGACTCTGGAGAACCATTTTAAAGAGTTATCTCATCAAAAAATACAAAACACACTAAATATCCGCATAAATATAAGCATCTTTGTTTTTAAAATGGTTTTATTCTACCATAGAGAACTTAAAATTATTTTGTTGTCTCTAACCACTGCTACTGATGGAAGGACCAGCCAGAGCCCTCTCATCTCACATACATGGCGACGCACATTACCCCCCCCCCCCGCACTAGTCACAGTTTAAATACACTATTAAACAGTTGTATAAACAATATTGCAAACCAAACAAAAATATATTCTAATTGCAGTAAACTCCAGACAATATATAATTAGGATTTAGACGTAGACTTCAGCAACGAATGTGTCCAATTTAAATATTTTATTAAATCATTGGATTTTCCTCCTATTAAACGGCAAAAAACTATGTGTCGACATTAATGCTTTATATTGCTAATGCCATGCTATAATACCCTATATAATATAACTTTTGCTAAAAATTGACAACGAATGATTTATATATACCGCTTTTAATATTGGGAATATTTATGTTTATTTTCATTTTATCTTTAAAAAAATTTTACAATATTTTTTAAAAAATCTTCGTCTGGATCACGCTTTACAGCAATTATACGCAATTTTGATTACTAGAAAACTGTTCTTGGTAGTCCAGAAGCCTTTTAAGTTCCTTACTTTCCCTTTACAAAGTGGATACTTCTTACTCCTCGAATCTCTTAATTAAAGAGTTTATATATAGGATAGTAGCACTAATCTGATCTGAGACGATTTTACGAATATCGTCGATATCGTTTCTCAGCAGCACCATTTTGCAGGTTAAGGATCACGCAATCAGTAGAATATTTAGAAAAATAAACACAGCCAAATAAAGCATACAAATACAGATAAACCTATATAATCAAAAAATAATAATGACTTAAAAACTTAGAGCGCTAAACACGTTTTCATAAGAGCGACCTGTTGAGCACCAGTAACAAATTGCGCATAGATTTGCTTACGGCAGTTGCTATGGCAACGCAGTGGTGAATATCCGTAAGCCAAATGGAGATGGGAGCGGTATAAATTGCTGCTGCAGACTGCAGGCGCTTGTTCGATTGTTATAGAATTAATGTAAATTAGTGCGCTCGGATCATCGCAGGCAAAAGCAGTTTTGTATCGATCGACTCGAATTGAAATTAACTTTAAGATATAGGTACATAACTGTTTTTTAAGAACAAACAATATATTTAAAAATCTTATAAATTCATATTATTTCCCCTAAGTATTAAAAAACGCTCCACAGCTATGGATAATTAACATCATAAAAAGGTTAAAAAATCGCCATTTTGGGCGTGGCACTCCGAAAAAGTTTAGCCTGCGGCGCTATCTTCCTGGCTACATGCGCTTCACCCGTTCTTATATCCACGAGCCGCCACTGGTCTCTTTTGGTAAAATCTTAAATCTGCTGTCCAAATATTAAGGTTGATACATATTTAATTTTGGGAGGTCAAATGGTTTTTAAAAAGAAAATAAAAGGTCTAAGCCCCGTTTACGAAACATCTGGATGAAAACTGACAGTAGCACAAAATTTTAAACAGAATGTTTCCTTAGAAATATGTTTACAGATTTGAATTATTTTGGGAAATAAAAAAGTTGCAGAACAATTTTTAACACGAATATTAATTTTTTTTTCAAAATATCTCAAGATACCTAATAGCTAGAATCCATCCGCAGACGCTATTGAGTTTGCAACAAAAACTTTCTTTATTTACCCCCTACACAGCCCCCAGCCACCTACATTTTCAAATGCTGCTAAGTTAGAGATGGGGAGATTAATTCATCAGTTAATTGCAATTTCCTGATTTCACTTAAACTTAAAATGTAAGCTACTAGACGGATCGTATCACTTTAAAGATACCACTGTGTAGATGCCATTGGTACCCATTTTATGTACCATACGATCATCAAACATCTTTAAAATGTAAAATAGGTAAGTTTTGTTATTTTTTTCGAATCTTCAATTTTGTCTTTGTATCTATTGAAAATGCCCCAAATATCGACTTTCATTTATTTATAGTTACGAGACTAATAGCGATGTGTTAGAACAAACAATAACAGAATTTAAGGCAGAATTAAAAAATGCAAAAATGTGAATATAGGATATTCTATTTAAAAATACCTTTGTTTCATTTATGACTTTTATTTAGGGCACTCTGTATATTTTAAGGTACCTTTTTGTAATAATTAGCAGGCTAATGTTTGTTTCCGATTTTTAATAATGAGTGTTTGTACCATTATTGGATGTTAGCATTAGAAAATAACTATGGTGAGCCGAAAAGAAATCATTTTTATTCTATTTTATTTTAACTTTAGATCTATGCTCGTTCGTTGTTATGTAATAATATAGTTTAAAAAATTGTTTAATCCCAATCAATCGTAAATTAAAATTAATCTATAAATTCCTGCCCTCAATCTATAAAAAAAAATCAAAATGAACTGATTTGTATCTATTTTTCAATTAATATAACTTTTTAGATAACTGATGAAGGTCACATTCAGACAGAAACGTTTTATCCTTTTATCAATAAAATGACTGGCTATTAAAGCAAACTTTGATTTTGGAACCTTATTTTCAAGAAAATATATTTGAAGTATATATATATATATATATATATATATATATATATATATATATATATAATTTAATATTATTTAATTTGTTTCTTCCACCCGATATATATTAAATGGACTTCTTTCTTGGGTATAGCTTTATTTGCAAAATCAAGACTAGAATTAACTTGACGTTTGGCCTATCATAGTAGGCTTTCTCAAAAATTGCTCATTCATTTATTTTTTTTTGGTATGTAAGACTTTTCTTTCCTATCTACAATTAATTTAAAAAACACAGTAGTCTAATTATAAGAACAATTCTACAGTTTTTTTAAGACTAATTTAAAATTTTATACTATTTACAAAAAATGATTACAACATTAATAAAATAAGGTTACATACCTCGAAAAATATATGTTGTTTATTTATTTATTTTTGATTGATATGTAGCAAGTTAGTGATTTGCCAGGCAACTCATGATACAGTTTTAGGTAAAAAAGTGTTCTTATCGTAGTTCGTTTTTTTTGAGGAATTTTAAGATAATTTTTTTGCTATAATTTTTAATTTAATTTTAAATTTTAAAAATAACGACTTTGACAAAGTTAAAACTATACTAAAATATCAAATTGTGGTATATTTGACTTAAATGTTTTATGTCTTGTTTGTCATTTACTGCATTTTTTCTTTTTTTATATGAATAATTTCTTTGATAATTAGTTTCTGATACAGGTTATCTGATCATTGATGAAGATAACCTGTATCAGAAATTAATTATCAAAGAAATGATTCCTATAAAAAAGAAAAAATGCAGTAAATGACAAACAAGACATAAAAAATTAAGTCAAATATACCACAATTTGTTATTTTAGTATAGTTTTAACTTCGTCTAAGCCGTTATTTTTAAAATGTAGTATATCATTGTGAATGTCAGATTTTTAGAGAATTACTTTCCAACAGAGTACAAATATTGGGTACACGGTCTTCCCACAATCAAAAAATATTTGTAGTAACGAAAAAACCAAATGTTTATTTTAGTCGGTAATTCAACAATTTTAAAGAAAATTGTGTACAGCCCAAATCATTTTAAATGATTTCTCCTTTTACCTTGATTCGACTGCAGCTCCCACTTGACCAGTTTGGAGATTTTTCTTAAATTAACGCTTCTATGCCCAGACCTGTTATCACCACTTGTTATTTGTTTTTATTGAAATTTTTACTTGAAAAATTAAACATCAAATATTTACTTACGGCGCTGGCGCAAAGGACTCTCACATAGTTATCATTTCATTAAAAGGGAGTATCGTATCCTGTACCTAAGGCGAAAATTTCACACATTAAAAAAAATTAAGTTTTTTTTTAAATGAGTTTTGATTTCTTTTATTTGGTATTTCATTAAATACAAATTTCTACAACTACTACACTGGAAAAGACCTGAAAATAAATATTTATTGTTAGTTAAGGTTTTAAGGCTAGTCGCCCACGGGCCTGGAAGGGCACGATTTGTCGTGTGCGATATCCCGTCCATTACTTGTCCGCAACGATATTCTTGACGGCATCGCGAGTGTTCTATTCGAGAATTTCCTATTAAAGCTCCTTGCTTGGTAAGTTTAATGGTATGTTACTAATCCGTTTACTATTATGGGAACATCCGGTTCCCCGTCTGGTTACCGGCGTGAATCGTAATATGAAAAGAGAAATTCCTTTTACACTCTTTTCTACCAGTGAAGTAGTAAATTTCTAAAATATTACGCAGGATAATGGCATGTAATTTTACGGAAGCGGTAATGCGAACAGCTAGTCGTGCCGTTTTCGTCCTGTCGGCGACCAGCCTAATAGTGAATCGAGAAATAACCATTAAGATGGCAACGCTGTGTCGGGTTTGCTATTGGGTCCGGTGTTGAAGCACCTGTAGCACCCTCCTAAATCCAGGACTGTTGCTCAATTGACACACAATACCATCTAAATTTTATCTTACACAAACATAGCTAAGAACCCTATAGCGATACAAATAATTATTTTAATACCTCACTCATGAAGGTTGATTAATGCGTTAAGCCTGTAGGTGGTAGCTAACAGACATGCATATACACATAGACTGTGATACAGGTATTACCCTCCTGTGCATACACAGTCAGGTAAAAACATTTTTTTTATAGCAACAGTTAATAGCAAAGGCATCTCTAGCTATATTTGCTCACAAAATATACCCTCATTTCAAAAATATCCTCAAAATGGTAAACAGCAATATATTTCAGAATTATTCTAAAGTTGTGCGCAGCTCAGAATGAACCATAAACCCTTATCAACTGTGGCGTAAAATGCACAGCTTGTGAGTTACTATAACGTACCGTATAAGTTATAACAAGCAAAAGTCTTTTTTGGCTTTTCTGCAACTTTTGCAAAAAATAATTTTGCTTGTCACTCTAAACGCAACAATTAATCTGAGCACATTTAAAAGTATGAGTTATATCAAGGCAAGCAATATTCCTTCGTTAAAATAGAAATAGTAGTAATATTTATTACATAATGCACATTCATCCGTTCGTCGTTTTAATTGTTATAAATTAATTTATACCTAAACTAACCTAACCAAACCTAAAGTGTGGTTAAAATTCGAACATGTTGGTTTAATTTAAACACATAATAAGATATGTAAACTTAAAATATCACTATCACCAACTAAAGATCTACAATAAAATAAATAACAGATTTAAAAGTGGCCCTTCCGGTCTAAAAATGTTTTATTATAAGATACAAGTTGAATGAAAAACAATAGCGACATTAAACCATTAACATTTACAGCACGTTTATGGAAGTGGAGTAATAGAAAACAGCATCTCCCAGTTATATAGTACTTTAATTAAGAAAATGCAATTAATTATTTTGGAGACAAATTCGTCGGCAGTAATTCCCTAGGTGCTTAAAAAATCTTAGGGCGGTGCTACTGTAATTTGCTGAGAGTTTTTTCACCCTAATTGCTTAATAGCTTTCTGTTTGTGCAGGATAACCAAAAATGTTTTCTACATTGGTCGTTTTCGTAGATAAAGAATTATATGTATAGCATATTTCACAAGAAATGGTTCTAACCAATGACAGTGATAAAACTATATATGTCGGTTACATTATGTAGGCAAGTGCTTGGCAATAAACATACCAAAATAGTTGAGAAGGTCGGATTGTAACAATTTCTAGGTACAAAAAAATCTAAAATGGCTTCCGCTGTAGGTATTAAAAAATAATTTTAACTGTTTTCAATGTTTACCTATAGCAGCGTCCGAATAGAGACTGAAGTACATCTTTTCACAGTCCTGACACGGAATGCTGTATACTCCATGGTTTTCTAGTTTGATTTTATCTTTTAGGTTTCCAAGTAGTTTACATATAGTTGTTTGCGGCTTGTGTATTATTTGTATGTTGTGTTTTCTAAGAATTCTTCCGATTCTCTCTGTGGTGCCTTTTACATACGGCAAGACTACTTGTTGCTTTCCTGGTTCATAATTTTTGTTGTTTATTGTTCGGGAACCCTGTGCGTTAGCTTCCTCTATGGTGCGATTTGATTTGTGTAGCCATTGTTCTTTAAAGCACTAGATATTATATTAAGTTCGTTTTGTCTCGTCTGTGTTTCAGTTAATCGCACGGATATAGATATTAGGGTATTGGCCACAGTTTGAATTTGTGCTGGATGATGATGTGATCTTGCATTTAAATATTTGTCTGTATGTGTTGTTTTTCTATGCACGGTGTATTCGAAATGTCCATTATGCAATTTTTTCATCAGAACATCTAAAAATGGAAGTTTGTTGTTTACCTCTAACTCTAGAGTAAATTGTTTTCTGGGGTAGATTGAATTTACGTGAGTCAGAAATTTCTCGAGCTCTGTAAGACCATGTTGCCATATAATAAATATGTCATCCACATAACGAATCCATAATTTGGGCTTTAAACTTGCTTTCTCAAGAGCTTCTTTATCGAAGGATATCATAAATAAATTCGCGACTACTGGTGATAGCGAGGACCCGATTGGAGCACCATCTATTTGTTTATACATTTGCCCGTTAAATGAAAAATAAGTATAGGTAAACTACTTGGAACCCCAAAAGATAAAATCAAACTGGGAAACCATGGAGTATACAGCATTCCACGTCAGGACTGTGAAAAGATGTACTTCAGTTTCTATTCGGAGGCGAGAAAGAAAGCTTTGAAAATGCCAAATGTGATTTTGGCGAAACGTCAGCAAAACTGTTCTTTTCAGTACAGTAGTGAACAGATGTACACCTATTTTTTTTTTCCTATGTTATTAATAATTATTGTGATATTTGACATACATTTTAAATGTTTTTATTGTTGGTTTTATCAATCTTTTCTGTTTGAATGTAACCCGTGCTCACCTGAGAAGTAGCACTGAAGATAGCGAGAGCCGAAAACGCTTAACTAAGATTTGCACGAAATACAAAGATTTTACATTTTCCATTTATTTATTTATTTATCGCATTTATTAAATAATAAAAATATATTAAAGATAATAAAATTAAACATTATATAGAGATATATTGTTATTTTTAATTGCACAATAACCCTTTAAGGAAAGCGACTTTCGGCTTGACAAAATAAGTATTTTTCAAAATGGTTAAAAAACGTATAAAATTTGCAGCTCTTACCCGGAATGTTTCATTATGAGGGGATTTCCAAATACTTTAGAAAAAAATAAATAAAACTTTTTGAAACTGCCTTTTTATCAAAAAATAACCATTTACAAAATTATTACGAAATAAATATATTCATATATTAAACCGTGTTTTCTGTGTATGTGGTGGAATTCGATACGAGGAAAGTTCCAGGTAAAGATCAATTTAATTTTTTGTAATTTATGGTTTCTCCATATAAAGGAATAATGTTGAGATAGGGCCTAAAAATGTTGATTTTTCTATTTTATTATTTTTATGATATATAGCGAAAGCTTAATACACCGACAGGCATGTGGAAATAACGGGCGGTAGAGAAAGCGCCATAATACATGGCATTTAGAGCTCGAAATTGGAAAGAAAATGCTGTTTTATCAAAATTTTTACATAAAAGATCAGTCCGAAATTCATTTATTAAACATCTACTTTAGAATAATATATGTTTAGTAACCGTATTATGTATTTTGTAATGAAGGAAGGGTTAATTAAATTAACAAACATAGGTGGAATCGCCACGTCTTATGATCGTTTGTTACTTCCCTCATAAAAGGGAAGTATTGTAATCTTGAAAAAATCACCCTCCGAGATTTTTTTAGATCTTTACGTTTCAGGGCCCAAAGATGATGAAAAACATGTTTTCTCGATTCTGTCGGTTTGTCTGTTCGCGGCACAGCTGAAAAACTACTTACTTCATTGATTTCGAATTTTGGTAAAAAGTTAAGGGTCATTTGGTGATGACCTGGTAACATTTTGGTAAAAATCCAGTATGGTAAAACAAAATGGCGGCTTAGTGAAATGTTAATTATTACTAAGAAAGTGCTTATCCAATTTATCTTAAATTATTTATATAGGAATCAACTGGTAAAATGTAATGTAGGAATCAACTGGTAAAATTTTGGTACGAATCAAAGCTGGCGGAACAATATGGCGGCTTAATAAAATATTTAAAAATTCAGCCTGAAAAACTACTTAATGAACTGATTTCAAATCGTGTGCCATAACTAATTGTAGTATAGAGATGAACTAGTAAAAGTGTAATACTAATTCAAATGGCGGAGCAAAATGGCGGCTAAATAAAATTTTTGTAATCTGACAAAATCACCCTCACAGATTTTGTACAACCTTTGCGTTTTGGCGTCCCTAGATGCCAAAAAATATGTTTTATCAAGTCCGTCGGTTTGTCTGTCTATCTGTCAGTTCGCGGCATAGCTTAAAAACTACGCATCAGATTGAGTTCAAATTTTAGTTAAAAATCAAGGCTCATATGGGGATGACCTGGTCATATTTTGGTAAAAATCTAATATGCCGTAACACGATGGCGGCCTAGTGAAACGTTAAAAAATTAATACTGAAAAAACTAATTATCCAATTTACCTCAAATTTTGCAAAAAAAAAATAAAATGTTACATAAGAATGAACTGGTAACATTTTGGTATGAATATAAGACAGCAAAACAAAATAGACTTAATAAAATATTTAAAAAACCAGTCTGAACAAAAGAACTTATTAGATACCGGAACTATGTGGCGGCGAAATAATATGGTAAAAAAATTAACGTAAAAAATTCTTATTATTATTATTATTCAATTGGCTGTAAATTTTGGAGAAAAATTAAATATTATATAAGGATAAACTGGTGCGAATTCAACCTGACGTAAGAAAATTGCGGTGAGTGTCAATGTAACTCTACTTTTTGAATTCATTTCAAATTATGCCCAAAATCAAGTGTGGCATAGGTAGAAACTGGTAAAATATTGGTAGGGATCCAATATATTGGAACAAAATGGCGTCCAATAAAATATGTGTTCCTAAATAAGTATGTACTGAACTAAATTGGTTCACACTTCATTATTCCTAATAAAAGGAAATATTTATAAAGGAAATATTCATAATGAGGGAAATTCCGGGTAAAGGAATTACCAATTTTTTTTTTGTTAGTGCCCCCGTTGGCTTATATGTATTATTAAGTGTTTTTCTTTGATGTACTGACAATAGTCCAAATACAATGTTCACGAACTCTGGGAAACGTTAAGCACGAATTATTGTAGGTAGCGGCCTAGATGCACCTTAATGTAATTAAATTATGATTTAAATGTTACCCGTTACGTTTCATAAACTGAACATTATTGCAGTTTTTACGTATACCGTAAAAAATTAAGCAAAAAGTTAGCTTAGCATTAGCAATGTAACGTTATTTAAACGATGATAGATAGTTATATAATTAATGACCACTTAAATAATTACATTCTACCTATAATAGATATAATAATATAATCATCGGTTGGTCGTCGTCATAGTCGGACGTGTAAGCAATTTTGCTCCGAATGTTTTGATCTTTTTAACAAGAACTTGCGCGAGTTTAAGGTATTTATGAACTAAAATTGTTGTAATTTGCCGTATCTGTCAAATACCACTCGAGACGACCGAATATTTTTTGCGGCATATGCAAAAAATAATTTAGTTAGGTTCTGTTTCTAAGACAGAAGGTCTTGCAACTTTACTAAATGAACTTGTAGGGCCTATCATTGAATTGCAATGAATGAATCACCTCTTGCATCACCATTAACGAGAACGACGTTAAAACTGTTATCGAAAATCAACTTTAAACAGCAGTATCTTTTAAAGTGGATTTGTGAAAGAAAACAACAAAATTGTCGTGATCAACGGGTATCACTCTGAGCCATATGGAGCGGAATCAGGCGTTCCTCAGGGCAGTCACCTGGGGCCTTTATTCTTCATAATTTATATTAACAACCTAAGTACATCTTTTAAAAATAGTAGCTTTTTTGTATACAGATGATCTTAAAGTGTATCGAACAATAAGGGCTCCAGAGGATTATCATAAACTGCAAGAGAACCTGGTCAGGCTGCAGGTGTACTGCGACAAAAATAGCCAGTATGACTGCAGCATAGCTCAAAAATACTTAAAAAATGTTAACCAGGTTAAGGACCTTGGTATTCTTCTGGACAGTAAGTGATCATCTCGACTGCACATTGATAAAATAGTGGCAGAAGCAAACAGAATTGGATTTGTTACGAGAAATTGTAAAGTATTTAGGAATCCTAAAACAATTCTCTCATTATTATTTGCCTTTGTTCACAGTAAACTCTTGTTTTCAGTTATATGGAACCCTTGCTATGCAGTACTTATAAATAGAAAAAGAACAGTTCAAAATAAATTTCTTAAGGTATTAGCATACAAAGCTAACCGTACACCTGTGGCAGATGCTAGACATTTTAGAGTTTTACCCTTTGCCGAAGTGAGAAATGTTTCAGATTTATGCATCGTATTTAAACTTATTAATCATCAAATAGATTCGCCCCTTCTTTTGTTATCTTAATCAATATTCCTTTCAGAATTTAAGTAATCATGAAATTTTTAGTATATATTTTCGAAGAACAAATCTAGACCCAAATATCCCGCTGATTAGAATGCAGATTAGTCTTAAAAAAATAAGGTTTATATATATATATATATATATATATATATATATATATATATATATATATATATATATATATATACATATATATATAATGTGTTTTTATTCGGGGTGTACATCCGTTCACTACTGTCGTTCTGAAAAGAACAGTTTTGCTGACGTTTCGTCAAAATCACATTTGGCATTTTCGAAGCTTTCTTTCTCGCGTCCGAATAGAGTCTCTATTCGGACGCGAATAGAGACTTATTTATTTATATATTTATATATATATATATATATATATATATATATATATATATATATATATATATATATATATATATATATATATATATATATATATATATATATATATATATATATATATATATATATATATATATATATATATATATATATATATATATATATATATATATATATATATATATATATATATATATATATATATATATATATATATATATATATATATATATATATATATGTATTATATAAGTAAAATAATGCTTCAATTTCTAAATTCTCCCTATTTCACGGTTTAATCCTTGGATCCCAGGGATTATTCGTGATGTCCATGGCTTTTCGCATCTCCGCAGACCACGATATATGTAGGGGGAACTTGCTAACTCGAGTAATCCCATCCACATAATTATATTCTGCGTTAGTCAATGTTTACCTTATTGTATCATTGCGATCAAAACCTTCATTTAGTCATAGAATTTTTAGGAGAAATTACACACATGTCAGATTGTACGTACAAGTGTCAACCTATTGCTAATAAAAAAGGCTTTTAAAAAAATACCCACCTATTTATTTCAGTTAACCTTTAGCCTAACTTTATAGAAAAAGTGCAGAACAAATAACAATAAAAGAACTGTTTTTAATACTTAACAGTTATTATGCAAATCGGATACAGATTTTATATTTTTAAGAGATTTAGCATGAACATTAAATACATAATCTAATAGGAAGGAGCAGCATGCATTATTTTAAATTAGTAGGCTTGCAACGGAAGTCTGCCATTTTCAAGCTTTTATTTTCTGATGTTTATATTTTATTATTATAATGAAAAGCACAATAGTTAGGTTGGCAACCAATTGGCATATAAAAAACACAGTAGGGTAACATTTTTTCATCTAATATTTTGTTCGGCCAGAACCCTTTAATTACCCAACCACCTATATTTAAAAACAAATAGAAGTTGTGAATGGAGTAATTATTATGGGACAAAATAAGTTTTAAGGTATAACATACTACTCTACATTGTCTGGGTCATATACTGCACTAAAGGAGAAATGGTTTGACTATATTTTTCAACAAATGTGATGTATATATGAAATTTACTCGCCAAGAAATGAAAATAACAAATTATTTTTTTGCGATAAATTATTTTAATAATGTTTTTTGTCTAAGCTAAACTATATATACTAAGTTGCAAGCCTAAACTAAACTATTATTGGGAAAGAAGATAATTTTCCACGAAAAAACTGGTACTATTAATGTTTATAGTAGCAAAACATTAAGAGAGAACAAAGTATGGAATATTTTAATGTATGTTAATACATTTATAGCTTATATAATACATATTTAAAGCATCCTTAACTTTAAGCGGGAAAAAAGAACTTTTTTAAATGTGTTTAGAATATTTGTTGCGGTTATAATTATAAACAAATTTCTTTTGAGGCCTTTTCGCAGCTCAACAAAAATACCAAACTTTAAATTGTTTGAAACAAATATTTAAAAAAATTACGTACTATCTCTCCACATCAGCTTTCGATACATAATATATAAAAAATATATATATATTTTAAGGGAAAATAAGAAATTGTGTATATAAACTGTTAATAACACATTTTTTTGTTTTTGCTTAAAATATGTATTTTTTGTCTTATGTAGCTTAGAAAACTACTGTGGGTAGACTAGTCTACATGTTGAGATACGAAGAAGAGAAATTTGTTTTTAAATTTAAAATGTCTTGGATTTAAACACGTTCTCAAGGGTTGAACCAACTTAACGCTTAGTGTCATGGGAAAACATTTAACGCAAAAACTGAACCTGGTTTCTAAAATCTTGATCTTGCCCTTGAACGCATCACTATTCATCATGGTATTTTCTTAAGAACTCTTAATAACAAGCCCAAAATATTTTATGTTGGGTACTAGAATTTAAGCTTTGTTTATTGTTTATGGATTATTTAAAGAGATATTTCTAGAGAGATTCTCTATAATTTCGTTTACAGTGTATGTTTAGTTTTAGTTAACATATGGAAAACTAAAACAAGTTTGGCTTCAAAAATGTTTCCCTGTAATATACAAGGTGTGTTCAAAATACGCAGATAGAAGTAGGCGAAACAAAAAATATTAAATTAAAACTTTAATAACAGCTAAATAGAACCTGCAAATAAGTCAAAAAGCTATTCTAAGTATTTTGGCAATACCTATAGTTTTAAAAAAAATTAATGATGAGTGTAAAAAACTGTGTTATTTAAAATGTTTGACTCAATGACGATTAAATTATCTAAAAACTACACCTCGTATGGATAATGGATATACATACATATGTTCCTAAAATTTGGGCCGGATACTAGTGTGTATATACATAAATAATATATATTTATATATATTATATATATATATATATATATATATATATATATATATATATATATATATATATATATATATATATATATGAATCTGTAAATATGTAAGGGAGGCTACACCATAATTGGAAATGGTTGAATAAGCTGCATATGATGATGATGATGATATATATATATATATATATATATATATATATATATATATATATATATATATATAATAATATAATAATAATAATAAATCGTTTATTTACATAAAAGGCCAATAAATGTATACATTTCGAAAATATATCTAAAAGTAAATAAACCAAAAAATCTGCAGGAGCAATAGCTGTGCGAAGACATTTAGCAATTTAACAATTTAACAACAGAAGAGAATGTACTATAACAATATTTACATTTACACTTAAAATATAGATTTCCGCAATTAGTGATTAAAACCTTTTTGTAATTTCAATTTTTAATATTTACTATTTTGTGTATTTCCGTTCTTTGGATTGATGTTAAAAACAATTTTGTTTTTTTTCTTAACAATCCTTTAGAGTTTGATCTCAAAACTAATTCCTTTAGATAATCAGGCAGATAGTTGTATGCTCTTAATATTAAATATGCGGGACTTCGTTGACCCACTGTCTTTTTTATAATTGGCGTTTTTGAGATGTGATGTATTTTTTTTCTTGTTTCGTATTGATGGTCTACGTAAGTGATAAGTGTTTTATGTTTATTTAAATGTATAATCAAGCCGTAGAAAAACAGTTGTCTCAAATCTAGAATTTTTGTTTCCTCGAAAAGTAAATTTGTAGAGTAAGTACAATTTTTTTTATAGATTATTTTTAGGAAAAGTTTCTGCAATATTGCCAAATTTTTAAGATGGTTGTCAAATACTCCCCCCCATCCAATGATGCCGTACTGAATTCTGGATTCTACCAACGCATAATAAAGCATTCTTAAATGTTGTATATCCAAAAACGACGAAAAGATCTTGAATCTATAGATGAGAGATCTTAGAGTACCAACGACATTACCAACATGGCGATCCCATCTCAAATGTTGATCTATTTCAACACCCAAATATCTCATCGATTCTACTGAAGATATAGAAATTAATTTTCCCTTATAGGTTATATTGAGAGATCTTAAATCAGGTATTTTGCTTTTGTAGGAAGTAAAAGCTATAAATTTAGTTTTTTCAGAATTGATGCTAAGTTTTTGTTAACAAACCAGTTGAAAATGGCCTTTAATGCTGTCTCAGATTTTTGTTTAAGTTGTTCCCAAGATTCTGCTCTTTGAAATAAGACAGTGTCATCGGTAAAACTTGTGATGTCTCCATCAGTATTTAAAGCGAGTAATCGATTTATATATACAGAAAAAAGTGCAGGTCCCAGAACAGTCCCTTGAGGTATGCCACAGTTTGTTTCCATTTCTCCACTGTATTGGCCATTGACATTTACTATTTGTGGTCTTTTTTCCAGATAACTTTTAAAAAGTTGACCTGGAACTGGACCTCTTACTCCGATACTTTCCAATTCATCTAACAACAGCGAATGGTCTACCGTGTCGAAGGCCTTAGCCAGATCCAGAAATACACACAAACAGGGCTCATTTAAATCAATGGACTTATAAACTTTACTTACTAAATGATAGATTGAATCCGTTGTACTCTTCCCCTCCTTAAATCCATATTGATTACTTGATAGTAATTTAAATTTATCAAGATACTTATTCAACCTATTTTTTATTACAGTCTCAAATACTTTTGTTAAAGATGTAATCAAGGAAATTGGACGGTAATTAACTAGTTGATTCCGATCGCCTTTTTTAAATAGGGGCTTAACTACTGACATTTTAAACTCACGCGGAACGTTACCACTTCTTATTATGTTGTTAATTAAATGAGATAAGGGTGCCGATACTTCAAATTTTATTTGCTTTAGTGTTTCTGAGGTTATTTGATCATGCCCGGGTGCTTTTCCAGGCTTTAAAGAATCAATTATATTTTCTATTTCGGTTTTATTTGTTTCGCTTATAAAAAAAGATCGTTCATTAATTCGTTCACTGTTTAATGTAACTTCCGGTTCAGGAATATTCTTCCGCAACTTATTTCCTACATTAATAAAATAATCATTAAACGTATTAGCCAATTCGACATTCTCTGTTACAATCTTATCCTTATTATTTATAATTTCTCTAATTGCGCATGTGTTGCCACCTTTTGTATTAGTTATTTCTTTAAGGTATTCCAGAGGTGTTTAGAGTCGTTTTTGTTTTCGTTAATTTTATTTTGAAAGTATTTTATCTTTGTGTTTTTAATCAGGTTATGTAAGAAATTTTTGTACCTATTATATTCGTCTCTATGTAATACGGGGTTTTCTTTAAATTTATTGAAAAGTATTTGTTTTCTTTTTATAGAATTAATGATTCCTGTGGTAATCCAGGGTTTTCTAGGTAACTCTCCTTTTTTTTGTTTTAACATCTTGGTATTATTATTAATATAAAATTTAATAGTGTTTGCAAAATATGTTGTAGAACTTTGTACATCCTCATTCTTAAAGAGTTCATCCCAGTTATGACTAATTAGATTTGTTTTTAAAGAATTTACATCAAGATATTTTTTATAAAGTTTTGATTCAGTTTTTTCTATTTCCAGATTAAGGAACATGTTAGTAAAACTTGAACAGTTTATAACGGTTGTATAATGGTCAGTTATAGAAGTTTTAATTATAAATGGGGTTATTTTTTTATCTAGACTAGGTTTACCCTGAGCAAAAAAATGATCCAAACAACTGCCGACATTATTTTGTACCCTTGTATTTTCATTAATTAGTGAGTCAAAGTTATATTCGCTCATAATGTTCAAGTAACTGTTAGTTATTTCATTTTCATTATCTTTGATGTTTATGTTAATATCCCCCATTAATATATGATTATCTAACCGAGGTTTATTTTTCCTTTGTTCGAGATATAAGGACAGGTATTCCAAAAATGATTCGGCATCGGTGGATGGGGGTCTATATAAAGCCGTAAATAGATTATACTTATTGTCTAGGGTAGGAATAGTGATTTCTATGGCCTTATATATATTTATATTAACGATATTGCAGTGAAAATTATACTGATTTTTGACATACACTATCACGCCGTCATTTTGATTAATATTTCCGTAATTGTAAATAATATTGTAACCCTGTATACCAAAAAAATCTAAATCCGTAACTTTCCAAGTTTCAGTCAGTATAATTATATCGAACTGTTCCCTGAACTCTTGGAGGCTGATACAAAATTCATCAAAGTTTTTTCTGATACTTCTAATATTCTGTTGCAATACTCTAAAATCGTTAGCATCTGAGGCATGTAAATTATAGGCATTAATATCGTCACATTGAAAGGTTTGAACAGACAAAAAGTTGTAATCCCTAATATACGGATCCATAATAATTTTCTATTTACTTGTATATTAGTAGTGCGAATACAATACGATAATAATTTTTACCTTAGCATATTAACTATATCCATATATATATACACAGTATTTATTCGTATTTAATTTTAAAAAATAGAGTTTTTTTGGGGATTTTACGGTTATTGTAAAGATAAGAAGAACACATTCAACAAACAACAGTAAATTTCGACAATGCAGCGGCAGTTTGTTTACATTATCAGTCCAATAAAATAAAACTGGGCGTGGACAATTTACACAACTTATTTTCTTCGCATATATATTAATAATATTGCAATGAGCAATGAACAATATTAGTTTATGCACTATTTCTTGGCAATAGATCGCGTAACTATTGTTGCGGGGTTTCCTGTTTTTTGTTTTTTCGACTCACTTGACGGAGTATTAGCCTTTTCTCTCTCCCTCCCTTTTGTATCTTCGCGGTTATTGAGTTTATTTGAAAATCCAGATGAAAGCTGACCGGCCTTGACTACTGATTCAACCTCACATACACTATTTGTTTGCTGTTCTAACGATGGTATCGATGGTTCACTACGAGACTGCACAATTTCCGGTACTAGATCTTCTTTACGGTTTGGTTTTTCAAGTTGTTGAATAGTGTATATTTCACCGTTTACCAACAACTTGTTAAATTGTACTATCTTTACAGTGTATTTTTTTTGATTTGGCTAATTTCAAATGATCAATGAGTATTTTTCTATCTTGCCGGTCTTGGTAGCATAGATCCTGAGCTATGAATATTTTAGTGCCTTTCAGTTTATAGCAATTACTTAAAATATATTTTTTCTTCAGGTATGAGATAAATTCTACTTTAACCGGGGTACCTGTTTCGGAATTATTATTGGCAAAACGATATATGTCATTAATGTCACTTTCTTTAATAGTCAGGTCAAGACTTTCTTTGAAAAAATTTAACACAAATTTCAATAAGCTTTCACCATCTAGTTTACAGTCAAGACCAAAGATAATAATAGTATTTTTTCGAATTTTTCTTTCCAACTCAAGCTGATTTTTTTCAATTTGAGAATATTTAGCCTCAAGAGATTGTATCTTAATTGAATGCTCGCCTAGTTTGGCTAAAATTTTTTTTTTATATATATATATATATATATATATATATATATATATATATATATATATATATATATATATATATATATATATATATATATATATATATATATATATATATATATATATATATATATATTTGTTGCGTTTTCTTAAACCATGTCTAATATTTTTTTTGTTAAATATTCTTGGGTAGTGGTTTAATTTCTGAAACTGAAACATCATTGCTACTATAATGCAGTGAGTTGTTTTATTTCCAAGGCCAATAATTCCTTTTGAAAAAGCTCTCTATGAAACGCAAAACGTTAAGGAAATAAATGATTCTTTTAAGAAAATAAACCACTACCCAAGAATTTTGAACAAAAAAAAATATATATATATATATATATATATATATATATATATATATATATATATATATATATATAGGGTTTTGGTTCTTGGGGATGTAAGAACCAGTGATTAAAATAAAGTGTTTTCTTCGTTGTTTTTTTTATTTCATTTTTGACGTTTCGGTCAGGCACGACCTTCTTCAGAAAAAAAAAATTATGGTCTGTAAAAAAACCGTAACAAAGTCAATAATAAATGCACACAAAAAGATATTTATACAACTTACCAGAAACAAAAGTCTCGAAGATTCATTGTTCACAGTTTAAAAACAACATAAAACGAAAATTAGTTACACAGCACATTTTTCATTTTTGAGACAAACACATTAAAAACACTAAAATTTTATTATTTGTCACATATACAGGTGAAGGGTTTGGATGTCGAGTTGTTTATGCCGACTGCCAAAATATGTTAGATTATTTATTATTTATCAAATGAAATTCCTTTTCTACTGCATACGGATGCTACCGGACGAAACTATTGGCATTGAAATATAAGAATATTTACTTCCACTACTAGTTTTTAATTAAGTTATAATATATATTACTTAATTTTTTTGTGTCAGTTTTTGAATTTACTGAATCTGCATTTCTCTGTATTTCAATCATCTCGAGAAACTCTTTTTTTTGTGTTATTTTCTATTCTCAAAATTTTTACGTTCTCAAAATCAAAACTATGGTTATTTTCTACAACGTGGTTTGTTAGAGCCGTTTTGTTTTTTTTCTCATATTTGTGACCGTTTATGCGATTACCAAGGTATTGGCTGGTTTGTCCGATGTATACTTTATTACAATTGTTGCATGGAATATGATATACTACGTGAGTTTTTTTATTTTTAGGAACAGTGGACTTTAATTGACTAAAATTTCTTTTTAAAAGCTTGTGACCTTTATGTGCAATTTTCATATTGTGAGGTTTAAATAAATTCGTAAGTTTTTCTGATAGGTTGGGTACGTAAGGCAAAGAGAGATAATTAGTTTTTTTTACACTAGAATTGGTTTTTTGTTGGTTTTGATTGTAGAATAGATGAATTCGATTTGTAAAGATTTTGTTTATTAGTTTAAACGGATAATAATTGAGTTTTAGTGCCTCTTTTGCTTTCTTTATGGCATGTTCCCTATATTCAGGGTCGGAAAGTTTCACTGCTCGATCTGCAAGGCCAATAATTACCGATTTTTTTTGTGACATGGGGTGTTGAGAATTATAGTTGAGATATCGGGAAGACCAAGTTTTTTTAGTGTACCACTCTGTTTTTATTTGGTTTCCACTGCGGTAAAGAGTTAAATCCAAAAAGTTTATTTTCTTTTCTTTTTCTATTTCAATTGTGAATTGTAGCCTTTTGTGATATTTATTGAACATGTTTAAAATCTCTGTTGCTTTATCGTTAGGTATTGCACAGACGCAATCATCTACGTATCGGAAAAAGAAATGCATACCAAAATTTAAGATTTTTATTATGTTTTCTTCCAGGTCTTTCATAACGATTTGTGCGATGACACATATATTTATAAATATACGTAGTTTCTGAATGCACTCCTTTTATTCAAAACACAGGTTACAGGTATCACAAGTAAACACTGGTTTTACCTAACAATCGTAACTAAGGTAACTTTAAACTTGTCAATCTCAGCTTGTTAACACTTCGAAATCTCAATTACAACTGAATCAAAATGTGGCCTCGCGGCGCGCTTATATAGCCTTTAGAAAAGGATGGAATGATCTAGAAAATTCTAGAATAATCTAGATACTACAGGGTGAGAAGAATTAAGCCTAACAGAACATTCGAGAATGATTTCTGACACTATCATAGTCGTTACATGGATAAAAATTAAGGTAAGTCTACTTCAATAAAATAACAAATAATAAATAAATTAATCTAAATCTTAACAAATCTATACCTAGGGCTAAATTCGCAACATTGTCACCTTCCCAGAGTTGATCGTCTCGATCAAACATCTTCGGTATCTTGGTAACGGGCTAGTCGATGCGGGTGCACCACTTTCATTTTTGCATGTGGGCTCTTCTGAATCCAGGATACCAAGTCATTCAGTCGAGTTACCACACGATACGGGCCTTCCCATGATTTCTGCCAGTTCGGCGAGCGTCCCTTAGTTCTTTTTGGATTGTATAACCAAACTTTTTCACCGATTGTAAATCCAGTGTGATTGGCTCGTAAATCATAACGTGACTTCATTCTATCGCTTTCTATCTGTAATTTATGGCGGACCTCTTTATGGGTTTCTGTGAGGCATTTAATAACCTGGCTGGCATAATCCGTAGTAGTTATCTAATTGTCAGGAAGTCGTCCAGTCAAGAGGTCGACTGGAAGCTGTAAATCAGATCCAAATATTACACTGGCAGGGGTTTTTCCAGTGGATTCACGAACTGCAGAGCGATAGGCCAGTAAAAATGGTTGAATACAATTATCCCAGTCACTTTGTTGTTCATTAAATTGGATTTTCAGTTAGTTCTCCAAAGTTCTATTAAATCTTTCAATCATTCCATCTGCCTGCGGATGAAGAGGTGTTGTTCTTGTCTTATGAATTCCTAATAGGCTGCACAGGCTTTTGAATACCTCGGATTCAAAGTTTCTGCATTGGTGTGCAGTGTATTTCCCTTGGAATTCCATATCGGCAAATCCATTCATGAAAAAGTACGTCGGCGACAGTGATGGCTTCTAGATTGAGTATTGCGTGGACTTCTGGCCATTTGCTGAAGTAATCCATCGCTACTAACACAAAGCGATTCTCGGACTTACTAACTGGAAATGGCCCTGCTACATCTATGGCAATTCGTTCGAAGGGTGCTCCCACGTTGTACTGCTTCATTTTGCCACGAGTACGAGTTTGGGGTCCTTAACTGTCTTCTCAGTCTTCATAATACCAAAATGTGTTCCGTCTACACCGTTGTGTACGGCTTGCAACACTTCAGGAATTCTCTTTGAGGACAAAATAGTTTGATATTTGTTATTTTTGCCATCAGAACTTTCACAGATTCTTTTTAATAGGCCGTCTTTTATCACCAAAGAGTCCCATAAAGCCCAGTATCCTTTACATTTCTGGGATTTGGCTGCTTTCTTGGTAATAAGGTCTTGTTGACTTTTTCTAATTTCAGCTTAATTATAGGGTCTTCTTGCTGATCTTTGGATAACATTTTAGAGTCCCACTCTTGAGAGCTTTGAGTGCTGTTCTTCGGCAATGAAAATCGTCAGGATCTTCTCTTTCCTCGTGTCTGTTGCGATGTTTACAACTTTCTGGGCATGGTCTTCTTTATAAAGCATCAGCATTTTTATGGTTTAACTCTTTGCGATGTTCAACTTTAAAGTCATATTCATGTAGGCGCTGCAACCACCTGGCTATTTGTCCTTCGGCATTCTTAAATTGTAGCAACCATTTGAGTGATGCATGATCCGTCCTTAAAAGGAACTTTTGCACGTACAAGTACTTATGAAAGTGCTCTAATGTTTTAACAATAGCCAGTAGTTCTTTCCATGTAACACAGTAGTTGCGTTTAGGTTTAGAAAGAACCTTGCTGAAATAGGCTATTACTTTTTCTTCGCCATTTTGTACTTGTGACAAAATACCCCCAATAGCGGTATTTCTTGCATCGGTGTCTACGATAAACTAACATCTAGGATGGCTCAGGATATGACAACAATGGGGGATTACACAAGGCTTTCTTCAAGCTGTTAAATGCTTCCCCACATTCTTCGGTCCATACATAACTGTGATTGTTTTCAGTAAGTCAATGTAGTGATATTAGCAAAACCTTTTATGAATCGTCTGTAGTATGTACAAAGTCCCAGAAAACTCCTTAGTTCATGTCTGTCCTTCGGTACTGGCTATTTTTGAATAATCTCAGTCTTCTCTGGGTCGGTTTTTACTCCACGTTCGGTAATTACATGGCTTAGATAGTTCACTTCTTTTTTGAAAAACTGGCAATTCTTAGGACTGAGTTTTAAGCAAGCCATTCTCAGTTTCTAGAAAACAGCTTCAATATTCTTCAAATGACCTTCAAGTGTTCTTCCAAGAATAATGATGTTATCTAAATATACTAGGCAAGTTTCCCATGTCATTCCATGTAATTTCAATTCCATTAAACTTTCAAAAGTGGCTGGGGCGTTGCATAATCCAAAAGGCATAACATTAAATTGCCACAGTCCAGCCCCAGTAGAAAACGCCGTCTTTTCTTTATCCGCTGGATTAAGCTTAACTTGCCAATTGTTAAAGTGTCCAAGGTATCGTCAATTCATGACGATCAGAATCCGCAGAATCTGGTGGAGCCGTCTTTCTTCTTAACCAGAACTACCGGTGACGACCAGGGACATTGCTTCACCACTCAAGGAACAAACCAGTGCTCTTGCCTTTTCGGTGGATTCCCAATTACTTCCAGTTGCGGCGGCTTCAAATTGTCTCAGGTAACGGTACACGGCACTTTACCATCAAACGTAGGTGGTTTTATCACATGTGATGAAGAGACAACGTCGGATTTGAACTCACTTTGGTTTCCAAATTTCTGCATCTGGGAATGTAGACTTTGGACTTCTTGCTGCATACGAACCTCCTGAACTTGCTTTTGCACTTTCTTCTCCACTTGTCCCAGTTCCAACGTTTTTCTAGTGATTTCTTCCTGATTCTTTTCAATTTCTTGCATTTTTTGTTTTACGTCTTCTTGGTGCCTCCTCATATCATCTGTAAGTTCTTGCTTTAGTTCTTCCTGGTTCCTCTTCAGATCTTCCTTGATTTCTTGCTTCATGTCTTCTTGATTTTTCTTCAAGTCGCCTAGTTCTTGCTTCATGTCTTCTTGACTTTTCTTCATGTCTTCTTGGCGCCTCTTCATGTCTTCTTGACCCCTCTTCATGTCTTCTTGGGTTTTCTTTATGTCTTCTTTAAGTTCATTCTTCATTTCTTCTTGGGTTTGTTTATGTCTTCTTTAAATTCCTTCTTAATATCTTCTTGGTTTTTCTGTATATTATTATGCATTTCAATAATCAAGTTCATCAAAGAATCCAAATTTGCTGTCATGATTATTACTACTAGTAGAAACTATTTCTTACTTATTTAGCTTCAACTGGATCCTAATCCCGCTTCCGACACCAAATGTTCCAGAGTGGCCGGTACACAAACACGTAGTTTCTGAATGCACTCCTTTTATTTAAAACACAGGTTACAGGTATCACAGGTAAACACTGATTATACCTAACAACCGTAACTAAGGTAACTTTAAACTTGTCAATGTCAGTTTGTTAACACTTCGAAATCTCAATTACAACTGAATCACAATGTAGCCTCGCGGCGCGCTTATATAGCCTCTAGAAAAGGATGGAATGATCTAGAAAATTCTAGAATAATCTAAATACTACAGGGTGAGAAGAATTAAGCCTAACAAAACATTCGAGAACGATTCTTGACACTATCATAGTCGTTACATGGATAAAAATTAAGATAAGTCTACTTCAATAAAATAACAAATAATAAATAAGTTCATGTAAATCTTAACAAGTCTATTGCTAGGACTAAATTAGCAACAATATATATATATATATATATATATATATATATATATATATATATATATATATTTGGAAAACTTTATTTTCTTGGGCCTAGGTTAATAGTAAAATACAATTTTTCATGTCAAGTCAACGTTTCGATCATTGTGTTCAGCTTTTTCAATGCTTTATTTAGGTTTTCTTGATGTCTAGTCTAAAAGTATTTTTTTCATTAAAACAAAAAACACAGGAAAATATATAGAAAGACGCAAACATTATATACATACTAAAAACATTAAAAACTTAAAATTGTCATATTAATAATATTACGTTTGGTAAATAAAACATTAAGTTTTGACAAAACACACATATTTAAAGACACAAATTTAAAACAAATCTATCCATTAAATACTCAATTTTATGGTACGCACCTTGGATAAGTAATTTACATATTGTGTAGGAAATGATATGAATTAAACTGATCAAACTTGTTTATCATTTTTTTTTTGGCAATAAAAATGGTAGAATTGATCTGATGCTTAGCTAGCTGTGAAAACAAATAATATTTTTATAGATACAGACGCAAGTTTATTTTCTATTTAAAATGTATACAGGGAAAAGAAGATTTTTGAATTTTAAATGCTCTCTGATTATTTAATTAGGTTGAAATATATTTGACTTATTTGACAGTATTTGAACCATAAATATCCTTCTTATCATTACTGCTTCATTCTCCTATATATATGAATTAAGTATTTTCGACCGTACAGAAATTATAAAGAAGTTTTATTTCGGGTCTAGCGGTCTATTGTGCACGTATGATAAAAAGAGTTTCTTCTTTTTTTTTTCCACGGACCGCTAGACCCGAAATAATACCTCTTTATCCATATATATATATATATATATATATATATATATATATATATATATATATATATATATATATATATATATATATATATATATATATATATATATTAAGATCCAGTAAATAGAGAAAGGCCCTTTTTTAAATTGCCGACGTTTCGCCAATTTCTTCAGGACACATAGATTTTATATCCTGTATGAAACCCAAATAATACACCACTTTAACAAAACAACAAGAAGATCGTTAACGAAAACCATTTAGAAATTTAATATCTGCGAACCAACGAAGTAGGTAAAGACTGATAATATGGGTTTCATGCAGGATATAAGACCTACGTATGTGTCCTGAGGATGCAACAATGAAGTTGCGAGACGTCGAGAATTTAAAAAAATGCTTGCTTTTTTTACTGGATCTTAACCCCACTTCTCTAACAAACATTTTTTAGCATTGTTCCGCCATTTTGGATTTTTACCAAAATATTATCAGGCCATCCCCATATGACCCTTAATTTTTGGTCAAACTTAAAGTCAATCGGGTAAGTATTATTTAAGCTATGTCGTGAACTGACACACAGACCGACAGACGGACCGATGGAATTGATAAAACATGTATTTTTGCATCTAGGGAGGCTAAAACGTGAAGATATGTAAATCCTGAGGTGATTTTCTTCACGATTACAAAGATTTTGCCGCATTTCGTCCCATTTTGTTCCGCCATCTTGGATTCGTATCAAAAAAAATACCACTTGATTTCAACATCTTGAATTAGTAAGACATTTTTACTATACTACTACTACTACTACTAAAAGTTGAAGTCAATCGGATGAGTAGTTTTTTAGCTACGCCGCGAACAGACAGACAGACCGACGGAATTGAGAAAACCGGTTTTTCGTCATCTAGGGACTCTGAATCGTGAAGTTGAAAAAATCTCGGAGAGTGATTTACAATACTTTTCTTTTACGAGGGAAGTAAAAATGATTTACCTATTCAAACTTTTAATAAAAAAAGTCATTTAAACTGATCTTGTAAGAGAGGAACAAATAATAAATCAATTACGTTTAGACCACTTCAATGAAGAAGAAAAAGGAATTATGTTTAGACTTTTCCGACATTTTCTACATGGAAGGTGACAAGCTGATCTTTACAAGTCAAATCAAACATTCTATTCACATGAAAAACAAAAAAACCTATATATAAAAAGTCTTAATTAATCGATTTAGAACAAATAAATAAAGATTTTGGGGTCTGTTTCATATTTCTAGGGCTACCCGGTTTAAAAAAAGAAAAATAAATTTAAAAATAGAAAAATTTGACGTGCTTCACCCTTTGCTGGAAAAATCTAAACGCTCTGGATTTTTTTTCTTTTTCAGTGGGTAGTGCTACTTTGTATAATGAAAAAAAAACATGTTTTCATTAAAGTTTATTGTGTTTCCCCGTTTTTCTTTATTTTTTCGCTTCTAGGGAGCGAGCCTTTTAAGGCTACCTCTGTATCTGGACAAACAGGATTTTATATACTACAAAAAGAAAGTAAATTCGACATGTTTCGCCCTTTTTTGAAATACTACGTTTTTTTTAAAGATATAATAAAAAATAAGTTTCTACGCAAACGACTTTCACAATGTTTCAATTTTAGTACCATTCTCTTGCTGTTTTCACTCTGATTGTTATCGGTTTGTGCATTCTCAAAATATGATTTTTTTACGTTTTTCTACCTCTAAAAAATATCGAAGATCTATGCCCATCTCATCCTAAATCTAATCCCTGCCAAATACTGATTATTTTGTTTGTGCAACTTTTGTTTAAATAAACACACACCCAAAACTTTTTTAAAACAAGTTAGTTTTTTTGTTAAAATATGTTTTTCGTATTTTAGAGACAAACATCGACTAAACTAAACGAAATCACATACTTGAGAAAGAGGTACAGATGTATATATTTGTATAACTGATATAGTATTTATATACTAAACTAGACAAATAATATTATAAGTAAAAACTTACATGAAAACATACTTTTTAATTCTGTGCCTCTTCTGGATACAGGTCAAACTAGAGCTTTTTGTTAAAACAATGTCTTCTAAAGCTTTAGTGGATTAACTGAAGCTTTCTGTCTATATTAAATTTAGTCTTTCCTCTATAAGATATATGATATACAGAATTGTGTTTAAAATTCTTGCAATCGAGAAGATATTTGCAAATATCTTGACCTACAAACAAACTTGGTGTTTTGTCAATGTGTTTATTCTGACATTTATCAAAAGTATCCATCACGGCCTACCTTAAAAAAGGCTATTGTCTTCAAAAACTACTAAAATCTGAATTTTGATGAAACTCGGTTTTACCATGTTTCAACAAAAGCATGTTAAATTTCTCGTAGAAGGAAGATCGAGCTTCTTACAAAGGCTAATAGCCGGACAACCAAATGCCATGCACATTATGTTTCACGAATTTCTTAAAATTCATCCTTAACTCCTATCGGATTGAATTTTATGGTAGTCTCTAGAGGAGACATAGGCGTGTCTTCAGTGGCATCATTCACCTAGAGTCAGCCGTTTAGATGCTACAATGCCAATCGTAAAACACATATTAAGAAATTTGCAGCTTTATTTCTAAATTCTTTGCCCTGTATAAACAGGAGAGCAATTATGGCGACTTGGTTTTTCAATCCCTCTGGGTCACGTAAACTATTCCTGCCTCTTATTATTCTTTTCGCAAAAAAATGGTGAAATCCGCAAACATTTTTTTAAATTTCGACCACTTTCCTCGCATTTGAGGTATAGGCATCCTATTTCCATTTTGAATCTCCTTTATAATCACTATCAAACCTCTGTATCAGCTTTATCAAAGTGGTCGGAATTCAGCTCCGTAAAATGCCTTCAAAGTTACTCCCAATTTTATCCCATTTTTATTTTTTTTAACGACATCCTGCGCTCCTTACACATTTTATCCACCCAATCTGTCTCATGAAATTCGATATCTTTATGACCCCAAACTAGAGATTTTGTTGATAAGGGATTTTACATAGCGTTTATCGTCGCTGTAATATTATTCAGCTTTGTTTATTATCTCAATATAAATTTCAATTAATTCGCTACGACAAGTCTACATTTTTCTAAATATTAAAGCTTCGCGTTCTACAACTTTCTGGTAAATTTTGGACGTTAAGCTCTTTTACAGTTACTGATTTCTTTATGCCTTTAGCCTTTTTTAGTTCACTGTTAAGTCAGCGGACATAATAATCTTTAGATCTGATTCAATAAAAGTTTACTTTACTTAAAGGAACTCATGTTTTATTCTCTTCAGAACCATTACACTTTTCTTTAACAACGTGTTTATGAGAATAGTTTGACGTGTCATTTTTTTTTCTGCAAGTACTTTGTCAAAATTTTCGTTAAATATTTTTAATATTAGGGAATGTGTCGATGTACACTAAAGAAGCAGTACTACCCATCTTTTTTTAATGAGATTGTAAAAAAAAAACGCTTTACAATTTTTGACAAGTCCAATATAAAAGCACCGTGACCTCTAGTTTTCCGAAGTGATTACTCGGTAGTGGTGTCTGCAACGCCTATCGTAACCTCGAAATAACAGAGTTTAGTGGTAAAGAATTTTTGTACGAGTTCGAGAAATAAAAAAACTGTTATCCAGTCATTTAGCCGTTTGACCTCTCCTGCGGGACTACTTCGAGAACATTTGGAACAACTTAACGGGTGGTGGTGCTTTTAAGGCTTGCCGCCTAGGTTTAGGGAAGAGAAACAAATATTTAGTACCCTTGTGGTGTCAATAAAGTATGTCAGTTGGGTATGTGTGTATTTAATAGTAAAATTTTGTGCGCAATTTAATTTTTTTAATATTTAAACATTGACTTTCTCTTTGACCCTGCAATTAAAATTTCTTTTGATATTTTTATAATTAGTCTCTTCCGTCAAGAGTGGCTAAAGTAAAAAATAAAGGGGGCGCAGACCGATACCCGCGTTACAGGATTTATTTATTTTAGTTAAGCCTAGGCGACAAGACGTCCGAACTTAGAGTTTAATAGCGCGTGACATATGTTGCATATGGCCTCTTCTACTGAAACTGACCCGGATGTCCCTTTGTCCCGAGATTGGTTCACATTACGTGAAACCTCACCCACAATATTTCGCCACCTCCAAGAATATTCTCGGTTATTTTACCGAAGAATACTACATACAGGGAAAGAGGGGGGTCGAAGATGCCTTCAACAGTCAAAAGGGTAGTCGAATGCACAATTTTATTTGTACTCCGCGAGGAAGAATCGACCCCGAATGAAGGGATCTGCCAGAATCCCGTATTCGACGAGACCAAAGATAAAGTGGCGTGGTCTTAGGAACAATGAGAGCACCCAAACAGGCTCGGGTAGACTACGTTACAATTCCCCAAGGCTGAAACACTATGATAAAGAGACACCCTCGACCTTAAGTCTGGAGGTGAAAGTCGGATATACTACGGCCATTTAAGCTACTCATAATCGAGGAGTGCCCAGATCAAGGGTTGAAATTAGAAATCCCACTTTACCGGTACGATGTCTTATTAGAGGGCGATCCCAAGTCACCCTAGATATTACAAGTTCTAAGATACGTGATAGAAATGCCTCACGGTCAAAGGTATGGATAATTACCAATGTAGGTAGGGCCTAACGGCCTATGCCCTTATGGGATGCTGGAGTGTTAATTGGCATACCTAAGGCATACGCCCATACGGGATGCTGGAGTATTAACTGGCATACCTAAACCAAATCTTGGGGATGTCAAATCGCTGTTTAAGGATATCCCTTCTATAAGATAATGTATAAATCCAACGGTGCGACCTCCAACTCGATCGATCAAGTTGTCATCAATAGTGCCTAGAGGAGCACAGGAGCTCAATTTGCCAAATGCCGAATCCTGAGAATGATCCGGCCCTGACATAAAGCTCACTTTTTAACAGAAGGACCTGAGTGATCGTGCGGTAGCCAGCTCTGTTGTTAGCCATCAACCATAGTACGGCCCCTGTGTGACGTAGCCCTGACGAAGTGACCACACGAATATTCCATTATTTACCCTCGCCCTAAGAAGTTCAACCCAGGACTAAGCACCTACACCCGTATTAACTAGAAAAGTTTAAGAGTTAGACCAGGTCTAGTTGCCATGGTAATTAAAACTCTTAGTTCGCCAGTTATGTTTCGCTTATGTCACTGTCATTTTGTAATTGTGACATTTAGAACAATTATTTGTTCAGTTGTTAAAAATGTCATCTTAAACCTCCGACTCTCAAGACCTGGTCTAAATTTAAACCTCTAGTGAATGTGATTGTTAGTGTTTAAGCATAATCAGCGGGCAATGGTCTATCTCCCGGGACCTTACACAGCCCAGATCGAACTTATTCTGGAACATGGCATCCAACGTCTTTGCATCCACCTTATCAGGGAATGGCGCCCCTCGTGTCAATTTCCATGCTATCCGGGAATAATATGTTGGTCTATCGCAAACTTCTATCATACGATCGGCAACAAAATTATCGGCAAATACTGATAATAACCAAATTAATTTCTGCCAGCAACTCTAACTCTACCTTGGACATGCGCAACATACAATCAAGAGACAAACTTGAAAAACTGTAGTACTATGTGGTATTTAGTTTATAAGTATTTAAACAAGTATCTCCCAATTTCTCGAAAACGTCACATAATAAGAGAATATCAAACTTCAAATGCAAATCTAAATATTCACCCAAATTTCTAGAATTAAACAAACACCTCACTTCCTTCGCTCTCGCATAGGCCTTATTACGCTTTTTTGTTGGAAGGTGGGGTATTATATTTTTTCTATACAATCTATGAAACCTTAGGCAAAAACCCTTCTTTCGCATTACATCGAATTGCTCGAGACGTGGGAAATGTTTTCGCGTCTATTTAAATTGATCAATCTTAATCTCTAAACTAGAATCCAAATTTTCCAATGACGAAAATTAAAACTATATAAATATTAATTTCAAGTTATTCTTTTGGCACACCATCTTTATCAACATAATCATGCACATAATTATTGTTTGTGATTGCTATTCACTTTTTTCTTGGGTTAATAACATAATGTCGATATTATCCCCATGACGACAAAATTCTTTAATGAACACGGGCTGGTCATACCCATCTAAATTATGTAATATAATGAAGATAAATTTGAGTGTTTTATAATTTAAATTCCAGTTGGAATGTGTAGTACCGAATCTTTTTTGCCACGTTATGTAACAATGGTCTTTTACTTTCTCATCGAAAGGTCGTTAACCTATATAACATTCGATATTCTCAAATTTCAACATATTTTCCTCTTCAGTCTCTCTTTTTCGATTTTTCTGAAATAATATAAGATGTTGGCGAACTGAAATAAATTAAACAACTATCACAAAAATACAATTTACCTCTACTGCGAACAATCTGGTTTGAACCTAATTGAGCTAAGTTTTTGATCCAGCAATACTTCCGATACAATTATGTTCCGCATCATCATCTTTAAAAATATATTTTTGAGTAGTTAGTAACACATTTACATCTACTTGCAGTTCTCAGTCTGAATATCTCACTGGGTTAACAACGTATAAATTTATTATTTTTAAACGTTGATTCAACACGATACATACTGACAGAAATTGTATTCGTTTGCTGAAATATTGATATATCTCTTTCCTTAACGAGAACATCAGTACCTGGAACATTTAACGCTGTAAACAAATATGGGTATGAGCCAAGTTTTGAAACCATTCTACTTGCGGGATATAACGCCGAAGTTACCGCTCAGGCAAAACAACATTCATCTTGTTTTTTCACATTGACAGAAGCACTCACGGGAATAACTTTATAAATATTAACTTCTATAGGTATAAAATTTTCCGTGGAGTCCAACCTATAAAATAAAAAAATACAATAAAATAAAGAAATTTTTGTTATATATTGAACAATATTAACAGTGGTTCAACTTCATTATAACAAAACTTACAGATACATACCTGAATCTTTTTCTTGAAATTCCGAAAACTGTTTTTTCATTACATCTAAGTAATTTCCAGAGTCGACGATTTCTTTCTACTATTAAACAAATTGCCACAGCATATGTCCTGTGATGGTAGAACATATTGCCCTTTATTGCAACATAAACGTTCATTCGACTTGATTTCATTAAAAAACAGCAAATAAATAAGTTCATTGTCGTTGCTTATACGATAAGTTGTAATTCTGCTTGTGAAAGCACTAAAGTTTGAACACAACTCGACAATGGTAAACACGAATTAGTTCGATGCTACAATGTTTTTTGGTGAGCGGTCATTTTTTGGTACACAAACACAAGTTTTCATATTTTAAGTTGACGGCTGTGGCTAAATATAATCCACTCTGCGTCTTCTATGTTCCCCTCCATTACCCAATCGTGCTCTTAAAGATTCCCTTTTGTAGCGTTACGTACTATAACTTTGAGAAAATTATACACTACAATCTTCACAAATATATTTTATGATTGTGCAGGTAAATTTTACAGTAAAATATTACCAAAGATAACTTTCTAACACCAGTGGTTACTCAATACACACTACCAGTGGCGCAATCATATATGCGTATTAAGGGTATTATTTTGTCATTCATATATGAAACTGGGAACCTTTTTTTGGTAATCAATTATAACCCTCTCCCAAGCTGAAAACCTGATTGCCCTGCTGCATATCATCACTCATCCGAAATTTAAAGAAAACGTAACGTCAAAAAAATACCAATTTTAATCTTCAAAATATTTTCAAGGTTAGCCCAACAGTCCATCTCATCTCAAAGTCGGGGATACATCGCAAAGTCGGGGATACATCGCAAAGTCGGGGATACATCTCAAAGCCATCAAGGACATTTTAAAGTCAAGCTCAACAACTTGACCTACAAAACATTCTCAAAGACGTATTTAGTAAGGGGACAAGGGCATCGTAAAGACAAACAATGAAGGACAGCTTGACTTCCAAAATATTCTTAAGGACATTTTACAGTCAAGGTCAAATGATGGCATTGGGTGAGGAGACAAGGACGTAAGAAGGGGGACAACAGTGGATAGCTTTTCTATTACTTAAGGGAATAGAAATAAAAAATTAGTTTATTAGCATATTATATAAAACTATTCACATGCCCATTGTAGTTTCAATCATTACACAACAAACAACAAACAAACAAAAGTATGCTTTATTGTTGCAGTAAAATTGTTACAATTTTTTGGACAAAGCGAAATTTACCTTAAAACAAAACAATAAAAAACGAAATATTAATCGAGAAAAAATCATATTTTTCGATAAGTCAATGCAAATACATAAATTGTAAATATAACATTCGTTATATTCGTAACATTGCCGTAAAGCGGTTAATGAATCCAGGTGTTCTTAACAAAAGGAAATAAACAATACATATGCGAGGTGAATAATTTTGATGACATTGAAATTAAAATTACGCGACCTTAAACTCTATTTTGTTATCGTTATACAAGCAAAATAAGTTAAACAAAAAGTGTACTGAACTAATATAGTAATTAAAGTGTATTAGAAAAAAATTAACGTTAACCGACTATCAGACAGTTCATTCGTTATAAAATATTTTCAAATGCTATGCTAGCAGCTGGAACATGACACCCAAAAAGATTTAAGTAAACAAGCAAATAAAAAATATTTTAATGAGACTTATTCATTATAAAAATCATTAACGCAGTAAAAAGGTCTTTCAATAAAGTACGCTTTGGTTTATTTTTCGAAAGAGTGCATACATAGGGATTGTTTTTAAATGTTTTGGAAGATGAATGTAAAGTTTTATGGTACATAATTGATTTTTTTATTAATTCCTTTGGAAGGAATGGGATGGTATATGTCATGCCTACAGTTTCTGGTAGGATATACGTGCTGTGGCCTTTCCGGGAATGTGTTTATGTGTTTTCTCATCAAACAGAAGGTTTCTAAAATAAATAATGCGGGAAGAGTTAATACTTCATGTTTTTTTTAGTAGTATTGGCAGTGCGCTCTATTATTCAGACCAAACAAATAGCGAATTGCCCTCTTTTGAAGCCTAAAAATACTCAGAAATTGCTCGGTGGTACAGCAGCCCTAAAAGGGAAGGCCATCTCGGAGATGGGATTCGAATAGAGAGAAATAAGTAAGTCTGGCAGAAGATACGTCTAGTTCTTTTGAAACTGATCGAATGGCAAATCAGGCAGTACAAAGTTTTTTAGTTAAGGTGTCAATATGCTTAGACCATTTTAGGTTGTTATTTATATTCAAACCCAGGAATTTAACCGACTCAACGTATTTAATACTGCTGTTAAGTAGCTGAAGTGGTTGTAAAATCCCCTTATAAGATAAAGCCACCGTTCTATTAACATTGAAGCAAAGCAGATTGGAATCGGACCAAGCTTAATCCTAACTTAAGGTCGTTGGAAATATTAGAATGTAAAGTCCTTGTTACCTTTTTATATTCACATTTCAAGGGGACAGTATTTAAATGCAAATATTGACTTTATATGTATAAAAACAACGATGCAGCATACCATTATATAGTGAATTAAAGCATTTTACAGTAATGTAAGAAATACTACGCTCGAACAAGGCACTCCGACGATGAAGCATAATTAAGCCTTTAGCATCTAATATTCCTATCATGAATATTGCGAACTGAAGAAGGGGCAGCATGATCAATAATAGTCTTTAGCAAAAATGTAGTTGCTGACCCGGTTCTATTTTTTACCAAGTAAGATCTTTATATACATGGAAGTTATGGTCGAATTTTCGTAAACCATGCATATATCTGACTAAAATGTTTTGACATTTCTGTTTACGAGATAAAGTCTTTCTGTCCAAACAAAAAAAAAACACACAAAATCACAATAATTAATATGAGGTAACACTAAAGATACGTAAAAATTATTTCTTAAGTTTTTATTTAATATATGAAGTTAGATAGCACTAAAATATTTTTAATGTTCCTTATAGCTTAACAGTTTGTCTGATATGCCAAAATTTTTAGTGATTTTAAGTGTTATATTAAGAGAATTTTTCAGACGGTGAGTATTGTTTTTATTAACAAGCAGTAATAAACACCATTATCATGCATTTAAGATACGGCTATGTTTCAGAAAAAGTAACTTCAAATTTTGTTTCATGTTTAGAGATTCCTCGGCATTAATGCAGCAACTGGTAAGTTTTTTTTAATTTAAAAAAAAAACGTTTTTTTTTTGAAAAAGTCAAATGTTATCAAGGAAAGTCAAGCATGACCCAGTTTAGTTCAGAACTTATCTATTAATTTAGTACATATAGATATTTGGTTATTTGATTTTTGTTATAAATGAAAGGATTCATTATGGGGGAAGTTCCGAGTCAAGCCAATTTGCCAATTTTGTAATTTAGTTTTTAATTATTTGTTTTTACATTATTTTAAAATAAAGTATGCCATTTATTATTTTCTTGACTAAAAAGCGGATTATATTTTAGAAAATGGAATTTTCCCGAATTTCTAAACATTTTATTAAGCCGTCATTATCTTTTGCTATATATGATTCACTCTAAAATTTATTATATATGTAGATTTTTAATACTGATTTGATACAATTGATTAGGGTGCCAATTTGTTTTACAATAATCACTTCACATCAAAATTTTACCAGTTAATCCCTATATCAGAATTGCTTTTTGTGCAAAAATTGAGGTCTATTGGATAAGCAGTTTCTAAATAATGATTTTTTGTAACATTTTATTGTGTTCCCCCATATATTGAATTTTGCCCAAAATGTTGCCATTACATTCCCATATGACGCTTGATTCTTAAGAAAAATTTCGTCAATAAATCGGATCGGTAAATTTTGGGCTTTGTCGTGCATAAACAGAACAGAAAAACAGAACGAGAGACCGACGGAAAAGTGAGAACATGTATCTAGAAACCATAAAACAGATCTGCAAAAATCTGAGAGGGTGATTTTTCCACGATTACAATATTTCCCCCTTTTAGCATGACTTAAGTAACTTATGACTGACTAACTGACTAACTATGTTTGGAAACAAATATAGGAAGACGATTTTAACCTACTTCCAATTGTCGTACCGATATGATATTTTACAAGTGTATGTAATATAGATGAAAATAAAACAATTTGGTACCATCGAGTTGATCTGTTCAGCTGGACGGTACTAAATGCTACCGGTCGATTTTAACCTACATTTAGTTATCGTACCGATTTGAAATTTTGCAAGTGTGTGTAATTCGAATACAAAAACTTGTCGAGTAGATCTGATCAGCTCGATGCCTAGCTGGCACTAGAGTAGCTACAACTGTTTCCACTACCACGCTTTAAGGATTTTTACGTATTTATTACTAATAATCCTACTATATATTAACAAACACTTTGGATTATAAGTTTTTAAGTATTATGTATGTATTTGTTACTGTGAATAATACTGTTTCTAATCTGTTTACAAAATTACAACTTTTAAATATCAATACCTTCCTGAACCTTGCAGGAACTACTCCATTACGTCCAAATGTACTCCTATAAGGTATTACTATAAAGTAAAATAAGTCGTTGCAGAGTAAAAAAAGTTATCGTCCAATGTTACTTAAACTAGCTATTACCAGCCTTTATTCTTCGGTTGCAACTTAGAGGCAAGAATTACAGTAATTATTTACTACAAGTAAACTATTACCTCTTGTACTTGAGGTTCCGGAGATAAAGAGCGCTGGTACGAGATTCGGTCTATAGTGACTTTATAAGGACAGTGGCGTCAATAGAAGCCCACACCCGCTATCTTGATGTAAAATTTCTAAAGGTTTAAATGGGCTCACACAAATGATCGTTAGTTTTTCGCCAAATATTACTAAATTGATCTACTTTAACACATTAATATAAGAAAATTGGATCAGATAAAATGTTAATTAATGATATTATTATTAATTTCAGTCTACAAAGAGTAATATGCCGTATAAAATTACGAAATTTACTTTACACTGTCAACCTCTGTCAGCGTCAGTTGTAAATGTAGGGATATGTTAATGTTTCACTCTAATAATCTATCTAGTGCAAACTTACTTTTTCATTTAAATTTAACAAATAACAATGTTTCTGCAACTGATAAATGACAGTTATCTCCCAAGTGAATTTAATATTGTAGTATGTACTGAACTACAAAATAAAGTTTTTTTATGTTAATCTTTGAGAGCTTCTACCTTAAATTGGGGTGCTAAATAAAGAAAAACATACACTAAGATATGAAACAATATTGTCTTTTACAGCAAAATAAAACCAAAACATAATAATGTGCAATATTTAATAACTATTCTTGGAGTAAACTTACACTTAAGATATTTACGGTCATAGTCATTTAAAAATTCATCACAAACACTTTATAATTACAAGCAAAAAGCAGGTGAACCAGGCTTAAACACATTTCTCTATATGGCTTATAACTTATTGTTAGAATCAATATTTATTTTAATAATCACAAAAACTAATGAAATAATACACTAAAACAACAAACCTCATAAGAAACCCACGCAGGCAAAAAGGAAACAAAGCGATTTAAGCAGCAATATGGCCAAACCATTCAAAAATTGGTTACTCTATTGTCGTCACTGTCCTTAAAAAGTCACTGTAATTTGGTCTACAGTCATTAAACTCCATTATATTCTGTCCGAATTTGTCAATCCCAATTAGTTATGTATGTGTTGTGTTATCGTCTACGAGTAACAAGTTAAAATGACAATGGCATCACGTCCCTAAGAAAAAAAAGTAGCTTTCGTCATTCATCCACATTTTATAGAAATTTAAAAATATCAAAATTTGGTTATGTCATACCTGAATAAAACAACATAAAGCGGTATTTTAAGGACACAAAAAATAAAAACGAAAGAAAGGGTTATAGTTATAACGGATTGTAGAATTATAGTACCCCAACTCTCGGCATGTTACGACGCTACGCGCACAACGCATTAAATTTTAAAGAACCGGCGTAATGTTCGCAAATCGTTGCCGCTTTGTAATAATATATAATATAAGTGATTGGCTATAAGTGACAGCTGCGTATTTAAAGAATCCAAAACTATAAAAGCGTATGGGGGCAGTCGTAGACACTTGATGTTAAGTAATTTTCTCAGTAAATAACTGCAGCTAACTTAAAAGTATAAGTCTAATAGAACTCCAACGTTTACTTTCATCTCCCCTGAGTATAAAGATTAAAAATGCATACAAATTAAACATCACGTTAAACGAAGAATAGCTCTTTATAATTAGATATTTAATGATAATTAGTATTTAAACCAAAGTCCAAAATTACATTTTTTAGGTTTAAACTGGCCGATATAATTGATCAAAATGTGTTGAAAATTAATGTATTTTAAAGGCGCGACATTTTTTACGACTATCGTCAGCATATTCACCAGAGAAATTGCCAGCGTTTTAATTTTAGGTCCTTAGCATAGCTAGAAAACCTCATGTATCCTACCGCAACAACCAATAACGGATCCTATACGCTCTACACTATTTTCCCAACTTGAGTGTTTGTAGTCGCCGTAACGGTTTTGTTTGTATTAAAAAGAACCATACATATTTTTAAAACGGATTAAATAAAGAAGTAATAAATAGGGTGAATTATTACTATTCGGCCACTTCATAAATGGAACCACACAATTCGGTACTATCTACGGAATAGTCACAGTTACATGTCATTAACGAAATAGTTACCCTAAAATGTATCCCCATTTTGGTAATGACTACGTAGGCTCAGCTTAAACAGAACGTGGCGACACCATCATCGAAAATCATCATCATCAACAGCCTTTTTTCATCCACTGCTGGATATCGGCCTACCTCTCGCATATACCTATGCTGTGTGTCTTAGCTGTAATTTACACAGGTATACGGGACCTACAGTTTATCGTCGAATCCGAACGACGCTATTTGAGAGGTGATTTTAGCGTATTACTGATGGAGCGCGCAACCACCAACCCATCAGAAGACGAGCGCATTATGTATTCTTAACAAAGTCTGCCTCAGCTCGGAATCAAGCCAGGGACCTTGGGCGCCGAACCGCAAACACACAGCCATCCGCGCCACGCTCGCCTCATCGAAAATACTTGTGGTAAAAATCACGTATTCATGACTAAAATTGCTACTTGGGGGTAGCTGATGGAACCAATGGTACCAGCTATAATACCGCTCGAGTTTCGGTGCATTTGGTTTGCTTTGACGATTATAATACCATTACCGGCCATGTGTTAAAGATATTTTAAAACCAAAAAGTAAAAACTAAATTATAATTTAAAAAAACTAGAAAACACGCTATTGTCAGAAACGCATTAAAAAGTACAAAATAATGTAATTTGCTTAAAATATTTTGTTACGAAATATGCATTCTACCTTTGACAATTCAATGACTATGCCAAAAAGCGTGGGGCGTTTTCTCGAAATTAATTAAAAGTACATGGTTCTCGAAGAAACGTAACCAAAAAGTGACCCACGCTCTTTGGCATAGTCATTGAATTGTCAAGGGTAGAATGCATATATCGTAACAAAATATTGTAAATAAATTACATTATTTTTAACTTTTTAGAGCGTTACTGACAAAAGCGTGTTTTCTAGTTTTTTATTTATGAGTCATGTTGCTTACATGGTTGTGCCAATGCGAATAATATGTGTCTGCGAGTAACTGTACTTCTGGTGGCATTTCCTACACATAGCCGATTGGATGTCAGTGTCCTTAATTATAAACTTCTTGTAGTTGATATCCTTGAGTTTCCGGGAAGAGCAACTCAACAATCATTGTATGTTGTCAATGCCAAGTTTTCTGTTCCCAATGCTCCCTGTTATTAGCATCAATACTTAGTTGGCTAGAATATAGGGTTGTTATGTCAACAAAAGTTCTTCCTCCTTCGTTTATGGGCAGGGTAGTCCTGAGCATAAATGCCTTGGGATGATGCACCCTGTATTTGGTCATCATGTTTCTGGTGGTTCGTTTGATCTCTTACAGACCGGTTTAAATCTACTTCAGAATTCCAAATGAGGAATCAAGTACAGGTATCGCGTAAGTCTTTATTCCATTAATAATGTTTCTTGCGTTTAGCTCGTAGCACTAACTATCTTAAAGTACTATATACTCTTATTCTTATTTTCACTATCCCTTGGCAGTCTATTCAGGGGCGTATCTATAATAATGATGCAGCATTGTCAGGCCTCCAATAGAAAAAACATTGTCTATACACATAGTTTTGTGGTTCGTTTTTAAATTCCAAAAATAAAAATACAATATACTGCAATCAAAAATATGTTGGGCAAACTAAACGCTCCATAAACATTCGTTTTAAAGAACACATGGCACATTTAAGATACGGAAGAATAGAAAAGTCAAGCGTTGCCCAACATGCTTTGGGAAACAATCACCAAGTTGGAATAAATAATCTTAAATTAACTAAAAATGTATCTAATAATAGATTATTGAATGCATTTAAGAGTATAGAGATAGTTAAATGTGTGAAGAAAGCACTAAAGACCACATTTACCTATAAATAGTCTCGGTTAGGATAAGTTACTTTGGTTTATATCATCTGCCGATGATGCTAACTTGGTTAGCGAAACGCGTGTCCAGCACGTAACAGGTTGTGGTGTAGTGTGGTTAGAACTCTTTCACAAAGTCACAATACCGTACAAAACAAATGTTCTTTAAAATCAAAAATATATCGGTTTCAGAAAACACATACTATCTATAAAATTCCATGCAACGATTGCAAAAAAGTGTACATAAGACAAACTACACAATATATTAAAAACCGATTAAATAGCTATAAGTTTGATAAAAAAATAAAACAGCACTTACAAAACATGAAATGTAAACACACGTTTAATTTTCAAAATACTATTGTTTTGAACACGGAAATTAACCAAAACAAGAGAGAATTTCTGGAAATGTTATATATTAAACGGGAAAATAATGTAATAAACGACAAAACCGATATACAAAATTTGATCCAAATATATTGTAACATTGTTACAGACACAAAAATATTACTGATGAAGTCCAACGCTGAATGGCCGAAACGTCTAATAAATAAAAAAAGAGCCACATCAACATTAAGAAAAATTAAATAAAGTTGTAAAATTGTTTGATTTAATCTTATATATATATATATATATATATATATATATATATATATATATATATATATATATATATATATATATATATATATATATATATATATATATATATATATATATATATATATATATATATATATATATATATATATATATATATATATATATATATATATATATATATATATATATATATATATATATATATATATATATATATATATATTATATATATATATATATATATATATATATATATATATATATATATATATATATATATAGTATGATCGCAGGAGGGTATCCTGTGACATAATCGAAAGCAATTCTTCTTGTAGGCCGTTTTGCACGTGCAGAAATTATATATTTCTGCTATTCTACATATATCTTGTCCGGCCAAGAACTTTTGATAAAGGTGTGTGAAACCGCATTTTTATTGATTTTAGTATATATATATATATATATATATATATATATATATATATATATATATATATATATATATATATATATATATAATGTGTTTTCATTCCGGGTGTACATCCGTTCATTACTGTCGTTCTGAAAAGAACAGTTTTGCTGACGTTTCGCCAAAATCACATTTGGCATTTTCGAAGCTTTCTTTCTCGCGTCCGAATAAAGACTGAAGTGTTGGTGACTGCGACGCTTCCTTTTATACCCCCACTCGGGGCCGAAGGTTATATCTGCGCAGGCGTTGGTCGTTATTTATGTTTTCGGGATGGTGCTGTCGTTGTTGCGCTAATTGCGCTTGAGTTTTTGCGATTTTAGATTTGTCTATTATTGTCTTCCATACTGTTGGTAGTTTTAATGATTCGTCCCTTTTATTTAAATCACCTTGCTTTTCAATTTCTATGGCTTCTCGGATTATTCTGGTCTTATAATGTTCTATATTGGCAATCTCCCTACACCCATCGAAATTTATTTTATGGCCGGTTTCCTGATGATGTAGGAATAAAGCTGAGGTTGTTTGTTTATTTCTGATGCTGAGTTTATGCTCTTCCACTCTTGCTGATATTCGCCTGTTAGTTTGCCCTACGTACAACTTTTCACAGTCCTGGCACGGAATACTGTACACTCCGTGGTTTTACAGTTTGATTTTATCTTTTGGGTTTCCGAGTAGTTTACCTATAGTTGTTTGTGGCTTGTGTATTGTTTGTATGTTGTGTTTCCTCAGAATTCTTCCGATTCTGTCTGTTGTGCCTTTTACATATGGTAAGACTACTCGTTGCTTTCCCGGTTCAAGGAACAACAAAAAATATGAACCGGGAAAGCAACGAGTAGTCTTACCATATGTAAAAGGCACAACAGACAGAATCGGAAGAATTCTGAGGAAACACAACATACAAACAATACACAAGCCACAAACAACTATAGGTAAACTACTCGGAAACCCAAAAGATAAAATCAAACTGGAAAACCACGGAGTGTACAGTGCCAGGACTGTGAAAAGTTGTACGTAGGGCAAACTAACAGGCGAATATCAGCAAGAGTGGAAGAATAAACTCAGCATCAGAAATAAACAAACAACCTCAGCTTTATTCCTACATCATCAGGAAACCGGCCATAAAATAAATTTCGATGGGTGTAGGGAGATTGCCAATATAGAACATTATAAGACCAGAATAATCCGAGAAGCCATAGAAATTGAAAAGCAAGGTGATTTAAATAAAAGGGACGAATCATTAAAACTACCAACAGTATGGAAGACAATAATAGACAAATCTAAAATCGCAAAAACTCAAGCGCAATTAGCGCAACAACAACAGCACCATCCCGAAAACATAAATAACGACCAACGCCTGCGCAGATATAACCTTCGGCCCCGAGTGGGGGTATAAAAGGAAGCGTCGCAGTCACCAACACTTCAGTCTCTATTCGGACGCGAGAAAGAAAGCTTCGAAAATGCCAAATGTGATTTTGGCGAAACGTCAGCAAAACTGTTCTTTTCAGAACGACAGTAATGAACGGATGTACACCCGGAATGAAAACACATTGTATTTTTCCATCCGGGAAGGAGTAAAAATCAACATATATATATATATATATATATATATATATATATATATATATACGGTAGCCAAACCGACATTGGTGGTTACCAAGAGAACATCCGAAATCTTCGCCAGTCGTCTATAAAAACAAACTAAAAAAATTGGTCGAAACAACTAAGGCAAATTTTTGTAAGTCAAACTAAACAAAAATAAATTTGATTTTAAGGCCCTTTGGAGCAAATAAATTCATTTTTAAACAATGGTTGCGCCAAGTTAGGGAAGGAAATAAATATGGATGGCGGAAGATGTATATTAGAAAACAGCAATATTGCAAGATCCTTTAATAAATACTACATCGACCTTGGTCAACAGCTGGCCAGTAACATTACTAGGAGGTTGGTGGTGTTATTAAGAAGTTGAAGACCAACAAGGCTCCGGGTTACGATAATATTACAGCAAAAACTTAAAAAAATATTAATTACTACGTATATAAGAAAGCATTTGGTATATTTAACAAACAAAATATTCGAAACGGATTACTTTCCGCAGTGCTTAAAATAACAGTCGTAAAACCACTCTATAAAGAGGGTGACAGAGTGTTAATGTCAAATTATCGCCCTGTTACTTTGGTCGCTAAAATACTGGAAAAGTTAAATAAAATAAGGATTGGTTTTCGTCTAGGAATATCACCGGATGACGCAATTCTGTTCTTAACAACGAATATATAAAAGACTATGGATAAAGATAAATTAGTTATTTGCATGTTTTTGGACTCGGCTAAGGCCTTCGACACAGTCGATCATAAAATACTGACAGATTGTTTAGAGGACCTTGGTTTTAGGGGTAGAGCTTTAAATCTTTTAACACCTTACATTAGTGATATAAAGCAATGTATAAAAATTGACTATATACATAGTGAAAAGCTTACAGTGAATTTTGGGGTACCTTAAGGTACAGTTATTGGTCCAATCCTCTTCAGTATTTACATAAATGGTCTCTTAGAACTTGTTGGTAATCGTATAGTCTCCTTTTTTGCGGATGATACTATCCTTCTTTACGAAAGCGACACCTGCAACAATATGAAAGAAATAGCTATAAATGACCTTATCAGAATTAAATCATGGTTTGATGAAACGTCACCGACTATTAATTTTCAAAAAACCAAATTCATTGCATTCAGCTGTGACCGAAGTAATATGCCACATTTTACATCACTGGCATTTACATTACAAAATAAACAATTCTCTCTATTGAGCAAACTAACAACATAAAATATTTAGGGGTGAAAATAGACAACCACTTAAAGTGGGATTTCCATGTGAAATATGTACTTAAACAAATTTAGGATAATTTTAAACAAGTTTCGTAAATTAACCCAAATTTTAGAAATTCCCAACTAAAAATATCATATCACTCACTAGTGGAATCATATATAATATATGGTATTTCAGCATGAGGAGGATCATATTTTAATCATATTAAACCTTTTGATATTGTCTAAAACATCTTTACCAAAACAATGTATAAGAAAAAAAATACTTACCCCAGTGATGTAGCACTTAGGCAATCTTCTTGACATTCGTCAAATTTTCTTGTACAGAATTTTAATCCACCAACATAAAAATAAACATGATTTGTCGACAATTAATCACAATCACGACACAAGACTTAAGCAAAGGGTGCAATCGCCAACAGTAATGACATCTAAAACACCCGGACAAAGATCGTGTTAGTTTTTGAGTCCACATATCTATCGGCAACTCCCGATGAAAGTCAAGGAATCAGTTACCTTAAACATTTTTAAAAAACAACTTAAAATTTGGTTTACATCCGACACAAGTCAAACAATAGCTGAGTTAAGGTGACAAAAATAAAACATAATGATCTTAGGGATAAATATAGTTTTTTTTTGCTTTTGGTATGTTATCTTATGATTTAAGTCATCTTTTTGTTTTGTTGTTGTTATCTAATAAGTCAATATAGAGAATTATTAGATATGTTATTGGTGCATCTGGCGAATTTATTTTTTTGAAGCTTGAATGTTCACTATGCCCCAAACTAGTCTAGAAACTTCAGGGCTTGACTCTTTTATGTCTAGAAAGTCCGTTGCATGTGCTAGGAAAAATTTATTATTGTACTTTTTCGGCAATAAAATTTAATGAAGGTAAATTGACATTTCGCCTATCATAACAGGCTTTTTCAAAAATTGGTCATTCCTTTAACGAAGTATGATAAGAACACTTTTGTACCTACAACTGTATACATGAGTTGCCTGGCAAACTACTAACTTGCCACCTACCAATATCAAACAAATATCAATAAACAAACGGCATGCATTTTTCGAGGTATATATGTAACCTTATTTTATTAATTATAATAATTTTGTGTAAATAGTATAAAATTTTAAATTAGCTCTGAAAAATTGTAGATGTCTTTTTATAATTTGATATAAATGTTTCTTTTTTAATTATTTTTAGACAGGAATGGAAAGCTTTACATGTACAAAAAAAATAAAGAAATGACCAATCTAAACATTTAAACAAAAAAATTCAGCTAGAAAAATCTTTATTATGATAATTTAATTGCCAATTCCACGAATAAAACAAAAATGTCATGGAATATTGTTAACAATATTCAAGGCAAAAATAGTACCAAAGAAATCTCTGATCCACATTATAATAAACTAGTGAATTTGCCTCGATCTTTGGAAGTTATAACTTAACAATTATTTTAATGGAAACTTTTCTCATATTTGTACCTTGACTAAAAAGCATGTCCCGAATTCAATGTTTTTTGAAGTAACGAAATAATTGATACAGTGAATAAATTTCCAAATAAGAATTCTGCGGGATTTGACGATGTCACCATGTCATTTATAATGAAAGTTATCGGCAAAATAGCTAATATTCTTGCTATTCTGTTTAATGTTTTAATTGAGTTCGGAGTGTTTTCCGAATGCCTTAATTCTGCCATTATCGTACCCATATTTAACACAGGAGACCCCTGTCCAGTAGAAAACTTTAGACATATTTTTCTACTGAGCTGCTCCTCTAAAATTTCTCTCGTTTATAACAGAATGTATTCTTTTTTGATTAAATATAATATTTTTTCAGATCGTCAGCATGGCATTCGCCTGGGGCTGTCTACTGAAAGCGCTTACGCTGACCATGTTCAATATGTAAAGGTCAGATTGGTACCTTAGGGTGGTATCATGGGCCCGCTAATTTCTCTTTTTTTCGTTAATGATTTACCCGAACATATTTCTCAAGGTAGATTATTCTTGTATGCACAGTTGTTGTCTCGGATCCGAATATTGCTACATTAAAAAGTAAAGCCAATTTTATTCTGAAAGAATTTTCTTCCTGGTGTAGGAAAAACAGACTCATGATTAATCAGGCGAAAACTGTCTGTATAGAAATAAAAACTGTAGGCAAAACATCATGTGGTTTCATTTTTTATCTAGATTGTCAGAAGCTAGTTTTAACTGACTCAATAAATTTCTTAGCTGTCTCCTTTGATACTGATTTAACCTGGAATGGGCAAATTTCTAAGGTGTGTTAAAAAATAAATAAAAGCTTCTATGTTTTAAACTCTTTAAAAAATTACGTAACTCTTGAAACCTTTCTAAGTGTTTACTATACTTTTATTTATTCTTCAATTGCTTACAATATTGTTGTATAAGATCAGTCATCCGAGATCAGTAGAGTATTTATGGCATAGACACGGGGTTTTTGGGTTATTTAGGTCTGTCATACTCCACGTCTTGTAGGGGAACACAAAAATAATATTCTCATTGTCCACTCAATTTATTTACTTAAATTGTGGACTTATTTTCATAATAACGAACATTTTTGTCGGCTTAAAAGTTTTTACCGTAACTATGATACTCGGAATAAATCTTAAGGTACGTCCAGACTTGTGACAGGACCGCGTATCGTAACATCGTCGCGAACCTCATCGTCATCACTCCGTTCCATGTGTTGTCGGTCTTTTGGAGTCGAATCTACGCCGCTTGATTTGACTAGTCTGGACGGGACCGCGTATCATCTGAACGTTTTGCATATTTAGTTAAATTTAACCACACTTCCGGAAGTATTTTACTTATTGATTTTTAGAAATTTTAAATACGTACTGCAGGCTGGTGAATTAATCACCAGTAGCTAAAAATCTGAGCATTACAGCTAGCCTCTCTTGGATAGTTATAGCTTTCCTCAAAAAAGTGTCTTCTTTTGTCAATTTTTGATCCAAATAAATTCAAACGATATTCGAAATCTGTTGGTGAAATCCTCGTAAAATGCTTATAAAGACCGCTAATTTGTTAAAATTTTAAATCCTTAAGTAAATAGTTTCCTCCATATTTAAGTCTTTTAGTGTAGAGATGTTGCTACCACCATCTTTTCTGTTTTCTTTTATTACGCGATAAATGATCTATACCTATGTATGCTGGTGCGGCAAAGTCCACGATGACAATTTTGAGGGGAACGCTGCGTACGCGATTGTGATACGCGGCAATGACACGCGCAGATGACACACGACGAAGTTTGCCTCCTTGTGAAAATGTTCTCGACGTCGCCGTCGTCACGTCACGGGGTTTTGTCATAAGTCAGGACGCGCCTTAATGTCTCGCTTCTAAAACACTATCGCATTTTTAATTTGTTACCGTTGTCAATAAAAACTATCGCATCTACAAATAAATTTAAACTCGTATTAAAAAAACTATTAACAGCTGATGTATTTTATTCCATGCATGAATTTGATATATCATTTACGAGCGATCTTCCATTTTGAACCATAACCATTCATTCTTAAACTTGACTAACGCTATGTAAGTGTGAATTGAAAATTGACTACTTTGTATGTTCATTAGTTAAGTATATGTGTGATGTAGTTTGTTGATATATGTAATGTGGTGAAGCACAACTTTATTATTTTTTAGATTTTAATGTTATACGCCTATGACTTGTTTCTATCTAAACATTGTAATATATTTTGAATTTTTAATTTACTTTGAAAAGGGCATTTAAAAAATGTAAATTTAGTTATAAATCTCGCTGCCATTATCGCCTTAAACCCGTGTTTTTTTAATGTTATTACAAAAAAACGGTTGAACGGATTTTAAATCAAAATATATAGGACTACTAGAGAAACGTCCTCTACAATTTGACGTTTGACTCATCAAAATCGGCCAAGCTGTTTAGACAATATGAGCGATCAAATATAAAAAAATAAATATAGGTCGAATTGAGAACCTCCTCTTTTTTTGAAGTCGGTTAATTACACTCATATATTGCTGGAGAATCCGGGCAAAACTTGTTTTAGATTTATTTGATATTGTACAGTTGTTTATTCTGTTTCTACTTAATGTAAAGATTTTAATTAATTTAGTTTTTTTGTGTTGTATTATAATTACTATGGGTTTAAGCAACATTTAATATACATTTAATCTAAAAACATTTTTAATATGATTTCCTATGAAGCCAATGTTAGGCCGAAAACAAAACATAGCTTCAAATAAAAGAGAATAATATATAAAACATCAAACGTACAACGTAGAAAATACCTATATCCTACAGCTAATTTGGCTAAAATTAAAATAAAAGAGTAAAAATTGGTCATCAAAGAATCACAGAGTAAACCTTAATTTGTACTACTAGGTAGCCTATTTTCTGCGTAATCTACTTTAAAGAAGTATGCCTAAATATATAATAAACATATATATTCATAAAAATAAAAAAATGGAAACTACAAAATATCGCAATCCACCATTAATGACTTTGATCGGCGTTTCAAACAAGTTGTAACTTGTCTAAAGGAGCTTTTCTCTCGGTAACTTAGTTACTTTTTGGTATATTAGATAGTTTTCGATACTTTTAGTATATTATTTACTTTTTGGTATACTAAGATACCTTTTTAGGTTACAAGATACAGTTCCTTTTAAAAAGTATCTAGGATACTAATTAGTTTTGGCCAAAAAATAAAAGAACTAAGATACCGCGAGAAAAGCGATATATTAGATAGCTTAAAGTAACTAAGTTACTCTAAAGTAACTAAGATACTTTTTTCTGATAGCTCTGTTAGAAACCTTACAAAACTCAAACTTTTCATGATTTACTGATTCTAGTTAATTATACTTTTATTAAGATAATACACAACGGTGAATAAAATAATGTCTGTAATAACTATTAATGCATACATATTTATTTTTTCAAGTCACAGAAAAAAAATTGCTGAAGATGATCGTCAATAAGTCTGAAATGGTGAATCGTAGACCCATACTGTTATATATTGTTGAAATCGTTGTTTAATACATGCGCTATTTAAATTTGATACAATAATTCGAAAATTCTTGAAAAAGTAGTTTATGAGCAGCTAAATGAATATTTTGTAATATATTCGTATAATTTAAAAAAGTTTGACAACATAAGTGACTTATTCTTGAGTTGCAAATGGCTGCGCCTGGAGGAAAGATATTCAATTCGTCTGGCTGTGTTGGTATACAAGGTAAAGCTGCTTGGCGAGCCTGCATATCTAGCTGATAAAACTCGTTAGAGGTAGTCAAGTGCATGAACGGGGAACGCATCAATGTGAACTGAATCAGTTGCCCAGGAATATCAGTGCTATTTTCAATAGATGCTTTACTTAAAATGCTCTTAAATTATTTAATTCTTTACCTAACCCTATCAGATTATGCTCGTCTCTGACTAATGCATAAATATTTATTTTTTCAAGTCACGGAAAAAAATTGCTGAAGATGATCGTCAATAAGTCTGAAATGGTGAATCGTAGACCCATACTATTATATATTGTTGCAATCGTTGTTTAATACATGCGCTATTTAAATTTGATATAATAATAGAGGGTTGCATTTAAACACCATTACGAGTTTTAAAACTTGAATATTAGACCGTAACTAGAATGAATTTCTAACTTTTTTTTCGCTCTACTAAAATTTAAAAACTTTCAAAATTACTTTAGAGGTCTTAATTTGAAATCAGAAAAAAAAAATGCCAAAAAAGTTGCATTCCAGACCTATATTCATACCGTTGAACTCGTCTTTAAACGCGCTGTAATTATATATAGGGTGTCCTATTTAAAATAAGAAAGTTCATATCAGCCCAGAAAAAATGCAGTGCCCTGTATAAATAAAAACAAAATAAATTAAAACTTCAAAGGATACAAAGAAATATTTGTCTTTAAATTGTTCCTCTATCTTTTATAGTTCCCCAGATAAGGGGATATGTCATCTTATTTTAGACACCCTATACAGTGTGTACGGATTTCAATACACCAGTATTGGGATCTCGAAAACTACACTCTGAGAGATAGGGAAATGGTCAAATGGGGAAAGTTTAAAACATTTCTTTCACTAGGTGATTGCCACCCCTTGTTATGAGATTAAAATCAACAATATCTCCTTTTTGCGGCGATTACGATATAACTGCTCTTTTTATTCTTATTAAGAGTCACTTAAAGGTCTTAATATTTGACTATAAAATTAAAAATAATATACCTGCTTACAGATAATTAAATAATTTAGTTTTATTTTGTCCTTTTGAATGCATTTGCATGACTATAACTGTCCTTGTCTTAGGTATTTATTATCTTATTTATCTGCACCGGGTGAGATTTCAGCCAATTCTTGATTTCATTTTAAAATGTACAAAAAGCTGTATAATTCCAAATTATGTAAATTTAGGGTTTTATTTCTTAGCTTAATGTTAAATATGGAAAAAAACTCTTTCGCAGGAAGCACTGTAAAAAAATGACAAAAGCCGTGGGCTAGAGAAACGCGGGCAAAAAATAATAATTGCAAATACTAAAGGTTCCAACGAGTCGAATAAACCAGCAAATATATCGAGTGAAGCAACACACAAAGGGATGTGTGTTTGTATTTATGCGTTTTACCGGCCGGTCCCTTCTAGTGATGCCGCGAGACGAGACGAGACGAGACTAATGGTTAATCTCGTCTCGCCTCGTCTCGACATTAAATACATTAGCCTATCCGGTTAAAGGTTAAATGAATATATTCAATGAAGATAAAGTTTTAGTTACGTACACTCACAGGGTATCAGTGAACCGAGCGTGTTTACAAATTCATACTCTACCGCACATGCTTGGATGTTGATACCTTGAATATGCCTTCTAACCTTTCGTTTGATAAATTTAATTGGTCACGTAATTTATAAATAATCACGTAAACAAAATAATTTTTTGTCACAACATTCTAACAGACTCTAGCCTTTCTATTATTTAAAAAATTGTTAATTTACAAAATGTCAGCTTTAATAAAATAATTTTTTGATATGTATTTTTGCCAAAAGTTTGAACTCTTCCCGAGCTACCTAGAGTATGATGTTTGCTATACTAAAAACTGCATTTTTACGCTAAATAAAAAAAATCGAATATTCATAAATTGACACCAATTTTTCTCCCGGGGTTTAGGTAACCTTGACTAAAATAGGCTGATAACAAAGAGTAGGGTATGGAATGATACCACAAAAACAATGTATCTGTCTTTGTACTGATACCTTTGCGTGAAGAATACAATAAAGCAATAAATGACCCTTTTGCAACGATTATTAGTTGGTTTTTCTTACATTTTATTGGATGTTTGTATTCACCAGAAAGTTGTGAAAAGAATACATAGTCAATGGAATATAGATTCTTATTCTGAAAGGTTCTTCGATTCAATTCTGACTGTCCTCCAGGTTGTTTGAAAAATAAAGCAAAAATTATAATATATTTTTCCTACAACCTTTGTATGGATTATATAAGATTTCATTCATTTCCATGCATACAATACCTTTTATAAATAGTGTGTGAAAACTAAAATCATTAAATAAATGAATTAAAGATACTATTTCGTTCATCGACGAGTCATTATTTTACGGTGTGCCACTATTAAAAGGTAGGCTTTGGATTTGTAGCTAGAGGTTTTGGCGTTTTATTTCAGCGAGTTAACTAATAGTTTATATGAAAGTTTATTAAAGTTACTGGCTAAAATCATATAATTTTAAAAGCCAATATCACACAACCATGAAAGTATTTTTTTCACTTGTGTGATTGCAGTTTAAAATTTCCACATTTGTTTGTGCAGGTTTTACATAAATTACTATTACCGGGCTTGAAATATTTTTGCTTGGTGCTAGATTTTTTGTGATTTTTTAGAAGTATTTTTAATATTTTAAATAGGTAACTACCTAAATTTCTTAAAACTGTTTAAAATATATGTTTTTAAATTTTAATTACAAAATGAATCTCATATAACACAAAACAGTTATAGTCATTGTTAAACGCGACCCCATTTTTAAGGGGCCACCACTTTCTGTTTCAAGAGAGAGAATAAAAAAAAAATTAGAAGATTTATCAACAGAATTTTAGATTATTAAGTGTACAAATTACATTACGACATTAAGAAGAAAAAGTAAGTAAAATTGTTGCTCAAATTAAATCTAACGCCAAAGGAATTGATGGTTTTGACAAAAAACTTCTTATGCTTATTACACCATATCTTGTACCCTATATTACATTTCTAATAAATAAAAGTCTTACTTCAGGAGTATTCCCGACTTTGTGGAAAAAAGCTTGCTTGATTCCGGTCCCAAGAAATAAAAACCCGTCAGCGTGTTGTGATTTTTGTCCAATAAGCATCCTATACTGTATGTCGAAAATTTTTGAAAAAGTAGTTTATGAGCAGCTAAATGAATATTTTGTAATATATTCGTATAATTTAAGAAAGTTTGACAACATAAGTGACTCATTCTTGAGTTGCAGCCTGGAGGAAAGATATTTAATTCATTTGGCTGTATTGGTACACAAGGTAAAGCTGCTTGGCGAGCCTGCATATCTAGCTGAAAAACTCGTTAGAGGTAGTCAAGTGCATGATCGGGGAACGCGTCAAAGTGAACTGTATCAGTTGCCCAGGTATAGCAGTGTTATTTGCAATAGATGCTTTATGCTTTATAAGAAAGACATCTCGCTTTCTAAAAAACACTGATGTTTTATAAACAATCCAAAACTTGTTGAATTTTTACAATGCAACATTTTAGTGAAACAAAGCCATAGATTTTTATTGATGCAGTAATATCCTTCGACGGAAATGGAAAGAAGTATATATTTATATCTATAAAGTGAGGGTATCTTTTAATAAAAGTCAGACCGCTTCATTCTCTTCTCGAGTGCCGAGATTGAATGGTGTCGAGACGAGACAAGAGTAAGTCGAGAGGAGAGGAGACGCGACGAGAGTACAAATTTTGTCTCGAATCACGGCATCACTAGTCCCTTCAGACATCGCAGCCTAAGATCCGTGCGACGGACTATATAAACAAATTAATATTTGTGACAACATAATTATTATTACTACTACTATAATGTTCTCTACTTTTATCTGCTTTATAGTTTTAATGCAATGGTAAATATATGATGCTCTATATATCCATATATAAGATGAGCCATTTTTTCTCCTTGGCGCTGTTATCCAAAGGTACCTTATTTTCCTTTTCATCAAAATTGCAGACGTGGCACTTTCCTTTTAAACCCATCTTGTACCGTTGGAATAATCTCATTGGGAATTAAGTGAGTTGAGTGAACATTTGATCGTTTATAATTTTTGCTTCCCTCGTAAGAGTAGTGGATATATGTACTGAATATAGGCGATTTTAGCGATTTTGTGACAATCCATAAGACGTTAAAAATATTACATACAGCGTGTGACCTATAACCCTTGCAAAAATTCGAAATTTCAATTTAATCGAGATTTAAAAAAAAACTTGTTACAAGAAAAATGCCTTTATGGACAACAGTATTGAAAAATCGGTAAATTTCCTTTACCCGGAACTTCCCTCGTTATAATTTTTTTCCAGTTTGTTAGGAATAGTAAAGTGTAACCCAATTTAGCTCAGTACATAGTCACAGTATATATGTGTTACATATACTGTGTATTCAAACATTTTTATTGGCCACCATTTTGTTCCATCATATTGGATTTCTACCAATATTTTACCAGTTTCTTTCTACCTATGCCACACTTGACTCTTGATCATAATTTAAAATAAGTTCAATAAGTAGTTTTTACATTGACACATACCGCCATATTGTTACGTCATGAATTCATACCAGTTTATCCCATTTTCACATTTAATTTTTCTGCACAATTCAAAGTCAATTGAACAAGATTTTTTTAGGTTCATTTTTTAAACATTTTTATTTGGCCGCCATTTTGTTTCGCCGTCTTAAATTCGTACGACAACTTTACCAATTTATCTCTATATCACACTTAATCCTTGCACAAAAATTGAAATGAAATTAATTTAATAAATGTTATCTTCAGGCTGATTTTTTTAAATATTGTATTAGGCCTTTTTTTGGTTTTCTATCTTGAAATCATATCAAAATTTACTTGTTCATTCCTATGTAACAGTTGATATTTGTGCAAAATTTGAGGTAAATTGGATAATTAGTTTTTTTAGTAATAATTTTTCTAACTTTCTAACAGGCTTTTGTTAACGATTCTCTTGTTATTATATTAGAGTGGTGTATTATTTGGGGTTAGAATCCAGTAAAAAAACAAAAGTTTTTTTTTAAATTGTCGACGTTTCGCAACTTTATTATTGCAACCTCGGAACACAGATTTTATATCCTGCGTGAAACCCATATTATCAGTCTTTACGTACTCCGTTAGTCCGCAGATATTTCCTAACACCAAATAATACACCACTCTAACATAACAACCAGAAGATCGATAACGAAAACCGTTCAGAAACTTAATACCTGGGAAATATCTGCGATCCAAGGGAGTAGGTAAAGACTGATAATATGGGTTTCATACAAGATATACAATTTATGTGTCCTGAGGATGTAGCAATAAAGTTGCGGAACGTCGACTATTAAAAAAACTTTTGTTTTTTTTACTGGATCCCAACCTCAAATAACACACCACTTTAACATAAAAAGAAGAGGATCGTTATCATAAACCATTTAGAAACTTAATATCTGGGAAATATCTGCGAACCAACGCAGTAGTTAAAGACTCATAATATGGGTTTCATGCAGGAACGTCGAAAATTAAAAAAAAGTCTTTTGTTTTTTTACTGGAAAACCATTTAGAAACTTAATATCTGCGGACCAATGGAGTACTTATTTGAAGTCAATCAAGTAAGTAGTCTTTAAGCTATGCCCAAACTGACAGACAGACAGACAGACCGACAGACGGACCGGAATTGATAAAACATTTTATGGCATCTAGGGACGCTAAAACGTAAAGATGTGTAAAACCTGAAAGAGTAATTTTTACACGACTACAAACATTTTATTTGGCCTCCATTTCGTTTCGCCATCTTGAATTAGTACCACAATTTTACTAGTTCATTACTATACCGCAATTAGTTATGGCACACAGTTTGAAATAAAACCATTAAGCAGTTTTTCAGGCTAAATTTTTCAATATTTTATTAAGCCGCCATTTTCTTCCACTATCTTGGATTCCTATAAAAATGTTAGCAGTTGATTCCAACAATACTTGATGTTTGTGCAAAATTTGAGATAAATTGGGTAAGTAGCTTTGAAATAATATTTTTTTTAACATTCCACTAGGCCGCCATTTTGTTTGGCCATATTGGATTTTTACCAAAATATTACCAGGTCATCCCCATATAACTCTTAATTTTTGACCAAAATTTGAAGTCAATCGGGTAAGTAGTTTTTTAGCTACGCCGCGAACAGACAGACAGACAGACCCACGGAATTGAGAAAACATGTGTTTCGTCATCTAGGAACCCTGAAACGTGAAGATCTGACAAAATTTTGGAGGGTGATTTTTTCACGATTACAATACTTCCCTTTTACGAGGGAAGTAAAAACTACGAAGTATCTAGCTTCTTTTTGAGGCTTTTGATTTATTGCCATGTTTCCGTAAAAAATCATCACAAGTTATTACACATTTTTTTGTAAAATAACCTGATCGTAGAAAAAATATTACATGCAAATCGAGCATTAAGGTGTTTTTTCGCTCCTGTGATTGCGGTATAAATTTCCAAACTTGTTAATGCACTTGCTACATAAATTACTATTACCGGGCTAGCTAATAAAAATAAGATTTTTTTATGATGATAAAATATATGTTTTTAAATATTAATTATAAAATGAATCTGATATAACAGAGAGTTATGGTAATTTTTAAACGCAACTCCATTTTTAAGGGGCTACTACTTACTGCTTCAAGAGAAGAAATTTAAAAACAAATAATTTAAAGATTTATCAAGAAAATTTTACATTATTAAGTGTACATGCTGGCTGTGATAAATTATTATCATTAATATTATTTGACTGTTAAATTTCACCAGCTCTAAATTTTAGAATAATTCAAACATTAAAAATATTCAAGCAATTCCATTAATATATTTATTTTTGTTCTTAATGATTTTTTGAAATATCCTGCACACAGAGACATTATTTTACATGATAATTAATTTTTGTGCGCTTGTACATTATGTAGTTAAAAAATTGGTATTATTGTTATTATTATTAAAATATATTTAAAGGCGCAAAACTAAAATCTAAATTTAAAATTATTAAAAAATATAAGAAAGACATTTCGCTTTCTAAAAAACACTGATGTTTAAGAAACAATCCAAAATGTGTTTCAATTTTGTGTGATTTTTTTTAATATGAAACTCTTTCTGTACAAAAATTATACAAGTAACAGTATTTTTCTTTCTTTACTCAATTTTTATACATGCATTTAACTGATGAAGTACCGACAAGGATATTTTATATTATATACGTTGTCCTAAAAACTTTTACAAACCTTACTAGAGTATACCTTACACTAATGCCTCTAAGCGGTTTTAAATTTTCTTCGGTCACTTCACTATTGCCTTAATTAAATGTCACCCGATTTTGAAGTTTTTTTGCACATCTAGTAGAAAAGATACTTACCTTTCTATTGAATGCTATTCTGTACGTGCAAAAAAAGTTCAAAATTGGGTGACCTTTAATTAAGGCAATAGCGAAGTGACCGAAAAAATTTAAAACCGTTTAGAGACATTACTGTAAGATATATTCTAGTAAAGTTAAAAGTTTGTAAAAGTTTTTAGTTAATCGAAAATTTATTAGATATTGAAAAAAACATATTTTCATTGAAAAAAACATATTTTTGTAGTATAAAACCCCAAACACTTTTTGGACAACACATATAATCTAAAATACCCTTGTCGGTACTTCATCAGTCAAATGCTTGTATAATAATTGAGTAAAGAAAGAAAAATACTGTTACTTGTATAATTTTTGTAAAGAAATAGTTTCATTTTAAAACAATCACAGTTTTGAAAGAATTTCCGAAAATAAGTTTAATTTAGAAATTTTAATTTTTCCTCTTTTTTTAGGTAATACACTGTATGTAATATTTTTTAAGGTCTTATGAGATTGTCTCAAAATCGGTAAATTCGCCTTTACTTAGTACATATATCCATTACTCTTACCGTTTTCCCGCCAATTAGTTGACGGTTTCAGAATTGTCAAATGGTAAAAATATAATATCCATAGAAATAATTATTCTATACAGGTTGCAGCAAGAGTCTGTTTCTTTAAAATCTTATACTTAAGGCACTTATAATGGCACACTAAGAAGAGCTAAAACTAGAATAAAAATTGTTACCTGTTATTTACGTTCTAGAGCAGTTAAACCAAATATACTGCTAAACAGTAAGTTTGTCCAATGCAATTTTGTAAGATATTTTCAAAACAAAGATTTCGAACTGGGATTTTCGACATAATTTTAAAAAAATTTAAATGAAATTACATATTTTAGTGAAAATATCATAAGAGACCAAAAATATTATATACAGAGTTTTAACTATGACCCTTGTAAAAATTCGAAATTTTGTTTTTCCGTGTATTTAAAAGAAAGTTTAGTTCAGTTTAGTGTCAGTTCAAATTATTTTATCAAGATAGTCAATATAATAAATATAAAAATCAAATTGGACAGATTTCCAATACCTTCGATATTTTTGGAAATACGGCGATTTTTTCAAAATTGTGATTTTTTAAACATAAAATTGTTTCTTAGAAAAATTAGGGAAGTAAGTATTGCTTTTTCTCTGCTCTATCCTTGTACCTGTCTTTAACTGGCTATGTATCACAAAAATTATTTTAAATTATACAGGTTGGCCAAAACATGTTTTTTTATAGCATAATGAATTTTTTTTTGTCTAATAAATCCTCGATTATTTAAAAACGGTCACAAATTTGTCCTGTGGCTTTCCTGGGCTATAATAACCCTACACCATTCTGTCTAAACGGTTTTAATTTTATTTTCGTCACACATGGTTTAAACAAAATATTTACAAAAATTTGTTTTTTATTTTATACAGGACGTGTCTAAATTCTGTTTGTTATCAAAATTTTACGACTGTGACAATTTACTGGGTACTCATCTAAGACTGCAAACTTCTTGAATTCTATTGGACATACTCAAAACTAAATTGTTTAAATATTCCTGCATTTTTCCATTCTTCCGCTAACGCTTGGGTTAGTTAGTTATTCAAATGTTTAAGGTGAGTTAGGTTTTGGTGTAACTAACAATTTTAGATAAGAGTGTAAGTGCCCAAAGTAAAAGATTAAAAAAGAAACATGAATTTAGAGCACCCCGTATAGAATTTTTTTATGAATATTTTATTTTTATTATTTTATAATTCTGAAACGGTTAACAAATTGACGACAAAATAAACGGTGGTTGAGGGTCTTCTATACTAGACGTAAGTGCAGAGAAATGCAATAGTAAAGTGACGAAAAAATCTTTAAACCCGTTTAGAAAGAATGGTGTAGGGTCTGCTCCAGTAAAGTTCGAACTGGTTTAATTTGTGAATGTTTTTAGTTAATAAAGAATTTATTCTACAAAAAAAACATTTACATTATGGTATAAAGAAACAAACGTGCTCTTTCTAACCTGTATATCAAACATTTTTGTACTTGGTCACTTAAAGGCACATATAAAAACAACAAAATATGTATAGATATCCCGTCTCTATTGGGCAGGATGGAAACAATGGTCGCTAGAGTCTGAGTTAAAAACTTGACTTAAAAGAAAGGCTTAAGACCTTTATTATGCTGCCATTTTGACAATTGTCAATTCTTAAACGAAAAACATGTATATCCAAAATACTGGGTAGTACGCAAGATCCTAAATAGATACCTTTTAAAATACCTTTTAAATCTTGGACTAAAAATTAGCACAAAATAAATATTTTAAGACATTCAATAATTGATCTAAAATCATTTTGTCAGCCAATGTCATGCCAGATGTTATATATTTTTTTAAAATCAATAAAGATCCCATCTTTATTGGGCGCCATTTTGTTCCACCATATTGCCAATATTTTTCCATTTTCTTTTTATCTACGCCCAGTTGACTTTTTGGCATAATTTAAAATAAATTCAATAAGTAGTTTTTACATTGACACGTACCGCCATTTTGTTGAATTTCAATTTAAAATGGCGAAACAAAATGGTGGCCAAATAGTTTTTTTAAAAAATTAACGAAAAAACGTACTTCAATTATCTAGTTGTTGATTCTTAGTCTTTCACGGATGGCAAAATACAATGTGTTTTCATTCCAGGTGTACATCCTGTACACTACTATCGTTCTGAAAAGTACAGTTTTGCTGACGTTTCGCCAAAATCACATTTGGCATTTTCGAAGCTTTCTTTCCCGCGTCCGAATAGAAACTGTTCTTTTCAGAACGACAGTAGTGAACGGATGGACACCCGGAACGCAAACACATTGTATTTTTTCATCCCCATGTATATATATATATATATATATATATATATATATATATATATATATATATATATATATATATATATATATATATATATATATATATATATATATATATATATATATATATATATATATATATATATATATATATATATATATATATATATATATATATATATATATATATATATATATATATATATATATATATATATATATATATATATATATATATATATATATATATATATATATATATATATATATATATATATATATATATATATATATATATATATATATATATATATATATATATATATATATATATATATATATATATATATATATATATATATATATATATATATATATATATATATATATATATATATATATATATATATATATATATATATATATATATATATATATATATATATATATATATATATATATATATATATATATATATATATATATATATATATATATATATATATATATATATATATATATATATATATATATATATATATATATATATATATATATATATATATATATATATATATATATATATATATATATATATATATATATATATATATATATATATATATATATATATATATATATATATATATATATATATATATATATATATATATATATATATATATATATATATATATATATATATATATATATATATATATATATATATATATATATATATATATATATATATATATATATATATATATATATATATATATATATATATATATATATATATATATAGTGTTTTGATTATATATATATATATATATATATATATATATATATATATATATATATATATATATATATATATATATATATATATATATATATATATATATATATATATATATATATATATATATATATATATATATATATATATATATATATGTATATATATATATATATATATATATATATATATATATAATGTGTGTACATCCATTTACTACTGTCGTTCTGAAAAGAACAGTTTTGCTGACGTTTCGCCAAAATTACATTTGGCATTTTCGAAGCTTTTTTTCTCGCGTTCGAATAGAGACTCGTAAAGGACTAAAAATCAACACATATATATATATATATATATATAAGATCTATGTATGTGTCCTGAGGATGCAACAATTAAGTTGCGAAACATCGACAATTAAAAAGACTTGTTTTTTTTACTGGATCTTAACACCAAATTATACACCACTCTAAAAAAATTTTGTTAAGGTAAACTGGATAATTAGTTTTTTAGTAATAATTTTTTTAACGTTTCACTAGGCCGCCATCTTGATCTACCACATTGCATTTTTATCAAAATATTCCCAGGTCATCGCCATATGATCCTTAATGTTTTGTCAATATTTGAAGTCAAAAGGGTAAAAAAAAAATCGGTGAACTTCCCTTGTTATAAATTTTTCCTTTTATTAGGAATAGTGAAGTGTAACACAATTTAATTCCGCACATAGTCAATTACTGATACATACATAATGTTTTTTCAGATATTTTTACTGGGCGTCAATTTGTTCCACCATATTGGATTCGTACCAATGTTTTATCGTACCAATAATTAAAAATAAGTAGTTTTTTTAATGTCTTTTTAGGTCCCTCATTTTGTTCTGTCATGTTGAATTCGTCTGCAAAATTTGGCTATGTCGCGACCGACAGACTGACCGACGGAATTAATAAAACATGTTTTGTGGCATCTAGGGACGCTAAAACGTGAAGATATTTAAAACCTGAGAGGGTGATTTTCCCACGATTACAAAAATTTTATTTGGCCACAGTTTTGTTTCTCCATATTGGGTTTTTACCAAAATGTTACCAGATTATCCGCATATGAACCGTAATTTTGACCAAAATTTGAGGTCAATCGAGTAAAAAACCTTTAAGCTATGCCGCGAACTGACAGACAGACAGACAGACCTACAGACGGACAGACGGAGTTGTTAAAACATATTTTTTGGCATCTACCGACGCTGAAACGTTAAGATGTGTGAAACCTGAGAGGGTGATTTTTTCACGATTAAAAACATTTTATTTGGCCGCCATGTTTTCGGCCATCTTGAATTAGTACCACTATTTCACTAGTTGATCCCTATTCCACAATTAGTTATGGCACACAATTCTATATCAAACCATTGATTCCAACATAATACTCGATGTTTTTGCAAAATTTGAGGTAAATTGAATGAGTAGTGTTTTAACAATTATTTTTTTACGTTACACTAGGCCGCCATTTTGTTTTGCCATTTTTCCAGTTCAGCGTCGCAAAAAGACAGACCGACGGAAATTAGAAAACATGTTTTTCGTCATCTAGGGACCCTGAAACGTGATGCTCTGAAAAAATCTCGGAGAGTGATTTTTTCACGGTTACAATACTTCCCTTTTACGAGGGAACTAAAAGTAAGAACAATTTCTGTCAAACCCGGTAGCACAACAAGTTTTTGCCAGGTATTCAGTACTTCAATACCTATTGGATTAATTTTTTAACACAAAACAAATCCATTACATTACACAGATGCGGAATTGTAGAACATAAATTGCTTAAACTATGAACGGCACAATGATAAACTAAGGCATATAATGTATTTATTTTTAGATTAAATATTGGAATGTTTAAATCTTAATACACTGTGCAGAGAAACAGCTACCAGTACTGATACGGAGCCCTTGCTGTAAGAAAAACTAGTGCGCTGTAGTAGGTAAAATCGGTGCTACGTTAAGCTACGACTTCAGATTAAAAGTAGAGATAACTGCCATTATCAGATATGATTTCGGTAAGTGGCAGGTGCAGTAAAAAACTGAAAGTTAGCTGCAAAAATCTTTAAATACTTTTTGTATTTTTGTAAATGATGATTATATTATAGTTTCGGGGGGTTGTTTAAAAAAGAGGCAATTATTTTTAGCTTTAAAGCTAAATATGCTATTTTCGTCTCAGTTACTCTTTAAACTAGCGGCATTCAATTTAAGAGCTTTCGATTCTTCAGATTAGCATTTTTCATCTCTGCGTGCCGTTTTTAAAAATTAAATTAAAGTTGCTGTTGAATCCCCCGTTACAGAAACTGAAACTCTGAACCGCATTACTTTAATACCCCTTATATAAATATATAACATGAAACCATATAACACACTAAAATCAGCGACACTTTAAATACAGGATATCCTATAAGTATAAAGCAAAAAATAAAAATATAATTACTTCTAGATCCTTAATTTAAACTTAAAATGTTTATTTTTTTTTAAACAATATAAAAAAATTTTATTGTTTTCCAATTTTCACAAGAACACAAGGTAATTAATTTGGTTATATGTGCAGAGACATTTTCACACACATTCCACTTTTATTCCCATATTGCAGATTAAAATATATTTTGTTTTAAGAAAGCTACAACATGAAGTTTTGGGTTCCTTAAAGATATGTTTAAGTTTTTGGGATTAGTTTATTTCGTCCCCCTGTAGGTATAGTATATATACATAAAGCGAGCTTTTTGATCTATTAACCGTCATGATGATGTTGGATAAAAAATTGCGAATTTCTGTTCCTTCACATATGGGATTTTTTTTAAATAACCGCTCTAAGTAAAATGTGAGTTTGTAAAATGTTTTTGCTCAAATAACAAAAAAGGTAGTCACGTGATTTATCTTAACTACTTCTTTTCTGTCTTGATTTCATTGAATAAAAGGTCTTTATATACACAATAATAAAATACATTTGATGTGTTTTACTGTTTTCTAAACCTGCTAGATGCTTTTTATTTTTCTTTATTTTGGGGTAGCGGTTTCATGCTACTAAGGCTACCCTGTATAGTGAAAAAAATAACTTTTTATATATATCAAACAAATTTGTCATTTTCAGGTGGCTATTTTATCCGCCTAGTAGCACCCTGTATAGTTCAAAAAATATACACAATGAATAAAAGAGGTTCTACATGTTTTTCCATTTTCTGAATACTTTTTTTCGTATCCAGGGGCTGCCTCATTCCTTTAGGGCTACTCTGTATACTGGACAAAAATTATTTTGGTTACAAGAAAATAAAATAAATTTAGCGTATTTCACTGTTTTTCGAAATATTAGGTTTTTAAAATATATTATGGAACAAAACATCAAGTATCTACGCCAATGATTTCTAATTTGTTTTAATGTCAGAACTGCTATCGGCTTACGGGTTCTCAAAATATGATTCTTTTACGTTTTTATACCTCTAAAAAAATCGAAGATCTATGCCCATGGCACCCAAAATGTAATCCCTCTACATACTAACCTAGTCTATTTTTGGTGCAAATTAAAAAAAATCGGTTAGACCGTTCTCAGTTTGTTCACATACATACACAACCCTACAGACATTTTTTTTTCTAAAAATATGTGTTTTTCAAAAATTTTTGGGATTGCAATTTAACTTTTTAATCAAAACAAAACTGAAACATCTTTTGTTAGTTCTATATCGCTATATCGTCCTCTCTAAAAAAAGTAAAAGGATTCAAATAACCAAATAAGGCCCAAATTATAAAGTAGTTTATGTAAACAACTACAGTTGAATTTTGGCATAAAGGTATAAAATTAAAAAAGAAACAGCATTTTCCCCTACCATTTTTCAAAATTAAAATAGGTAAGATAAGTCACGTGAGTAAATTTTTTATTGTCGTATTGCATTATTTTTCAAGCAAAACTTTATTTAAACTCAGTTTTTGGTTTGGTCAAATTTTAAAAAAATCTCGAGAGAAATCCCTTATGATGAAGAATTTACTAGTCGCACTCTGTATTGAGCAGGAAAGGAGTGCTCTCCCCGACTGAAAGTTCATGCAATTTTTCAGAAAATATGATGACTGGGAAGAACTGTAAAAAATATAAAATTTAGCTATGAAACCAAAAAAAAAACCTTCACATACATCGCAGACTATCTTAGGGGTGATTTGTCTAGGCGAGAATTCACGAGTTGCCCATATAGAAGTGAAGAAACTTTTATTCTATTCTTTTTATCTAATATATTTTTTCTGATTTTCATTTGTCTACAAGTATTGCAATAATTGCGTATAATATTTTAACTCCATTAGGTTTTTTATTTTAAGTTTTAAGAAAAAATTTTTTAAGGGTTTTGTATAATTAAATTTATAGCTTAGATGTGCGATGGAGAATGTCTCCATTCGAACGCGGAACAGGAAGATTTAAAAATTCCGAAAGAGTAGGGAACAGAGTTATACCCGGTATGAAAACACATCGCATTTTTCTATATCTAAAAAATTGAAAATCAAAAGCGCTAGTACATAAGAATCTGCTTGGATTTATTTTTATTAGGCGTGGTTCTGGCAACGTAAAAATATTAAAAATATACAATTAATGATGTTCTTATGAGAATTATGTTGATCTGCTGATTATAGACACAAAGTAGATATTTGTTACTATTTCACTAGAGTACTTTATTCTAAAATTCCTTGACGACGAGCTGTTTACTAGTGGCAAAACGGCACACCTTGACAAAATCAACAACTCGAGAAAACATTTAGCAGAAAAAAATTTTCTCTTGTAAACATTCGAAAGAAAATACCCCTTTAATTTTCAATATGCGCGGTTGTAGTAATTAGTTGGGTCTTTCTCTTTCATAAGAATAAAGTTCGTTCTCAAGTGCGATAAGTGCAAGAGGCCAACAAAATTGATGTAAAACTGAGGAATGCTTCAAATCTGAATCTGGAAATTCTTTGAAAAATAATAAAAAATTTTTAGAATTGACATTTACTCTTTATAAATCGTATCGTCTTCTAGTTTTAAGACTTTAGATAATTAAAAATTACCCTCTTGTTACAAAATTAAATACCAAACTTTTAATGTTAATACTATATCGTCTGCTAACAAATTGGAAATATTTTTTCTAATTTTTATATCACGAGAGAAATAAGAGACGAGACGAGAGATCCGAAAAAAAATTCCCCACCTCGAAAAATTAACCATAGCGACCCGTATTTTGAATCACCAAGGTTTCGAAAAGAGTGCCCATATCTAACGCCACTGTCGCCTTATTATAAGTCCCACCAAAATCGCGTCGCAAAAGAAGCGCACTTTTATTCTTTACGATTGATCCCATAGAAGCGTATTTCCTCGAGGTACGGTTACCGAGCTGGGCCACTTAGAAAGTCAAAAAACACAATTTTCAAATATTTCCGGTCAAAACGTGAGAAGAATAGATATGAGAACCTTTATATTCTTGCTACAGCTCCCTTATTTTTGGGATTGTGAGCATCAGTGTTTCGAAGTTGTGCCATTAAAAGCGCCTTAAGCAAAAGATTTAAAAAAAAACGGGCATAATTTTGACGCACCCTTTATAGAATCATTTGCTTAGGAATATTATATTTTTACAATTTGGCAATTCTGAAACCGTTAACGAATTGGCGAGAAAACGGTATTTGAGCGTCTTTACCATTGGACAAGTGCAAAAAAACATCAAAATTGGGCCAGCCTGAAACTAACACAATAGTAAAGTGACCAAAGAAAAGTAAAATTCGTTTAGTCACACATCACATGAGTCATTTAGTAACATATATATACTGTATTTTCAAATATTTTTATTGGGCGCCAACTTGTTCCACCATATTAGATTCGTGTCAGTATTTCACCAGTTTCTACGTATGCCGCACTTGATTTTTAAGCATAATTTAAAGTAAATTAAATAAGAAGTTTTTACACTGATTTTTTTGAGACTACCGTTTTGTTCCGTCATTATGAATTCTTCTCAATTTCACTCTATCACATTTAATTTTTCTGCAAAATTTGAAGGCAATTGAATAAGTTTACGTTGATTTTTTAAACATTTTATTTGCCTGCCATATTGGTTCGCCATCTTGAATTCGTACCACAATTTGACCATTTTATTTCTATGTCGTAGTTAATGCTTACACAAAATTTGAAATATAATAATTAATTTTTCAGGCTGATTTTTTAAACATTTTATTAAGCCGCCATTTTATTTTGCCATCTTGGATTCGTATCAAAATGTTACCAGTTCATTCCTATGTAACACTTGATTTTTGTGCAAAATTTGAAGTAAACTGGGTAATTTCTTTTTAATAGTAACTTTTTTAGCATTTTGCTAGGCCGCGATTTTGTTCCGCAATATTCGATTTTCACCAAAATATTACCAGGTGATCCCCATATGACCCTTAATTTTTGACCATTATTTGAAGTCAATCAGGTAAGTATTTTTCAAGCTATGCTGCGAATCTAGGGATGCTAAAACGATATGTAAAACCTGGGAGGGTGATTTTTTCACAATACAAAAATTTTAGTTGGCCGCCATTTTGTTCCGCCTACTGGGATTCCTACCCTAATTTTACCAGTTTATCTCTATACTACAATTAATTCTTGCCCAATATTTGAAATCAATCTATTAAGTAGCTTTTTCAGGCTGAATTATTAAACATTTTATTAAGCCGCCATTTTGTTTCGGTATCTTGGATTCGAACCAAAATTTTACCAGTTGATTTCTATGTAATATTTGATTTCATAGTTCTTTAGTAATATTTTTTTATATTTCACTAGGCCGCCATTTTGTTTCGCCATATTAGATTTTCACGAAAAATGTTACTAGTTCATCTCGATATCAATTGAGTAAGCAATTTTTTAGTTATGCCGCGAACAGACATACAGACCGACATCTGAAAAAATCTCGGAGGGTAATTTTTCACTATTGTATGTATAAAAATTCAGTAAAGAAAAAAAGACCGTTATTTTTTAAAGAAATAATTTTAGATATGAAATCATCAAAGAAAGAAAGAAATCATAATTTTAAAAAAATCACCAAAAATAAGGGAGGTATTCAAAAATTTGTCAAATTTGTGTTTTTTGTCTTTGTCTATTGACTCCGTAAGTATAAAAGTTTTCTCCGATTCTTCGTGTGTTTCTTTAATCTCGGTTGAACTAAGATTTCAAATTTTTGCAAGAGTCGTAGATAACCCGCTGTATATAATGTTTTTTTGGCCTCTCATGATATTGTTACTAAAAAAGGTACTTTAAATCGAACTCCTAAAAAAACGTGTTAAAAACCCCATTTCGATATCTGTTTATTTCGTTCGAAACGACACTATGTTAAGTTATAATTTTTATGAATGTTGACGTTCTATTTTTTGTATTCAAGTTTTTAAGTGTGTTCGTTATAAATGTTGTTTGTGTGGAAGAAAATTAACTTGGAGGATATAATAAAAAAACGAAAATTCCTTCTTTTGGCAAAAAGAATTACCGTTTAATAAATAAAAAAAGAGCAACATCAACATTAAGAAAAATGAAGTAATTTTGCTTAATTTCATCTTTTCTCTTGGACCACAAATACCCAAGAAAAAATCGGTAAATTTCCTTTACCCGGAACTTCCCTTATTATAATTTTTTTCCATTTGTTAGGAATAGTGAAGTGTAAAACAATTTAGTTCAGTACATAGTTATTTAGGAACACCTATACCACACTTGAGTTTGAGCATATTAAAACGAATTCAATAAGTAGTTTTGTCATGTTGAATTCGCTCCAGTTTATCCCTATATCATTAATTTTTCTCCAAAATTTGTAATCAATTAAATAAGAAGATTTTTTACGTCAATTTTTTTAACATGTTATTTGGCCGCCATTTTGTTCCGCTATCTTGAATTCGTAACACAAGTTTACCAGCTTATATATATATATATATATATATATATATATATATATATATATATATATATATATATATATATATATATATCACTTACTCTTGCTCAAAATTTGAAATTAATCTAATAAGTAGTTTGTTTTCAGACTGATTTTTTAAATATTTTATTAGGCCGCCATTTTGTTTTGGTATCTTATATTCATACTAAAATGTTACCAGCTCATTCTTATGTAACGCTTGAGGTTTTTACAAAATTTGAGGTAAATTGGATAATTAGTTTTTATAGTAATCATTTTTAACTTTTCATTAGGCCGCCATTTTGTTCGGGGAAATTGGATATTTACCAAAATATTACCAGGTCATCCCTATATGAGCTTTAATTTTTGTCCAAAATTTGAAGTCAATCTGATACGTAGTTTTTAAACTATTCCGGGAACTGGCAGACAGAGAGACAAACCGACAGGTGGACCGAAGGAATTCATAAAACATATATTTTAGCATCTAGGGACGCTAAAACGCGAAGATATATAAAACCTGCTACGGTGATTTTTTGGGATTACCGAAATTTTATTTGGCCGTCATTTTGTTCCGCCAACTTGAATTAGTACCACTGTTTTACTAGTTCATCTCTATACTACACTTAGTTATGGCACACAATTTGAAATTAGTTCATTAAGTAGTTTTTCAGGCTGAATTTCTAAATATTTTATTAAGCCGCCATTTTGTTCCGCCATCTTGTATTCGTATCAAAATTTGACCAGTTGATTCCTACATACTACTTGATTTTTGTGCAAATTGGATAATTACTTTTTTAAGTAATGATTTTTTAACGTTTCATTAGACCGCTATCTTGTTTCGGCATATTGGATTTTTACTAAAATATTACCGGGTCATCCTCATATGAGCCTTAATTTTTTATTAAAATTTGAAGTCATTCTGATGAGTAGTTTTTAAGCTATGCCGCGAACTGATAGAGAAACAGACAAACCGACAGACCGACCTACGGAATCTATAAAACGTATTTTTTGGCATCTAGGGACGCTAAAGTGCGAAGATATGTAAAACCTGACAGAGTGATTTTTTCAGAATACAAAAATTTTATTTGGCCGCCATTTTGTTCCGCCATCTTGAATTAGTACCACACATTTACTAGTTCATCTCTTTACTACAATTAGTTATGGCACGCAATTGGAAATCATTTCATTAAGTAGTTTTTTTCAGGCTGAATTTTTAAATATTTTATTAAGCCGCCATCTTGGATTCGTACCAAAATTTTACCGGTTTATTCTCAAATAATACTTGATTTTTGTGCAAAATTTGAGATAAATTGGATAAGCACTTTCTTAGTAATATTTGTTTAACATTGACCAACATTTGAAGTCAATCGTGTAAGTAATTTTTTAGCTATGCCGCGAACAGACAGACCGACAGACCGATAACCGAGAGACCGACGGAATCAAGAAATCATGTTTTTTTCACGATTACAATACTTCACTTTTATGAGGAAGTAAAAACAAAAGTAGAATATATATATATATATATATATATATATATATATATATATATATATATATATATATATATATATATATATATATATATTCTCGCGTCCGAATAGAGACTGCAGTCTCTATTCGGACGCGAAAAAGAAAGCTTCGAAAATGCCAAATGTGATTTTGGCGAAACGTCAGCAAAACTGTTCTTTTCAGAACGACAGTAGTGAACGGATGTACACCCGGAATGAAAACACATTATATATATATATATATATATATATATATATATATATATATATATATATATATATATATATATATATATATATATATATATATATATATATATATATATATATATATATATATATATATATATATATATATATATATATATATATATATATATATATATATATATATATATAAAACTAATGTAAAGTTTTTTAATAATGTTAATGCAGAAGATATGTTTGACCGCAAAAAGGGTGTTTGGAGCAAGACACGGGATGGAAAACAAAGGAGAGACAATTTGGGGTGGAGCTATGCATCCTATCCGGGCATCATCTAAATTGCTAAAATGGGGCGTTTTACTTTTTTATTTGATCAGAGGGTACTCAACAAAACGGAAATTCAATTTAGATTTTATTTTCATGTTGTTAGAAAAAGCTTCATTTTATCGGAAATAACAAATCTCCGGAGAGCCTTTCCTTTCGTCAAAACAAATCATTGGCAGCGATTAAGTGATACGGGAATTTTTTACAACATAAAATATGGTTTTTAAAAATAAACTAGACTTAAAATTCGTAATATACCATATTTTTAAACAACTAACACAGACCTTTTATGGGAGCTCTTCAAGAATTGAAATTGTTAGATGCGAAAAAAAGAATAGGAACTGGTGCATAAAATGAAATGTGTCCTACCTAGATCATAATAATTTATCGACCAAAAAAATATATTACGAGAAGTATTGGAAATATATGACAACCAAAAAATCCTTCCTGATATGTTTATTCATACTTTCCCCAGCTAAATACAGGGAACTTAATATAATGGTTACAAATTTGATAAAATCCCTGTCTCACCCAAATTTGGAGAATATTTTTTGGGGTATGTTTGCATTGTCTGAACTTTTAACTCGGGACGGTTTTGATTTTTACTTCCCTCGTGAAAGGGAAGTATTGTAATCGTGAAAAAATCACCCTCCGAAATTTTTCCAGATCTTCACGTTTCAGGGTCCCTAGAGGACGAGAAACATGTTTTCTCAAGTCCGTCGGTCTGTCTGTCTGCCTGTTCGCCGCGTAGCTAAATAGCGGCTTGGTGAAATGTTAAAAAAATTATTACTAAAAAACTACTCATCCAATATATCTCACATTATGCAAAAACATCAAGTAATATGTTGGAATCAACTAACTAACATTTTGGTACGAATCCAAGATAGCGGAACATATGGCGGCTTAATAAAATATTTAAAATGTCAGCCTGAAAAAACTGCTTAATGGTTTGATTTCAAATTGTGTGCCATAACTAACTGTGATATAGGGTTCAACAAGTAAAATTGTGGCACTAATTCAATGTTTGTAATCGTGAAAAAAATCACCCTCTGAGGTTTTACATATCTTCACGTTTTAGCGTCCCTATATGCAAAAAAATATGTTTTATCAATTCTGTCGGCCCGCCTGTCGGTCTGTCTGTCAGTTTGCGACATAGCTTAAAAAATAGCCTGATCGATTTCAAATTTTGACCAAAAATTAAAAGTCATATGGGGATGATCTGGTAATATTTTGCTAAAAATCCAACATGGCAAAACAAAATGACCGCCTTGTGAAATCTTAAAAATTGTTATGAAAAACTACTTACCCTATTTGTTTCAAATTTTTCATAAACATCAAGTACTGTGTTGGAATCAACTGGTAAAATTTTGATATGATTCCAAGATGGCGGAAAAAAATCGCGGTATAATAAAACATTCAAAAATTCAGCCTAAAAAAACTAGTTAATGGATTGATTTCAAATTGTGTGCTATAACTAATTGTGGTATAGGGATCAACTAGTAAAACAGACTAGTCTACGTGTTGAGGTATGTAATTTTATTAAATATTTGCTTCATTAATTTAAAGTTAAATATTTTTATTCAGTTGCGAAAAAGCCAAAAAAGATTTTTGTTTGTCAATCTAAACGCAACAAATAATCTGAACACTTTTAAAAATAGTAAAACAGTGTTACTAATTGACTGATTACTGGAATTAAGATGGCGGAACAAATTGGTGGCGAAATTAAATTTTTGTAATCGTGAAAAACTCACCCTTTCAGGTTTTACACTTCGCGTTTAAGCGTCCCTAGATGCCAAAAAAATATGTTATTATGAATTCCGTCGATCCGTCTGTCTGTCTGTCAGTTCGCTTAAATCCTACTTACCCGATTGACTTGAAATTTTTACTAAAAATTAAGGGTCATATAAGGATGACCTAGTAATATTTTGGTAAAAATCCAATATGCTGCAATTTTGTTAGAGTAGTGTATTATTTGGGGTTAAGATCCAGTAAAGGAAAACAAGTCTTTTTTAAATTGTCATGTTTCGCAACTTTATTGTTTCATCACATATATGGATCCTATATCCTGCATGAAACCCATATTATCAGTTCTTACTCCGTTGGTCCGCATATATTTCGCAGATATTAGGTTTCTAAATGGTTTTCGAGAGGGTTTTCGTTAACAATCCTCTTGTTATGTTAGAATGCTGTATTATTTGGGGGTTAGGATCCAGTAAAAAAAAAACAAAGTCTATTTTTAAATAGTCAACGTATCGCAGCTTTATTGTTGCCTCCTCAGGACACATACATAGATTCTATATCCGGCATGAAACCCATATTATCAGTCTTTACCTATTTTGTTAGTTCGCAAATATTTTCCAGATATTAAGTTTGTAAATGGTTTTCGTTAACGATCCTCTTGTTGTTATGTTAGAGTGGTGTATTATTTCGAGTTAGGATCCAGTAAAAAAATAAAATACCTTTTTAAAATGTCGACGTTCCGCAACTTCATTGTTGCATCATCAGGACACATATATAGATTCTATATCTTGCACGAACACCTATATTATCAGTCTTTACCTACTACGTTGGTTCGCAGATATTTCCCAAATATTAAGTTTTTAAATGGTTTTCGTTAACGATCCCCTTGCTTTTATGTTAGAGTGGTGTTGGGGTTAAAATCAAGTAAAAAAAGCAAAAGTTTTTTAAATCGTCGACGTTTCGCAACTTTATTGTTGCATCCTCAGGACACATATATAGATTTTATATCCTGCATGAAGCCGATATTATCGGTCTATATATTAAGTTTCTAAATGGTTTTCGTTAACGATCCTAGGGTTGTTATGTTAGAGTGGTGTATTATTTGGAGTTAGGATCCAGTAAAAAAACAGAAGGGTTTTTTAAATTGTCGACGTTTCGCTACTTTATTGTTGCATCCTCAGGACACATATATATAGATTTTATATCGTGCATGGAGCCCATATTATCAGTCTTTACGTACTACGATGGTCCGCAATTATTTCCCAGATATTAAGTTAGGATTCAGTAAAAAAACAAAGGCCTATTTTTAAATTGTCGACGTTTCGCAACTTTACTATTGCATCCTCAGAACACATATATAGATTTTATGTCCTGCATGAAACCCATATTATCAGTCTTTACCTACTCCGTTGCAGGAAATATCTGCGTAACAATGAAGTCGGTAAAGACTCATAATATGGGTTTCATGAAGGATATAAAATCTATGCAACAGTAAACTTGCGAAACGTTCAAAATTTTAAAAATTTGTTATTTATTTACTGGATCCTAGCCCCAAATAATACACCACTCTAACATAACAACAAAAGGATCGTTAACGAAAACCATTTAGAAACTTAATATCTGGGGAATATCTGCGGACTATCGGAATAGGTAAAGACTGATAATATGGGTTTCAATTTGAGATGGACAAATTAAATGAAGCCCAAATCAGATTTTTAAAAAATCAACGCGAAAAATCTTGCTCAATTGAGTTTAAATGTTGCAGAAAAATTAAATGTGAAAATGGGATAAACTGGTACGAATTCAACATGACAATGTGCAATGTAATTACTTATTAAATTTATTTTAAATTATGCCCAAAAGTAAAGTGGCATAGGTAGAAAGACAATGCAAAATGTTGGTAGACATCCAATATGATGGAACAAAAAGACGCCCAATAAAAATGAAAACACAGTTTATGTAACACATATATACTGCGAGTATGTCTGAACTAAACTGGGTCACACTTCACCATTCCTAACAAATGGAAAAAAATCATAACGAGGGAAGTTCCGGGTAAAGGAAATTTACCGATTTTTTTTAATTCGATTAAAATAAGGGTTATGGCTCTTTTTTAAACATCGTGTTTAATGCGTGTTTTTGATATCACCCAAACAAAACACAAAGAATAAATATTACACATTTTAGTATTTAAATTTTAGCATTCCTATATCCATTAAAGCCAATTAGAACATTTTAGTCTACAAAGCGCGTCAGAACACTAAGAAATAAGGATCATAGCAATAAATGCCTTTGGATTTTTCGTTTTCAGTAGAAATGTTGAAAAGTTTAATATCAATTATTTAACGCGTCTATATGACCATTTTGTTTGATTATACTGATTCTGCTTACAGCCAAAAAATTAGATTAATATAATTTTTCACCCATATTTGTCGACGCCTTCTTCAAGTCAGCTAACTTTTTTCTTTTCTATGAACACTGTTCTATTACTTTTATAATAGATTAATTGTTCTGAGCAAAGGATTATTGTGATGCGAAAAAAGGGTTTCCATCTGTGATACATCATTACACCGTGCAATGTCTAAATATTGAGAAACATAAGAGGTCGCATAAGAAAGGCGAACGGGAATGACGACAGCTATATTCGCATAACATCACGAGAACGACTCAAATTAATAACTCCATAAGAGTAACAGGAATTCACACACAAATGAAAATTTTAGAAGAAACGCAATGTTTAACTGCATGACGACGTGTTGTGGGACCTAAATCATATTAACTGGACTCAATAACAGTGAGAGGTATCGGGAAGAAATTATGGACCCTCTAGTGTAATTTGGAGAAGGGTGGTTTCTGTCTGGAGAGAAATCATTCATATTGGCGGTACCGAATTAATTATTTGCAATGAACACTAGACGGTACCGAGATCTTTGGTTATTTCCCGAGGTTACCCCATTTTCAGCAACTTTCGGATCATAGTTTGTGTACTTTAATGATAATGCTCGACCACACAGAGCTATCGTGATTCATACAGTTTTTGAAAATAACAATATTTCAAGAATAACTTAGCCACCGAGGTCACTCGACTGCAAAGCGTACGAATCCGCACACAGCTTTATGCTAGCTAATTTGTATGAACTCGCTCAAGTTGAGACAGAGGAATGGGAATCGATTCCTCAAAATGTTATTAATAATTTTTAAGTCAGCATGCCAAGGAGAAGTCTCCAAGTAAGTTCATCGCTCACGCGGAGGTAATACTATAATAACTATTAAATTGTTTTTATGCCTGTATATTTCAGTATTTATCATTATTTTTTGCGGTGTCCTCTACATCAAATCAACATATGTATGTCCCATATATTTTGATTTAAAATCCGTTCATACGTTTTTTTGTAATAATAATATTCAAAAAAATCGGTAAATTTCCTTTACCCGGAACTTCCCTCGTTATGATTTTTTTTCCGTTTGTTAGGAATAGGGAAGTATGAACCAATTTAGTTCAGTATATAGTCACAGTATATATTTGTTCCATCATACTGGATTCCTACCAATATTTTATAATTTCGTTTCTATATACCTATACTACATTTAAATTTTGGGTATAATTTAAAATAAATTCAATAAGTGGTTTTTACATTGATACATAACGCTATTTTGCTACGTCATGTTGAATTCGTAGCAGTTTATCCCATTTTTACATTTAACTTTTCTGCAAAACTTAAAGACATGTGAACAAGATTTTTTCCGCTGATTTTTTAAAAAGTTTATTAGGTCGACATTTTGTTTCGCCATTTAAAATTAAAACCCATCTTTACCTACTCCGTTGGTCCGCAGATATTTCCTAACCCCAAATAATACACCAATCTAACATAACAACAAGAAGATCGTTAACGAAAACAATTTAGAAACTTAATATCTGGAAAATATCTGCGAATCAACGGAGTAGGTAAAGACTGATAATATGAGTTTCATGCAGGATATAAAATGTATATATACGGCCTGAGGATGCAACAATAAAGTTGCGAAACGTCGACTAAAAGGATTTTGTTTCTTTTTACTGAATCCTAACCCCAAATAATACACCACTCTAAGATAAAAACAAGAAAATCGTTAACGAAAACCGTTTAGAAACTTAATATCTAGGAAATATCTGCGGACCAACGTACTAGGTAAAGACTGATAATATGAGTTTCATTCAGAATATAGAATCTATATATGTGTCCTGAGGATGCAACAATAAAGTTGCGAAACGTCGGAAATTTAAAAAAGTCTTTTGTTTTTTACTGGATTCTAACCCCAAATAATTTACCACTCTAACCTAACAAGAGTATAGCCTCTAGGAACGCTAAAACATGAAGATATGTAAAACCTGAGAGGGTGATCTTTCCACGATAACAAACATTTTATTTGGCCGCAATTTTGTTCCGCCATCTTGAATTAGTAACACAGTTTTACTAGTTTTATATACCATAATTAGTTATGGCACACAATTTGAAATCAATCCATTAAGTAATTTTTTCAGGCTGAATTTTGAATATTTTATTATACCGTCATTTTGTTCCGCCATCTTGGATTCGCACCAAAACTTTACTTGATATAAATTGGATAAGTAGTTTTTTCAGCCATTTTGTTTTGCCATACTGGATATTTACCAAAATATTACCAGATCATTCTCATATGACTCTACATTTTTAGTCAATATTTAAAGTTAATAGGAATAGTTTTTAAGCTATGCTGCGAAGTGACAAACAGACAGACAGACCGACAGATGGGCCGACAGTATCGATAAAATATAATTTTTGCATCTAGGGACGCTAAAACGTGAAGATATGTAAAACCTGAGAGGATGATTTTTTTCACGATTACAAACATTATTTGTTGCCATTTTGTTCAGCCATCTTGAATTAGTATCACAATTTTTACTAGTTGACCCCTATACCACAATTAGCTATGGTACACAATTTGAATATTAATTTTTTTTAACATTTCACTAGGCCGCCATTTTGTTTGGCATTATTGGATTTTTACTAAAATGTTACCAGGTCATCCCCATATAACCCTTAATTTTTCACCAAAATTTGAAGTCAATCGGGTAAGCAGTCTTTAAGCTATGCTGCGAACTGACAGACCAGCAGACGGACCGACGGAATTCATAAAACATATTTTTTGGTCTATAGGAACGCTAAAAGTAAAGATGTCTGGGATGTATCTGCGGACTAGCAGAGTAGGTAAAAACTGATAATATGAGTTTCACTTTAAGGTGGCGAAACAAAATGGCGGCTAAATAGAATTTTTAAAAATTCAGTGTAAATAAATCTTGTTCGCTTGATTTTGCAGAAAAATTGAATGGGAAAATGGCATAAACTGGTACGAATTCAATATGACGTAGCAAAATGTCGGTATGTGTCAATGTAAAAACTACTTATTAAATGTATTTTATTATGCCCCAAAGTCAAGTGTTGCATAGGTAGAAAGAACATGGTAAAATATTGGTAGGAATCCAATATGATGGAATAAACAAAAATGAAAAAACAGTATGTGTAACACATATATACTGTGACTATGTACCGAACTAAATTGGGTCACACTTCACTATTCCTAACAAATGGAAAAAAATTATAACGAGGGAAGTTCCGGGTAAAGAAATTTACCAATTTTTTTATGTTTATACATCGATTATTCCGCGATGGTTTTACCAAGTTCAAGGATGAAATTTTCAGACAGGATATTGCCGGAGTGGCAGTCTTCCCATAGCAAGAATAATAAAAATGACGGAATGGCGCCATTTTGTTTTTTGCGCCAAAATATATTGCAAGAAGTTATTTAATATTCTACTCTCGTCTGGATTCTACGCGTACACCGTTATAACAGGAAAAAAATATTATGGAGTGGACCATTTGTTAAACCTGATTTTTACAATAAAACGCGTATAGAGAAAACTAGAAAAGATCAATTAAAATATATATAAAAAGATGAAACTGACTGAAAAATGCAATAAAAAATGAAAAATAATATTTTATTCCACCTTAAAAATTTTACTCCGTGAAATCAGCTCCGAACTTATTCTTAATTATTTAATCACAAAATTAAAATCATGTATTTAGTCAATTTGAGGTTTTGATGTCCAATACTACGGTTATACAATGTAATAACTGCTTAGGATTCGACCATGTTTCCAAAAAGTGTAAAGGTAAAGAACGCTGTAAAAAATGCGAAATAACGCGTATAGAAAAATTTTCAATTGCAATACAAAATGTCTTTTCTGTAAAACAGATGATCACGAATCTACCTCCAGGAATTGTCCTCAATTTATAAAACAAAAGAAAATTAATTATCTTTTCTAGAAGCAAAAAAAATAAATGATCATCCGTCCTACTATAATATTACAACCCAAAATAGGTATCAATCTCTTAATAACTTAGAAGAATACCCCTCACTGTGCAAGTTACGTTTTGCATAACCGCTGACTTCATATATTCTACCACCACGTATGTAAGATAACGAAATGTTATAAATATAAATGACATTCATTTAGGGGACACTTCTGTAGTAGTCCTGACTCTAAACATTTAACTGTTAAACTTGTAATTCAAATCGATTCATTTCAAATTTGCTAAATTCGACGTGTTTTTAAGAATAAAATTGATTTTTAAAAACGTCTTTCATTCGGCCCGACATTTAACTGGCGCAGTCGGTAGGATAATTCTGAAACATAGGGCAACTGTATATTGAACTACGCTTTTTTTCAAGAATTTATTCGGAAAAAAAACCTACGAAAATTCCAAGAAGCCCTTTTCAACCCAAAAAAAAAGTGACGATCCTAGGCAGCAACTGGAGAAAAGCAGCCAACGTCCCAGGAAAGTCCGGTCAATGCATATCAAAGGTTTCCTGGCACACTTTTGGAAGACCCAGTGACTGAACATCAACGGTATTCTCTCCAAAACTACGTGGGAACTGATGAGGACAAACATCGGCGTTCCAGATAGAATAAGGACCCATGAAGATTCTCACAATTTTGGCATTGTAAGTGACAATTTTTTATTTTTAAAGTGATTTTTTCAGTTCTATTGGCTATTTTTTCCAAATCCGAAAATTGTATATATATTATTTAATTGTAAGAATTATTACTATTATTTTTCTCTTAATGCGATAACTTTTTCTAGGAAATAACGGTTACGCAGTAACAAAATCATTTTCGAAATATTATATCGCTCTATATATATAAAATCCGTTACGTAGGAACAAAGAGGTAATTTGCAAAAAGATAAGCAGTAACTAAAGTTTTTCCTAGTATCCCGCAAATCCAAAAGATATCAAAATAGATCTAATAAACAAATATAACTTAGATAGTTTAATTGATTCGCTAAGTTCATTGTCAATTGGTTCAACTGCCAACAAAAATAAAATGTCAGTGAATTATCAATTACTCCGATGTCAATCAGATAATATTCCACTTTTTGACGGAAGTATAAAACACTTAAATAGATTTATTTCGGCAGTAGAAAACTTGCTGAAAGCTTTTCAAGACAAAAATAATACAACTACTGCCATAAATGTTTGCTTATTTGATACTATTCTCAGTAAACTAACAGGTAGAGCACCAAAATTAATAGTTTCTTGATCAGAACTAAATTCTTGGACTTTAATTAAAGATGTGTTAATGAACAGTTGTTCCGATCAACGATCGATAGATTGTTTAATTCAAGATTTAATAAACTTAAAACCATTCAAAAATGAAAATCCTATTCAATTTGGCATGAGAGTACAAGATTCTCGTAGCTTATTATTTTCAAAACTAAACGCAGGTCCTGACAATCCTGAAACTAAACTATTTAAAATACACTATGACGAATTTGCTTTAAAGACATTTATAAATGGACTTACAGTTAGTCACTAGGTTAAAATCGCCAAATTCCCTAGAACAAGCAATGTCGTTTGTAAGAGAAGAAGAATGTTTCAAATTATCCAAATTATTCTCAACAGAACTCTAATTTTAACTATCAGAGACCAAATAACCAACAAAACTTTATAAGACCTCAAACTTTAGTCCAACATGCACCATTTAATAGTCAAAACTTTGGACAGATGTCAAAGGACAAATTTAAAAAAAGTAGAGCCAATGGACACTAGTCCAGGCAACACAGTTTTACACAATAACATGCAAAAGAGGAATTTTATTTCCCAAGAACTGTATAATCAAGAAGTTTGGCAGCAAACTCCTGAAACTAACCCAGAAAATTCTTTACCAAATAGTTTACTTAATTATTATGATAATTTTAATATTATTCAACAAACTGATAGCCAAAACGAATATGCATATGACATACCCTTGTATAACGAAACATATGATTACGATGCAGATTTGAGTTATTCCGCTAATTCAAATAATAATCAGTTATATGATAGCACTGAACAAGATATGACATAATATTTTTAAAAAATTATTATATACAATTACCTTATATTAATATTCCCGAAATTAATGCTAAATGCAGGTAGTATAAGAAGTTTTATTAATCCCGAAATTGCTTATATACATATTCCATATTTAATTCAAAAAGAATTATTTCAAGTACAAACAGCTCACGCAATATCGTTTCACGATAAAATAGCAACCTTACCAATTTTTCCTACCTTCAATACTACAGGATTAAAATAAATTTTATTTATTGAATATTTCTGACAAATTCGATGGATTAATAGGTTTAGACCTTATAAAACAATTAAATGCCAACTTAGACTTCAACAAGTGCGTGTTAAAATTACCTAATGTAGATATACCCATACGTTGTGAAAATAAAAATACTAATATGAACAATATAAGTAAAGTTATGACTTATATAATAGAGCCCAGAAGTATTTAAAAAATTCAGATTCCTGTTAATGTTTCAAATGATTATGGTATTCTTTCTTAAAAAAAACTAGGACATATTGAAATTCCTGATTGTCTAGTAGAAATTAAAAACAATTTAGCTTTAACAACAGCCTTAAACCCTATAAAAATTGAATTTCTCGAACCTTTCGACATAGAACCCTTAAACCTTAATGAAATAAGTTATATTGATCACCCTTCACAACAATATTTACAGTCAAAAGACTTAGATAATAAGCTTAACGCTAATCTAAGAAATATTAATCTTGACCATTGCAATAGTGAAGAAAAAGAACAAATACGGAAATTGTGCTATGAATTTAGAGATATTTTTCATTGCGAAGAAATACCTTTAATCTTCTCGAATACCATTAAACATGAGATTAAAGTGAAAGATGTTACCCCAATATTTACAAAAACCTAAAGATACCCCAAATACATCGCGTAGAAGTAAGAGATCAAATGTCTAAGCTTTTACAGCAAAATATAATACGAGATTCGAATTCCCCATGGTCTTCCTCTAATTGGATTGTTCCCAAAAAAAAAAACTTGACAAATCAGGGAAACAACGCTGCCGAATTTGTGTAGACTACCGTAAGCTTAATGACGTCACGATAGCTCAAAAATGTCATATTCCTCAAATAACAGAGATTCTAGATAAGCTAGGTAAAGCCCAATACTTCACAACTCTAGATCTTGCTAATGGATTCCATCAGATTCAAATAACTGAAGAGGATTCCCAAAACAGCATTTAGCGCTTACTCAGGAAATTACGAATTCTTACGTTTGCCATTTAGACTTAAAAATGCCCCTGCGACTTTTCAACGCGTCATGAATAACATTTTACGTGTCTTACGAAAAGAAATATGTTTTGTTTATCTGACGATATAATTATATTTAGTACAAGTCTTCAAGAACATGTACACAAATTAAAAAAGTTTTTACAAGATTGCGAGATTCCAACCTTAAGTTACAACTTGACAAATCCGAGTTTTTAAGGGAAGAAGTACAATATTTAGGACACCTTGTAAATAATGACGGAGTAAAGCCTAATCCTGATAAGATCTCAGATATAAAAAAAGTCCCACAACTACTAATGAAATTAAATCTTTTCTAGGCTTAGTAGGTTATTATAGACGATTTATAAAAGACTTTGCCAAAATAACAAAATCTCTAACCCGCTGTTTAAAGTAAGACATAAAAATAATACATAATCGTCAATTTATAAATGCATTTGAACACTGCAAAAATCTTTTAATAAATGCCCCAATTTTACAATATCCCGATTTCTTTAAACCATTCCTTTTAACTACAGATGCAAGCAATTTTGCATTAGGCGCGGTAATATCCCAAGGAACTATCCCTAATGATAAACCTATAGCCTATGCATCTAGAACCTTGAACTGAAACAAAATACTCAACAATCGAAAAAGAATTATTAGCTATAGTATGGGCATGTATGGCAATATTTTCGTCCATATTTTATACGGTCGCAAATTTTACATTTACACAGACCATAGACCTTAAGTGTGGCCTTTCAATTTAAAAGAACCTAATTCAAAATTAGTTAGATGTCGTTTACGATTAGAAGAATATGATTTTGAAATTATTTATAAAAAAAGGCCTTCAAAATTCTAACGCAGATGCTTTATCTAGAATACAATTAAATGTCTATGAAAATGAATCAACAATTAATAACCCGGGGTGACACTGCAAAATCTTGCTGAAAACTCGATAAATTATGATGCAATTGAAGAACAGACACAGTTGCATTAAGCAAAAGATCAACATTATTGCTGACATTCAGATCAAGCCACCTTCGACATCTGATGCCACCGTACATAGTAATCAAGCTGATATGGAACCTAATGGCATCATCAACCTTGATGAAATGATAAATAATAAGTCCTTACAATATATTATTAAAAAATCCGCGCATCACGAAATTAAACTGAACTCAGAGAAATTCGAGAAAAACTTAATCAATAATGTGGAATTACCTGAAAACCCAGATTTAATAAAACACTTTATTCGAGAATATTTAAGCCCTAATAAAACGTGTTATCTATATTTTCCTAGTAAAGAATTAATTCCAATTTTTACTAACGTTTACATACAAAATTTTTATAAACCAAAAATAGTGATATGCTCGAAGTTGTTAAATAACATTTCGGATAAAGAAGAATAAATTTTGATAATAACACACCAACATCAAGGTAAAACAAATCATAAAAGCAAAAATGAAAACTGACATAACCCAGTACATTAATGATTGTAATATTTGCCAAACATCTAAATAAAGTATGATTAAATCTTATATACCTCTTACAAAAACAGAAACTGTTAGTAAACCTTTCCAAATGATATATATTGACACATTTGTTTTTGAAGCCCAAAAATTCTTTACTATATTTGACAAATTCTCAAAATACGGGCAAGCTTACTGTGATGTTCAAGTCAACGTGGCAACACTGCCACCGTCCTACAATAGAAAGATGACAGCATCTTTCATGCGCCCTCCCCCCCTAGACTGCCACAAAACGGGACAGTCTACATACCTTCGTCAACCAAGCAAGTCGGCCTCGCGCTTCTAACCTCTCTCTCTGTAACAGTACTTTTAACCTAGTAAATAAGTGACATGTAAAACCATCTGTGATAATAGAATATATACGAGATTAAAATAAACATCTTGAAATATCTTGCCAGTTGATTTATTCTAGTGGGTTTCGTTATACAAGATAAACTTCAAGATATTTATTTTAATCTCGTGTATATTCTATTATCACAGATGGTTTTACATGTCACTTATTTACTAGGTTAAAAGGACCGGTTGACGAAGGTATGTAGACTGTCCCGTTTTGTGGCAGTCTAGGGGGGGAGGGCGCATGAAAGATGCTGTCATCTTTCTATTGTAGGACGGTGGCAGTGTTGCCACGTTGACTTGAACATCACACTTACCCTTGTGACAGGAATGCAAAAGCCGTTTGTGACAGGTTAGTCAACTTCTTTTCATTTTTTGGATGCCCTGAAATAATAACTTGTGATAATGGAGGAGAATTTAATAATAAACTTTCAAAAGAACTCTTAAAATCTCAAAAACTAAATATACATTTTACTACGCCCAGACATCATGAATCTAACTCCCCGTCGAGCGCCTTCACACTACCCTTATTGAACATCTTCGGATTTTAAAACAAAAAGATAAAAACAAATCCGTCTCTGAACTCATGCCTCATGCAATTATAGCTTACAATGGAATCATAAACAGTGTAACAAAGTTTACACCTCACGAGATTATCTTAGGTCATACAAATTTCAGACTTGATTTCTACTACGTTTTATTCTAATTAAGTTTCGTCGCATAAAGATTGACGCTCTGTATAAAAAAGTAACTAATAAAACGAATGAAAGTAAAGAGAGAGTTTTAGCAAAAACTAACGCCAATGGTAATGAAAGTACAGATTTTAAAGTAATGGTAATGAAAGTACAGATTTTAAAGTAAACCAAAAAGTATATAAAAAGATGTCAGCTAGGAATAAAAATAAACCCAAATTTAGTGGACCCTACGTAATTATTGAAATGTTGCAACATAACCGGGTTAAAATAAAAAATGTAAAATATCCCGATAAGGTCGACTCTATACATATAAATCGAATAGCAAATGCACAAAAGGTCACTAATCATTGGACTTTTATTCAAATTTTTGACATGACAAACTTAATAGAAGAATTTAATAACATAAACCATAAATATAACTTACTTCGTGAAAATATAAATAATCTCACGCAATCTAAGATAGAATTCTATAATTCATATGTTATAGCAGATATTTAAAACAGAAAATTAATAATCAGGTAAGTCAAATATTTCCAACCAAACTACGTCAAAAACGAGTGTTAGTAAATCTACTAGGTAGTGTAATTAAAAGTATAACTGGCAACTCATTAATAAAAAATCAACATTAAAATTTGCCTTGACTAACAAACAACTTTATTAACTAAATCAATACAAAATTTTGAAAATATTATTAAAAATGTTTCACATAATCAAATTATTTTAGAATCACACGTAAAGTAAATAATAACAACTATAAATAGAATCGAACTTGACAAAACTCATCTTGTTCAATTATTCCGAATTCACGCTATTTCCGTTATAGGTACCCTATTTTGATTTCGAATCTGCTTTAGACTACCTATCTAACCCTCGTGTCAACTTCGCTAAGTAGACCGGGTTTCGGCTCCGCAAAATGCAGAAGTTAACCAATTTTTTTAGTTTTTTTTTACGCGACATGCCATACTCCGATATGGCTCGTTTATGAACTTTATCGAGGATTTTAGATAGGAAATATGAAAAAAAATGCCCCGTCTCAAAAAATTAATCTGGAGACTTGAACCGTGTTTCAACGGGGTTTCAATCAATTGCCCATATCGGACGCCACTGCTCAGTTTATTATCAGCTCTACCAAAAATTTCTTTTTACCAGAAGATGCGCCTATTTATCCTCTACGATCGACCCTCTAAAAGTATTTTCCTCGACGGACTATTATCGAGCGACGGCGTAACGATTTCGTCTATGAAAATTGAATATTTTTCGATTTTCACAAAATTTTCTTCAAGTTTAATTTTATGATATTTTGGGACCTCGTGGAAGCAAATAGTAAATTGGAAAGTTGTGAAAAATATTTAAAAAAAATTTGAATCTGCTTTGCTTTGTGTGAAAAAAGTAAAAACTTCGGCTATATTCAGCTTTAAAGACACAGTTGGTGGATAGCTCGATTTTCAAAAAATTGAAACTTTCTTAATTATTTGATTCTGTCGATATTTTCGCAGGACCTTGAGGTATCGATGTATAATCGATCGATGTCAAATATCTTCTTAAATGAATTGCGCTATTAAGTTACACAGAACTAAAACCGTATTTAAAAATGTTAAGCAGTTCAAAAGTAACGGGAAAGAACCGTTTTTGTCGACAGATGACAAAATATTTTTTGAAATAAATTGCGATTCAAAAGAACCGTAGTTTTCAATAAATAGTTTAGAAGTGTAGAAGTTAGTTTTTTTGACACATGTCAAAATACTCTTTTCAAATAAAATACGCCACTGTAAAACCATATTAAAAATTTTAATCATTTTAAAAGCAAGTGAAAAAACAATTTTTTTTTACCCCTGCCAAAATATTTTTTTTATAAATTACGCCTCTAGAAGTTACATGGAACTGTGAAAACCGTATTTAAAAATGTTGAGTAGTTTAGGAGTTACGGGAAAAAGACAGTTTCTTTTACATCTATCAAAAATGTTGTTTCAATAAAGCACGCCACTAAAAATTACAAGGAACTATGAAAATCGTATTTAAAAGTTTTAAGCAGTTCGAAAATTGTGGGGAAAACAGTTATTTTTGACAGCTGTGAAAACAGTATTTAAAAAATTAGTCGAAAGTCACGGGGAAAAACAATGTTTTTTGCAACTGTCAAAATAGTATAAACAAAAAAATACACCACTAGAGGTCATATAAATCTGAGAAAACAGTATTTAAAAATTTTAAGTAGTCACGGGAAAAAAAAATTTTTTTTGCAGCTGTCAATTTTTTTTTTTTTTTATAAATTACGCCCCTAAAAGTTAAATAAAATATACTATTACCGAAAACCCCAAATCGATACTTTAAATCCTATAAAAGGTTCAGTAAAAAAAAATATTAAAAATCCATGGCTGCGAAAACAAAAGTTGGCTATTTATTACCCAAACCTCCTAAATCGATGTCTTATACCGGAATGTTTCACTAGGAAAAAAATTGCAGCTCTTAAACCAGAGGATCTAAAGAAAAAAAATACCTACTTCCCTTATGTAACACAATATATGCGTCAAAAAATCTCAACAAATAGTGAAACACGTTTGTTATTTTTTTTTCTTTTTCAGAGAGCTGCCTCATCAATTTTGGCTACCCTGTATAATAGACAAACATAATTCGTATCCAAAAAATGTAATTCCGTCGGTCTGTCTGTCTGTCGATCTGTCCGTTCGCGGCATAGTATCTACGCCAATGACTTATACTGTTTTTTCAATGTTAGAATATTTACCCCAACTGTTTCTGTTTTGAATTTGACTATTATCGGTTTTGCGTTCTTCAAGTATGATTTTTTCAGGCTTTTATACCCCTTAAAAAATCAAAGATCTACGCCTATGACACCCAAAGCCTAATTCCCTGAGACAATGACTTAGTCTATTTTTGGTTTATATTTAAAACGAACTATTTGGTCGATCTCAAGATATTGTTGGCTCGACTTATATTGTGTGGGTGGGTATTATTGACAATTATTTAATAGACTCACATTTTCTTCCATAAAGGTTAACTGGCGATCTATACCATTAGTTTTTAGAGACAGAACTACCTACTTTGATAGAAGACGTACTAATTAGAATTAGACAGAAAATGTGGTAGATGCATGATGGCACGCCCGCTTATTTTGCTTTGAACATACGCCATTTGATTGAGTATATCCTAATAGATGGTTAGGAAGAGGTGATCCTGAAACTTGGCCACCGCGATCTCCGGAATCCGCTAGATATCTTCTTATGGATGTACCTAAAGGAATTGATATACGCAATACCTGTGCAAAATGTTAAAGATTTCCGAAACCGTATTGTTCAGTCCTGTCAAACACTTGGAATCTTTCAGCGCGTACGACAAAATAATTTGCGTCGTATTGAAGGTTGTACTATAGCAAAGCGAGGACACTTTGCACATTTAATTTAATTTATTACTCGATTTGTTTTAATTATTTCAATTTGTTATTAATTGTTAGTGCATTGTTAAACGTTAATTAATAGTTGTTTAATTCATACTTTTTTTTGATCGACATTATTTCAACGAACGCCATCGATGAAAACCAGCTCAATTCAATCATTTCAGAAAGTGTAACTTGGTCTACTAAGAGAACTTACCAAGTTTCAATAAAATTGGTTGAAACGTTTTAAAATTATAATTAATAACTCGTTTTTTTCCTTCACATTTTAACACCTTTTTCAGACACATATCTAGAATTATTTTTTTTAAATCGCACAAGAACACGCTCCTTTAAATCTTGTACCTTACGTTTAAAACACTTAGGTATTTCCACGTTAGAGATATGACCATGCAGAGAAGTGTTTCTTAATTTTCTACGCGAAAACCATGCGCCGGACGAAAGAAAATAGAGATCAAATTTGCTCAGAAGTAAAGGAAAATTATAAAAATAATGTTTTGTTTACGAGAAAAAGCAGTGGCGTACATATTTTTTTTAGAAAATTGTTCAAACCCCGCACGAACGCCACTGGAAGAAATAAAAAATCTTGTAGATCAGAAAATGTATACTCCTTTAATTCTGACAGCGTCTTTCCTCATGACTTACTCTGATTTTGTCAATGCAATACGATCCATTTACAAGTTTTTATCATAAATGATAGATTATAGATAGATTGATAGAAGTTTTTCAATAAAAATGGGTCATTTTTTTTAACCTACATTTTACCCACTTTTCAGAAGTTTTCGTTCTACCTATCCGGTTTTGCCCCAGGTGGTACAGATGCCATCCTAACGGGACTTAAAGCCAACTTGTGCAACAATTCAAAATTTTCTCAAAAATCAGCCTACCACCGATCGGGCTAAATGTTGGCCCAAGCTCTAGAGAAAACATTTATTCGGTGTATTTACTAAGCTTACCTAGGATAATTCGTTTAGATGCTACAGGGCCGGACGGGAAAACTGTACGAGAAAATAACAAAAAAATCAAATCTTAAATTTAAAAAACTCACTCTCTATAAACCAGAGCATAATTTTGTCGACGTGGATTTGTAATCGTGAAAAAATCACCCTCCGAGATTTTTTTAGATCTTTACGTTTCAGAGTCCCCAGATGCCGGAATACATGTTTTCTCAATTCCGTCGGTCTGTCTGTCTGTCGGTTCGCGGCATAGCTGAATAACTACTTACCCGATTGACTTCAAATTTTGGTCAAAAGTTAAGTGTCATATGTCATATGCCATGAAAACATTCCGAAAAATCCAATGTGGCGAAACAAAATGGCGGCCTAGTGAAATGTTGAAAAAAAATATTTCTAAAAAACTACTTACCCAATTTATTTCAAATTTCATAGAAAAATCAAGTATTATGTAGGTATCAACTGGTAAAATTTGGGTACAAATTCAAGATGGCGGAACGAAATAGTTAATGGATCAATTTCAAATTGTGTTCCATAACTAATTATGGTATAGAGACGAATTAGTAAAATTGTGGTACAAAGTCAAGAGGGTAGAACAAAACGGCGGCAAATTAAAATGTTTTAATGGTGAAGAAGCTCAGGTTTTATATATTTTTACGTTAAAAATATGTGTTATGTCGGTCTGTCCTTCTGTCTGTTAGTTCGAGGCATAGCCTAAATAACATTTACCAGATTTGCTTCAAATTTTCGTCAAAAATTAAGCGTTCATATGGAGATGACTGGTAATATTTTGGTACAAATCCAATATGCCGAAACAAGATAGCCTCTTAGTGAAATGTTAAAAATATTATTACTAAAAAACTAATTACCCAATTTACCTCAAATTTTGCACAAAAATCAAGGGATACATAGGGACGAACTGGTAACATTTTGGAATGAATCCAAGACAGCAAAACAAAATGGCGGCTTAATAAAATATTTAAAAAATCAGCCTGAAAAACTAACTATTAGAGTAATTTAAAATTTGGTGGACTGGTAAAGTTCTGGTATGAATTCAAGATAACGAAAGAAAACGGCGGCCAAATAAAATGGTTTAAATAACCAACGTAAAAAAATTGACTATTCATTTTGCAGTTAAATTAAATATGATATAGGGATAAACTAGTACGAATTCAAAATAACATAGAAATATAGGTAATGTAAAAACTACTTATTGAGTTTATTTTAAATTATGCCCAAAAATCAAGTGTGGCTTATGTAGAAACTGGTAGGAATCCAATATGATGGAACAAAATGGCGCACAATATAAAATTTTGACAAGGCGGGATATTTATATGATTATGTATTGAACTAAATAGGGTCACACTTCACTACTTCTAATAAAAGGAAAGATTCATAACGAGGGAAGTTCCGAGTAAAGGAAATTTGCCGGTTTTGTGCTCAGTAAAGTTTTCTACCTCAGAAATACTGAAAAAAAGTGAAATGTGTGTGAGATCTGTCAAAAATATTTTTCTTCTTGAATTTTGGCGACTTTCCCGTCGTTTCCGGTATGTGCACCCTATATTGATTTGAAATCTCTTTTAAAATTCCTATCGAACCCCCGTCTCACCTTCACCTTGACTAAGTAGATCCGTGTTCTGGTCCTACAATTTTTCAATTTTCCGACTTTCACAAATTTTTTTTCAAGCTTGATTTCATGATATTTTGGTAACTCGTTGAAGCAATTAGTATATTAGAAAGTTGTGGAAAATATATTAAAGTTTTAAATCCGTTTTGCTTTGTATGAAAAGCAGTAAAAACTTCGGCTAAATTCGGCTTTAAAGTGAGGGTACCGTTGGTAGTTAGCTCAATTTTCAAAAAATTGTAAGTTTAATTTTTATCCAATAGGGTCTATATTTTGGCAGGACCTCGAGGCATGTGCTTTTAGAAATACCCCAGAACGTCAGGGGGTTTTATCGAATTATAATAAAAATTAATATTGGTCAGTGGCGAACGAATACCACCAAATAGGCAAAACATGTAATGCTTTTCTCCTGAAGCATTTAGTTGCACACTGGAAATGCAGTTTTGAACCTTTTTGTCTCCTCATTGATTTTGCGTCCATGGTAATTTTCAATAAAACTAATTTTTAGCGAGCGACAGCAAAAAATCAGAAAAAAAATTAAGAAAACTGCAGCCGCTCCTTAAAAAAAAATAATAAATAAAATAAAATAAATGTGCTTTGCTCAAACTTTGTTGAAAAAGTCGTCCTATAAGAATTTTTTTCATATCTATGCTCTTTCAGAATCTTTTTTGTTTTTGTCGAAAACTTGAACGGTTTCACCACCAAAGGGCAGTCAATGGACTCTTGTTTTTGACCAAAAAACAAGGTTTAAAAATAAAAAAGTACTCCTCAAACTTTGGTCATGCCGATTTTCAATAGGCTTCATGAGACCGTAAAAAGGAACGTTTCTAAAAGTTCCAAATCGCTATTTTAATTTTTTCGACAGTTATCGTGTAGCATCGGAAATTGTAAAAAACTCGCAAAAAACGAAATAGACAAACAACCAAAATCGATACGAAGATCCTATTGGTAACATTCTAAATACTTATGAAATTTCAAAAGTTTACTTGTAAGCGTTTCCGAGATATAGCGACCGAAATGTAAAAAAGTATCAATAGTAAGTTCTGATACGCCACGGACGAACAGCCTTTTTGAATCCTGGCAAGGACATAATAAACTCTTGCCCAATTGAGAGTTTTTAACAAGGCTATTAAAACTATTTCGATACCAGCGATTATCCAACTAATAACATGTCAGGTTGTCCCTGTGGACTCTGGGTGCGTGAATTAATCGTGTGCGTGACCTTAGGTGTCTAGTCCTACACACTTATTTTCGATCCTATTGTACTATTATCATAACCTTGACGGTTATTTTTGATTAACAAACGTCCGCTGGTCCGATACATCCGGTTAAGGATATATTTGCTATACATTTATCTGTAAAAATCTCATTTAAAAAAATTTTAGCTTTTTAAAAGTAAGGACTAGATGTTTTTTTGGACGGCAAAAGAAGACAGAAACTGGAACCCGTATCTAAAAATTTGAAGCAATTCGGAAGTTATGGGGAAAATATTTTTTTTGACAATTTTTTTTCATTACCTCAATAAAACGTAATATGGTACATATTTGAATATGAAATTACCGGGAAACATTTTTTTTGACAGATATCAAACAAAAATTTCAAATAAACGACGACTCTAAAAGTTACATGGAACTGTGAAAACCGTTACTAGAAAAAAATATTAAATTACTCCCCTAAAAGTTACATCAAATTTTGAAACCCGTATTTAAAAGATTTGAGCAGTTTTAAAGTTAAGGAAAAAAACAGTTTTTTTGTGCAAATTTCACCTCGTAATTGCAGCCCCTGTATATATTCAAAGACCCTTCCTATACCGTCCATTTTGTGTATGTTTTTCCTAAACCATCCTTATTGTGTATTTTTTTCCGGCGCCGGCGCCGTTGCCAGTTTTCCGACCAAACGCCTACCTTTTTATTTGATAAAAATCAGTTTTCCTCAAAAACGTCTATTTCTTTAACGCGTACATGCACAAACATAAATCCAAGCGATAAAAAATATCAGAGAAATATTTGCTTTAAAGAAACCAAAACTCGCAGTGACATCTATCACAACTGACGTGTCAAATATATCTGTAAATTTTATGCTCTATCTACGGGTCTGGAAATAATATCGATTACTATTCACAGTATGCGGCGAAATAAGAAAGTTGGAATTTAAATTATCAACTTTAAAAATTTGCAGTAATTTAACCATTAAAGTTATAAACTCGAAATTTGGTCTCTGTCTACCTAAAATTATCTTGTTTTGTACAAAAAATACACTACGGGCTTAGGTGTATTAGTTTCCTTGTATTACCGGATAATGTTAAAAAATGTACCCATTCTTGGGAACTTTGATGCAAACTTCACCTCGTTAGTGCACCCCCTGTATATAATCCAGGGCCCTGCCTAGATAGTCCATTTTGTGTAGCTTTTTAAGCACTTTCCTGAGCCAAAAGTGAAGACTTACAGATATGTATATGTATGTTTTACTTATTAAGGAATTTCTCCCATTTAGGTAATATCATTGTATAATAAGATACAATGGTAATAGTAAGCAATATTTGTTTCTTCCGGTATGTTTAGTAACGGCTAGTAAAATAGTTTCGAAATAACTCCATACGTTATTGGTTTTTTTAGTGTAGCTGACTTTAGTATGTTACATTGTTTCATGGTTTCGTGTTATATATTTATATACGGGGTGTTCAAAGTAGTGGCATTTTTCAGTCACCGGAGGATTCAACAGCGGCTTAAATTTTTGTCATTAAGTTCTGGGTATATGAAGTCGCCGCTCTTTGTAATTCCTAAAAATGTTGCGAGCTATTATGCTTATACTGACCGTTAATTATCATCAGTGACCATTAAGGGTTTCAGATGTTTTACATATGTGGTATGATAGCGTTTAATATGGATTTTATTTATACTAGGTTTTACTTGTTAAAGGCATTCTGAACTGAGAGCTGCAAAATATTTTCTTAGTGTACATTTTGGACGATTAAAAATATTTATTTTTCGTTAAGACATTAACCTATTATATTTTTACTTTCCCGTATAACGGCCCATATATTGTATTATCAATATAATGTATATGATATATAGGGTATTGTAATCACGAAATGTCTTGAAAAATATAAGTTGGATTTTTTCGGCATTTTAGAAAAAGAAAAACGTTTTTGTAAAAGAAAAATGATAATACCACTACGGATGTGTACACAAAATTCACTCGAACGATATTTTGAGTTCAGTTTCAGGCGAGCTTTTAAACCCGACTTGTGTTCAAGATCACTTTCCACGTGTGATGTAGGTAACAAGTATATCTATTGAAGTTTTTTTGTATGCTTAAAAATGTGAAAAGATTTTCTAATTTTTCGTTTATAAAATCCTGGAACCGACGCTAGAACTTTAGTTTCTTTTAAATTTTTAATATTGCCAGTGGTATGGTGTTCAGCTACAGCAGATTGAACAATTTTTTTCTTTTTAATACATCGTACATGTCCTGTAAGTCTAGTGGATATTAAGCGTCGTATTTCTCCCACATACACTTCTCCATAGAAACAAGGAATTTTATATAATAATTCTGTTCGAAAAGGTACGACAACTTTCGGGGACCGCAAGGCTTGTCCTATTTTCATATGTGAATTAAAAATGATACGTACGTGGACCGCCGAAGTAATCGTTCTATTTTGTCTGTAGTGCCATGTATGTAGGAAAGAACAACACTAACTAACGGTGACAATTATTATTCGCCTTTCGCGTAGTAGGATTATTATATCTTTTAATTCACCGCGTAATGTCGTCAATGCAATAGCCTTTCCCTCTCAGAGCTTTGGTTTCTTTTAATGGATATGGATATTTCCGATGTTAGAGAATCTTGATCAGAAATCGAAATGGCTCTAAATACTAATGAGTTAATAATCGATTTCTTTTGTGCTGAATGATGATGAGAATTTGCATTTAAATATCTATTTTGTATGCGTCGGTTTTCTATGCATAGAATGTCCTAATGTACCATTTTCCTTCCTTTGGACGAATACATCTAGAAAGGGAATCGTTCCATAAGATTCAATTTGCATTGTGAATTAATATTATGATGTTGTTGATTGAAATGGCCCAGAAACATGAGGAGATTTCCCTGTACATAAGGCCAAACAACAAAAATATGATCTATATATCTGAACCAGTGTTATGATTTTAGTGGAGCAGATATTGAAGTAATATCCTCAAGGAGCTCCCATTAGAGAATCTATTGAAAATTTTAAGCATTCGAAAAACTTCAATAGAGATACGGGTTACGGTCTAGATCACACGTGGAAATCGATCTTAACCATGGGTCACGGTTCGGCGAACACAAGTCAGGTGCAAAAACCCTCCTAAATCTCTCAGAACTCACTCAGTGTCCAGATTTCGTAGAATAAAGATCCCTGAAGATGCCTCGTGCATCGAAGGTGAAACGTTGGGTAGTAATTCCAATTTGACACGGTCTAATCTTAAGAACTATCATTTCCTAAAATAATTCACTTTATTTGAAAGCCCAATAAATGCTTTTTTAACGAGACCCAGGCCTTCCAAATCCGCCAATTATTGATTAAATTATCGTCTTTTGTTTAAACAAATATTTGCCGTTTACCCCACCCTTTATTTGACAAACTCATAATAAAAATCAACTAAGAATGAACAATGAACAAATTATACTTTTACGTGAGCGCCATCCCATTCCATTATAAAACATGTCGTGAAGCGGCTGAAATTTTTAACAATAGCCATCCAGATAAACAAATAAGCTATGTTACTGTTGCAAATGTCATGAGCAAGTTTAGATTCACTAGGTTTGTTATAATACGTTTAAAAGAAAACACCAAGCATAGTCTACTACCAAAGAAAATCAAATGCAAGTCTTACAAGCGGTCTCTCGGTGAGGAAATATCAAAATCACTTCCGGGTAACGTAACAAAGTCAACAATTGACAACGATTTTACGAGCAAATAAATTCTATCCTTACAAACCTAGATGTATCCATACACTTTTACCTAGAGATTTTGAAGTTTGTTTCCTGTTCAGTGCATGGTTCCACGGAGAAGGTGTATGATGATTCTTTCTTCGCCAGAAAAATATTATTTACCGATGAGGCAACACTTACGTCAAACGGAGTCGTATGCTCACAGAAATGCCACTACCAAATAGTAGCGCTGTATTTTTTTCGTGAAAATTTGACAAGTCAAACTTACTTGAATTTTTGAAATACTCAATTGTTTGAATTTGTTGAAGAAATGCCATTAAACATCAGGTGTTCACCTTGGTATCAACACGACGGAGCACCATGTCATAGTATGCAGATAGTTTCCAATTTTTTAGAAAGGACTTTTTTAAATCGCTGGCCATTCAAAAACGTCGATCACCTGGAAACAGTCATCAGGCAGTGTGTACAAGAAATTAGGCCAGCTATGGTAAGAGCGATAATAACAGAGGTCAGTAGAAGAACCATAATTTGTATGGAACGGGATGGCGCTCACGTAGAAGCATAGGTTGTTCCTTGTTCATTCTTAGTTGACTTTTTATACGATATTGTTAAATAAAACTTTTTGTATACCCCGTACAGATTTGAATTTCTTTATGAAATTCAGTATTTTATCACACCTCGGAATACTCTCTTTTGGCATTTTGCTCTAAAACTAAACTTATGTATAGTTTTCTCTTCAGGCAAAGTTTTTGGCAACCCTGTACAATATTTTTTAAGTTTTATAATTCCAATAATATTTTCGGAGGAAGAAGAACTTTTTATAAAGAGTAAGATTTTTCACAAAATGAAAAATAAAAAAGTTTTCCATTTGTTAAGAACTTTTCAGGACACGTACAGCTGTACAATGTTACGCTGTACACCGCTTTTGCCAGCTTTTTTCCTTGCTACTTTTTCTATAATAAAATTTTTCCCGACATCATAGGATAAACGGTATCCGAGATAGAGCTGGCCTTCTTTCTCAGTTGTATACCCGGTACATCCTTTCTAGAAACACTGCTTAACCTTGTCCCAGTCCATTATTAAAAAAAGGTTATGGTGTCGCCTAGGGAGATTATCCTTAAGGTGACGTTGATTGAATAGTTGGAGAAATAGTAACAATGTAAATCTATTTTAAACTGAGTCTCCATTGAAGTACTATCAAGGACAAGTAACGAGAAAGTTTGTAAATCCTCTACAATTATTTCAAATACTCTAAAATTGTTTGTAATTTTTTCCTCCTAACATGTCCACACTTTGACGCACTGGTGAGGCTCAGTAAGAGACTCCAGGGGCCTTTCATTGGTACGAGTCCATGGTTACGACCGTGTGGTCTCATTGATGGGTGGCCTAGACTAAAACTCTGAAGCTAAGAGGTACACAGGTCTCAAGCCACGGTGTGTGCTTCCGTATTAAGGTCTGCATGATACCTGAGCCCAAATCAGGTCTCGTGAACGGCGCCTCTGGGATACCAGGCGACCTCCGAGAGTAAATAGTAAGCCGGCTCTGCTGGGGTGACCACTTTTCCGAGCTACTCATGGGAACTGTATGAAAAAAATAGCAGTAAACACTTTTGGAAAGAAGAATCTATCAAACCGGGTTCCAAGAGAGGACTAGCAGCGCTGGCTCCTTGCAAAAGGAGATGACTCAACAAAGCAAAGGTGTAACACACCGGGCGGTTCTAAGAAAAAGAACAGGTCTGGTGCTCAGAAGACCAGGGCTAGATGGCTCAGGCTCGAAGGCGCATATCTGGATGTGGTCTTCTCGGAGACTCAATATGGAGCTATCTTGGCAGCTCTTTATATCGTCATAGACGGAATGGAGGAGGGGACCTTCCCCAGGTTCAGCGGCTTCCGGCTGATCGAGCAACTCTACTATAGAATTTGGCACGTTTTAGTTAAACTATAAAAAAAATTATCTGCTTTGTGCACTGTACATTTGTGTATGATATTTTTTACACATTTATTGATAATATGCACCCCGACAGTTTGTTTACAATGCAGTCTTCTTTTTACCTATCTTTTGTGCTTAAATTTTTATTCGACACAGAAAAACACTTTCCTGGAACAAAGTGGATAAGGTGAAACGTGAGCCAAAGCAATACCTATCGAGGTAACAAGAAAACTCCTTGGTGGAATTTGGACCTTGAAAAGGCTCGTGAGGATACACGCCGGCTTTTTAACACAGCCATGCGATCGAAATTACCTGCTGACTGGGAAGAACATAAACATTTTCATCCCAGTTCTGTGAAAGAATCTTGGAGGATCTACTGCGAATGCTTAGAAACTATACCAGAAGCCGCTAGACTTCAAAGAATTCTCTCAAAAGATCGAGTACAAAGCGTGGGGGCTCTGAGGGTTTACACCGGTGGATACACCACCACCACAGAGAAGTTACTGGGCAGGCCCAGTTGACTGGAAAACGGCCACCAAGGTCATTATAATAGATACTATTGAGTGGGCAATATCTTCTTTTTGCCTATTTAAGCGTGTGGGACCAAATGGAATTTTCTCGGCTCTTCTTCAGAACGGCCAGGAACCACTGATCCCACATCTTGCGCCTCTTTCGGATATATTCCTGAACGATGGCGCCTGGTTCGGGTAGCGGGTAGCGGGTCGTAATAGCTACGAAACCGCTAAGGACCTTAGGCGCAGTCTATCCAGTTTTTTTAAACCATAAGAAATGACCCACTGGACAGAAATCATGTGCATTAATTCCACACGCTTACAGGACGGCCATGTCAACGGAGACGGCTCTTCATATTCTAGTTAGTAGACTGGAGGTGTGAGTCTACTCCAAGCAGATGGCTCTGGGTGTGTTTTTGGATATCCAGGCGGCATTTAGCAGCACCACCTTTGACTCCATTAGTGAGGCTGCTGAGAGTTTTGGCATGGACAGTGCTGTAATTAGATGGGTTCGCGACATGCTTGAAAGCAGAATCATAACATCTTCTCTTGGGAGCGTAATAGTGTGCTCGTCCGTGGTCAAAGAATGTCCGCAGGGCAAATTTGTAGTGCCTGGTTGTAGATGGTTTGCTTCATACTGCCAATGAAAGCGGATGCTCAAAGCTACGCTGATGATCTTGCTATAATAGTTCCCAAGTACCATATAGAGCTCATACAGAGAGCTTTGGCAATGGTGGAAAAGTGGTGCCAAAAACACGGTCTGTCTGTTAATCCGGATAAGACCGAAATGGTACCATTTACCCACAAGAAGAAGGTGGATCTTGAGAAGCTTACCCTCTTTCGGCAAGAGTTGAAAGCTTTCGGGTAGGTGAAATCTGGGTGTTTTAATAAACTCCCAACTGACCTGGAGGAATCATATTGAAAGAATCACAAAAAAGGACCAGCATGTCTGTGGACGTGCAGACGGTCCTTCGGATCAACTTGGGGTCTAAAAACCTTGTATTTGGCACTGGCTTTACACGTCAGTGATAAAGCCAATGATCACTTACGATGCTATTGTGTGGTGGCCGCCACGCGCAGGACAATGTACAGGAGGAAACTTGACAAGCTCCAAAGACTTGCCTGGCTGGGCATAACTAAAGCCATAAGAACCACACCGACGCGAGCTATGAATGCCATTCTGGGACTAAGTCATCTAAATTTGCTTGTAGCAGAAGAGGCTAGGAAGGCATCTGTTTCTTTAAATGACTGGGGTCGTACACAAACACTGGAATGTTGGACATATGGGAGTCTGGACTAAACTGATCAGATCAGACCCACTCTTAGCCAGGAGAGATGTCATTCCTGTGTCAATAGCCTTTTAGAGGTTTCGTGTAATTGTTCAGATGTATCAACAGAGGGATCCCTCCCTGTCCTTCCTCAAACCGGAGGGCCTCGTCTGGTTTACAGACGGCTCTCTAATGGAGGAGGGATCAGGGACGGGAATCTAGGGCAAGAATTAGTCTTTGACGGTTTGCGACTGTATATTAGATTACAGCAATCTTGCTGCGTACAGGAAAACCTTTTCAGATGATATAACGACAAGCATATCTATAAATGCTGTGATAGTCAAGCGGACATTAAGGCTCTGTCTTCGAGCAGGGTCAATTCACTGCTTACACTTGAATGCAGGAGAGCCCTAGAGAGGCTGTGTGAGCCTCATTTGGATGCCTGGCCATCTGGGCATTGGGGGTAATGAGGGAGAGGTAGCAACACGGCTTTCATTCAGCTGTCAGACCAGGATTAAGAATAACACTGTCGAAGAATTCCGTGCTAAATGAAACGGGCTAGCAGGACTCAGTCTAAGATCTTCATGTCAGGCCCTTTTAGATGTTCTGCGACTAACAGGCTTCTACAACTAAACAGAGGGCAATTTAGAACCATTATCGGCGTCCTAACTGCCTGATGAAATATTACCTGTGTAGTGCTTAGTGACTCGTGAACGTGAAAACGAGAGTGATTCTTGATTTCAAGTTTCATTAATAAATAATTTTAAAATTTTTATATGGTTTTTATATGATCTCTTTCTTACCTTTTCACGATTTTTATATATATATATATATATATATATATATATATAAATTTTAAATACATACAAGAAAGTGGGAAAAAAAATTAATCACACGTTTTAAACAAATAAATTGCCAATTGTATGCCCAAAATTAAATATATCAAACAATTTTAACCCATATTCGTTGTAGCCGAAATCCGAGTTGCAATATGATTTGTTAAATATTAACCTGCATGTGCCACCACGCACGTGAGTTATGAATCGCCTTCGGATCTACTTGATGTGCTGTCTAAGATATGAATATGCTACTGCGAGTAACAATCGTTTCAGTATATGTACTTCTAATTTTTTTATTACTTGTGTGAACTTATTTTTTGTTTATGACACCTAATTTTCAGTTAATTGAATTTCTTTTCTATGCTTTTCTTGTATTGACGAGAACTTGTTCATATTTCTCGATGAACCCCAACTATACTGAACAACGTCAAATCTGGGATTTATTTGGGGGTCTTTTATTTTCCATTCGTTGGATCGTCTATTTGGAGTACAATCAAGCCACAAGCATAATGTGTAAATATATCTAATAGCCGAACTTTGTTTTGTTTTTTGACAGAACTAGACAATCTTCTTGAGATGTGTAGAGTAAATAAAAACAATATTAACGTTGCGTTGCTATGTTTTTGGAATGCATATGCTGGTTGCGTAAGTGATCATTGGCCTTATCACTGACGTGTAAATCCCGTGCACAATACGAGGTTTTTAGACCCCAAGTTGATTTGAAGGAAGGTCTGCACGTCCACAGACAAGCTGGTCCTTTTTTGTGAATCTTTCAATATGATTCCTCCAGGTCAGGAGAGGGTAAGCTTCTCAAGATCCACCTTCCTCTTATGGATAAATTTCGGTCTTATCCGGATTAACAGACAGACCTTTTCCACTATTGGCAAAGCCCTCTGTATGAGCTCTATAATGGTACTTGGGAACTATTTGGGCAAGATCATCAGCGTAGCTTTGAGTATCCGCTTTCATTGACAGTATGAAGCAAACCATCTATAACCAGGCACTACAACTTTGCTCTGCAGACATGCTTTGACCATGGACGAGCACACTGTTACGCTTCCAAGAAAAGATGTTATGATTCTGGTTTCAAGCATGTCGCGAACCCACCTAATTCCAGCACTGTCCACGCTAAAACTCTCAGCAGCCTCACTAATGGAGTCAAAGGTGGTGTTGCTAAACGCCGCCTGGATATCCAAAAACACACCCAGAGCGATCTGCTTGGAGTAGACTCCCACCTCCAGTCTACTGACTAGAATATGAAGAATTACTTAAAAATACTCTAATATCTAGATCCGTACGATTAACTGAAACACAGACACATATATATATATATATATATATATATATATATATATATATATATATATATATATATATATATATATATATATATATATATATATATATATATATATATATATATATATATATATATATATATATATATATATATATATATATATATATATATATATATATATATATATATATATATATATATATATATATATATATATATATATATATATATATATATATATATATATATATATATATATATATATATATATATATATATATATATATATATATATATATATATATATATATATATATATATATATATATATATATATATATATATATATATATATATATATATATATATATATATATATATATATATATATATATATATATATATATATATATATATATATATATATATATATATATGCGTTCTTACGCCACTGCCTTTATATATGTTACGTGACAGGTGTTTATTTTTTTTAAGACCGGTACCGTCTTGTACTACATTTTGAAATTAGGTAGTTTACAAAACCACTACGTGAAATATAAACATGTTATACATATTTCTACTCGGAAAACTAATATATTCATAATTTTAGGAAATATACAAGGCTTTCCATTTATAAAATAAATTTGGTGTTTCTTCAATATTACGATACTACTATACAATTCCTGTTGAGAAAAAAATGCAAATGGTTCTATAAAAAACAAATCTCTACGTATAAGACACTTCATAAGAAACACTATGTGCAGAAAAGCCTTTTCGAGAAAAATACAAGCACCCCTCTGTTCTATTTTATTACGAATAACAAATCACTGGAAAGCAATTCGCCATGTCAGAACAACAGGCATTTATTGCGAGACTTTTTATCAAATTAGCATCGATTTCTGTCACATTCCCCTCATCCGTCGCGGAACGTTGTAATCATGTTGCCAATGCCAACTAATTTCCAGATAACCGAAGAGTAAACTAAAATTTCATAAGTCAATATTTTATTTCCAATCAACTTTTACGGGTGCAGTTCATTTTTCAAATAAATTTCGCTGACTGTCGGAGAAATTCACCGCCAATTTTATAGTTATTAAGTACTATAAATACGGTTGTTTTTATAATTTTTAATATAAAATACAATTATAATATTGAATCGAAGCTAGGAATTAATCTTGAAGATAAATTTTGCATTGTTACTGGGGACTCATTAATTTTATACAAAGTGTAGCTTACATATAATATCAATCAAATTATGTTACTATAAAAATTTAAAAAAAAATAAAACATACTTCAAAAAAATGCACTCAAAAGTGAAAAATATTATTTTACTTCGTCTGGAAAATTTTACCCTGGGAAGTCGGCACCCAACTTATTCTTAATAACCTTGTAACGGAAATATATTTTTGTACTGAGTGTTTTAATGTCTAGTACCACGAGTATAATGTCTTACTGTCTGTATTAGTTTGGCACTGTCTTCCCAAAGTAAAATTTTCCAGATGAAATAAAATATAATTTTTCTCTTTTTAGTGCATTTTTTAATTTATATTATACGAGTTTTATTGTAAAAGTTTAATAAATAGCCGTTGGGTCCACGGCATTTGTAAGATTTTTCTAAGAGAATGTTCACCATATTCTATAGAATATGCTATGCAACCACTTCGGCACCATCCCGAATACGCCCTGAAAATTTCATTCAAATTGGTGAAACCAACGCCGAGTAATCGATGTATACATATATATATATATATATATATATATATATATATATATATATATATATATATATATATATATATATATATATCAGTTAGAATTCTAGGATAAGCAGTCTGTGCGGTTGCCGAACAAAAACAAAAAATCTCATTAATCCATCAATCCTCTATATTTCGCCATTGATTAATGGCTTCCTCAGGAGGTAAATAGCTGAAATACAACACTAATGAAACAGCAGTAAAATCCAAAATATAACAAACTTACATTCAGAGTTACCATAACGTTAAACAAATTTATATTGAAAAACATTGGTAAAAAAAAAACACGCGTGTTGAATGTCCCCTGGCTAAATCACATCGTAGATACTTAAAACGAAATAAGTGTTTTGATCATGCTCCGGTTTCACTAACCGTTGGTCTCAAACTTTTAACACTGGTCTGTCAGATAATGACGTCTTGATTGCGTCATATGTAGAACATGGTGAAAACGTGTGGTTACCGATTTCAAGTGACAGCTAAAGTAAATGATTAATTGTGTTTTGATTTTGCAAAAGAATAGTAACAAATATGGAGAAACAATTAGCAATTTATGTGTAAAAGTATATTTTTAATAGCAATATTGTACCTGTAATAAGCAATTTGTCATTTTTCGTGAAACTTTTAACATTAACCTTCAAATATGCAAAAACCCAAATAATATCAAACACAAAACCAGAGATAACACTAGAAGGCTATAAAAATTATTTATTTAATGATAAAAATAAATAATTCCGCTATTTCCATATTTGTAAACAAACCGATATATTTTGTTTGTTTCTGGAACCGCGATTGGGACCATATCCTCGACATGGTTAGCAATTTGACAGACAGAGCAATTATTGAACCACTCAGCTGGTGACGTCATTATTTACATCGTGAATTCTTGCGGTTCGAAGCGGTCAGCCGAACCGAAGCATGGTGAAAACTTCTAATGCATTCAGGTGTTCGTAAAATACAGTATTTATACTCGAGGCGGGAGCGTGCGTCGGTAGGCAAAAATATACAGTTTTAAACAATAAATCTGCAACTACACTAACGAGTTTAACAAAAATACAAGGCAACAATGCCAATGTACACTGAAATACAGAGGCTAACCGTGCTGCTAAAAAAGAATGTTACAGTAAATGATACTTAGCTGATCAACATCTGATCTGAAATTTATAGAATTTTCTTTATCCTTATATGTATCATTTCCAAAAATGTTATTTTTTTATAATTACCTTCACGTTCTAAAATGTTTGTGTTGTTAAAGTCAAATCTATGACCAAGATTTTGAAAGTGATGTACTAAAGCACACGATCTTTTACCTATTCTACTGTCACTTTTGTGTTGGATAATACGTTTTTTTTAAGTTTTGACTAGTTTGGCCTATGTAGAATTTTTGACAATCCAAACACTGGATTTTATATACAACATTGTAATTTTGCATATTTGATGACTTTTGTTTTTGTCAATAATTGACCAATTTTTAATGTATTATATTTAGCCACTTTTATACTGGCACAAGAACTAAAATGCTTAATTACACTGTCAGTAAGTCCCACAATATAAGGTAGCTTTTTATATTTAAAATTAGTCTGTAGCTGATTCTCCGTTGGTCCATCAAATATGTTAGAGTTATAAATTAGCTTTAACGTTACATATCTCGGGTACCCGTTATTTTGAAAACAAGTTTAAAAGGATCCTTAAATTTTTCTTTAAAAATTGTGGATCATATATATGAGTGATTCTGTTTTCCATGGCTATCAATGTGTTCCACTCTTGATTTTTTGGGTGATTCCAAAAATAGTTTATATATATATCCGATGATATAGGTTTTTGATACCAATCTAGACTAACAGCATTATTACGATCTGATCTAATTACCAACGTGTCCAGAAAAGAATCACTATTATTTGTTTCCCTTTCTAAAGTAAATTGTATGTGTTCATTATAAGAATTAAATATTTCCAAAATATTATTAATTTAATCAGATGGAATTGAACAGATAATATCATCAACAAACTTGTACAAAAATGGAAGCCTAAACGGAAGTTTTTCTATAATTTTGTCCGAAATGAAATCCAAGACAATCTGAGTCAAAATGGGAGTGATAGGAGAACCCATAGGGGTACCAAAGATTTGTTGATAGGAGCTGTTATCAAAAGAAAAATAACAGTTATTATATAAAAAGTTCAAAACTCTAAAAAAGTTGTCCTTTGATAAGGTCGTGTTATTTTCAAATTTTTGCAATTGGGCTTGCAAAATTTCGTTAACCAAATGAAATGGTATGTTTGTAAATAACGAAACGGTACTAATGAAATCAAAACATAACCATGGAACAAAATTACACCATTAACATCATTTACAAAAACAAAAGTATCACTAACATTATAATCGGTTCCATTCGCAAGTGAAGTGGTTAAGATGTTTGTCAGCCACTTTGATAAGCTGTAAGTAACCGAGCCTATGCAGCTCACTATAGGTCTTAAAGGAACATTTGTTATAAGTTATAAGTGTTTATGTTTTTTGCTGTAATATAATTGACTTTTTTTTTGTTTTACAATATTTTAATTAAATTATTGAAACCCCGTTATACTTTTGGGGTAGGGTCCCTGGTAACCAACCTGCAAGTATTAACGTCATTTAACAATGTTTTGGTTTTTATGATGTATTCATTCTTATTCATTACCACCGTGCATCCATCCTTAACCGCCTGAAGGACATAAAGTTTAGGATCTGCCCTAAGAAACCTCTAAGTTCTATAAAACCACTTTTCCAACTCCGTTTGAATATTTGAATTATTGTGGTGTTTAAAGTTCGTTATATTGTTTTTAATTTTTGCTCTTATGATATTATTACTCTCATCCTCCAGACCTCCTGAATGATATCCTCTACATCCGCCAGAAACCTTACAGTATTCAAGCTTCCACCAGATGCAGGAACACCAAGGGCAGAAAAATCAGGGATTTCTAAAGGCATCTCCTTGTCCGAAATATTTTTAAACCATTTGTTATTATCATTAAATAGTTTTCTGTAATTATTAAGTCTATCGTTCAAATGCCTAAATTTACTAAGGTTAGAATTTTTTACCCTTATAAACTGTCTTACATATGAAAAACCCAATCTACATTGATATTCATTGTATGTTGAAATGGGAATAATACTTTTTAATTCATTTTGAATTACATCTAGGCTAGATTTAATTTTATTAATTTGATGATAATTTCTAGATTAAAATTTTTCTTTCCCAAAACGTTGATATTTTTCTTCATTAACTCTATTAATTCCCAATTATTAGTTTGCAATAATCTGTTCATACCTGTTGTTGCATTCTGTATATGCCTGGGTAGTATGTTATTTCTTCGACGGCAGTACTGCAGTGTTGATACCAAAGGTGACAGATATATGTTGATAAAAACCCATCATTAACTTTAAACAAAAGAATATCTCGACCGTACGCTAAATCAGCTAGTTTGAATTCTCGAATAAGCGGTCTGTGATGTGTGTCAAACAAAAACAAATCTCATTTATCCATCAATCCTCTATATTTCGCCATTGATTAATGGCTTTCTCAGAAGGTAAATAGCTAAAATACAACACTAATGAAACAACAGCACAATCCAAAATAAAACAAACTTACATTCAGATTTACGGTAACGAACGTTAAACAGATTTAAATTGAGATACACTGGTAAAAATACACGCGTATAAAAGTGGCTAAGTATAATACATTAAAAATTGGTCAATTATTGACGAAAACAAAAGACAAAACACCGTATATGCAAAATTGCAATGTTTTATATAAAATCCCGTGTCTGGGCTGTCAAAAATTCTACATAGGTCAAACTAGTCAAAACTTAAAAAGCCGTATTATCCAACAGAAAAGCGACAGTAGAATAGATAAAAGATCGTGTGCTTTAGTACATCACTTTCAAAATCTTGGCCATAGATTTGACTTTAACAACACAAAAATTTTAGAACGTGAAGTGATTATAAAAAAAGAACATTTTTGGAAATAATACATATAAATAAAGATAAAGAAAATTCTATAAATTTCAGATCAGATGTTGATCAGCTTAGTACCATTTGGTGTAACATTCTTGTTTAGCACCACGATTGGCCTCTGTATTTCTACGTACATTGGCACTGTTGCCTTAATTTTTGTTGAACCCGTTAGTGTAGTTGCAGATTTATTGTTTAAAACTGTATATTGTTACATACCGACGCTCCCGTTTTCCAATATATTACATAGCAGATATCAAATCAGAACCACTCTATGTAAATACTTCTACTAGCTTGCTCAATTTCTTCTAATTTCAAAACATCTTTTTTTCCCGTTACTGATGTTCTCGACGACAATGTATGGATGCAAAATATAATTGATGCACTGGCACCCAAGGAATGAATAAATAATGTATAATTGAATTCAACTTTTGGTTTACTATCAAGCAAAATGCATAAAGGAATTTTATATCTGTAGTAGTTTTCACAGTTTTGTGAATTAGTTGGAGTTATATGATTCAGACAAAAAAATTATTGTACCTTATTAGAGTGATTTTTCTTGTAAAGATTATTTGGAATTGCTAAATACACTTGTTTGAAGCACTGACAGAACAAACCGCTACCGCTTTACACTTTAGAATGTTTCTGAAAATAGTAGAAACGAGTACGTAAAAAATGAGATGTGACCGAAAAAAACACTTGTTTCTTTTTCTACACAACATGGAAACGGTTACGGTTGCGCGACTCTTGATATAGGCCAGACGGAAATAATGCTGCTAGAAGTGAAGCTGGGGACGTACAAAGACTAATTTGTTAAAAACAGAGATGGCTAACGAAATGCCTATCTGCTATTATCAAAAATACTTTCTCAAGAGGGTTAAATTATCAAAACCACCCTCCTATCGGATAATTTCCTTCTCCATACTCCTACGCCTATTTTTACTGCGAAGTACGTTAAAACGTACTGAAGTGATGGGTACCAATTTCTTACCTGGAATAGATATGAGGCAGGACTGCTTTTCGCTACAGTAATATGGAATTACAGGTACCTAGTCAAACGAGTGGTAAGTATTAGAATAAAAATACGGTGAATTACATTAGAATATATTGGGTGGAAATACCGACAGTGAGAATGTAGGGTAAAGGCTGGTCGATTAACGGGAGCAAAAAAGTTGAGAATAATGTTTGGTTTCAACACTGTTTTTAAGGAAAACAATTATTTGTGCAAATAAAGGGAAAAATCAATTTATTTTTTGTATTATATTATCTGAAGCATAAATCGGTTTTAAGAATAGAATATTTTAAGACGGATATTGTAAAATGTGACAGGGTTGCCAATTGTGAATTTTATTGCAATACGAAAATGTGTAATTTCATTGCTATTATGAAGCGTATTTTACATTTAGCCGGGGATAGAAAATTATTTGATTGGTTTTTGGGGTTGGTGCTTGGAACGATTGTTTCCCGAACACTGGAACAAAACATAATTTGTTTTTTTAATACTATGTAAATTGTTATGAAAAGCAAAATATAATAAAACTAACTAAATAAAAATAAATTAAAACAAAATAAAAAGTAGTATACTAGTAAAGAGTGGTTTCATTTGAGTAGGTATTTGGTAAATCAATGTGTGTATGTATGTATGTATCTGGATTTAAAAATATTTGCAGTAAGAAAAGAAAAATTTTTATTCGTCCCAATCCTAATGATTGGTAGATACATGAATGAAATAGATTTATTGTCCAACTATTTAGTTATAATGTTTTTCCGCTTGACAAATAACATAAAAATGTAGCAAAAATGGTACAAAATATATGCAAAATAGGAAAAATAAACAAAAAATTGGAAAGTTGGCCTTTAGCCTTTGCCCGGGAGTTTCCTTGTAACGAATTCCACCACACATGGTGCAGCGTGTAACAAAAGTAAGGAAACGGCAAACTATCCAGGACTTTAATGAACCTATTTACATTTAGGTATGAAATTATACCGGATCTAAAGTAAGTTCCGCACTGCTGCCAAATTTACCATTTTTCTGTTAGGAAAATTCTTTTTTTTATATTACTTTTTTAAAATCTACGTAAAATTCTCAATACTTTTTATTAAGAGTACTTTTAATGATAATAAACAGTTTTTGGGAAAATAAAGGTCTAATATCCATAATTTAATGTATTACCTTTTATTAAAATACCTGCACACAAAAGGTTACCTGATATGTTTGATAATGTCAGTTTTGTTGATTTACAAAAATAGATCGTTTGACTGAAACCCAATGACAAACAAAAATCTTTTTTGGCTTTTTCACAACTGAATAAAAATATTTAATTTTAAATTAATTGAAGCAAATATTTAATAAAATTATATACCTCAACATGTAGACTAGTCTGTCTCCGGAATGTTTCGATACATAATATAAACAATATTATTTAAGTTTATATTATGCATCGAAACATTCCGTAGACAGACTAGTCTATATATGTTGCGGTATGTAATTTTGCTATATATTTGCTTCAATTAATTTAAAGCTAAATATTTTTATTCAGTTGCGAAAAAGCCAAAAAAGATTTTAGTTTGTCAACCTAAACACAACAAATAATCTGAACACATTTAAAAATGAAATCCAATGAATTGGAATTTTAATTATATTGTGTTACGGGGATAGAATGCGAAACCTGTAAGATGTTGGTAACATTTTTAATGGCAAATATCCTAACAGAACTCTAATAATTAAATCTACCGTAAGTATAATTAACGCAACATTTTGTGAAACTAGAAAGGTAAAAGATTCTGTACGTTCTGGCAGATCTAAAAGCGCAACAGATGGCGATAAGGCTCTGAATGTTTTAATCTGTTTCGAAGAAAATCCGCACCTTTCTACGAGAACATTAAAAAGAGAAAATGACGTCTCACATATGTCCTTAGACTGACTAAAACCCGAAAAATTTCATCCATACGAAATAACTTTGGTGCAAGAACTCTCTGAGAATGATCGCGATAGGCGCTTAAAATTGTGTGAAAGCATGATGCAACCTGCAATACCAATCAAAATTTCGTCAATCAAGTTATTTTTTCTCACGAAGCAACTTTTTTTTTAATGGAAAAGTTAAAAGGCATAATTATCGCTATTGGGCCAGGGAAAATCTACAATAGATACGTGAAAATCATATCCAGTCTCCCCAAAAGATAAATGTTTGGTGTGGTATAAAGGGTGCAAAAAATAATCAGTCCCTTCTTCATGGAATACACATTAACCGGTGAAAGATATTTGAATCTTTTAAGGACCGAAATTGTCCCAGCTATTGCAGAACTTTTTCCGAATAACCGTAAGTTCCTTACTTTATCTGCTGTATTATGTAATTAAACTTGATTTTCCTTAGATAATGGTGGACCAAATGATGAAATATGTTTTTATATTTAAAAAAATTAACTTCGTTAATTTTTTTAAATATGACAAAGCTTTGACGTAGTATGAGAAGGCACATGAACTTGCACTAAATAATCGTCTATTTCTAAACTGGAAATATTATCTTATTGGAACTTTACATACCGATTTTACGTTGGGAACTTTTAGTTATCAGAATCAGCATTCAAAATTAGCTAGTTTTGATGTAAAATGTTAAACTTCAACAATGATTTGCAACCAGTGGCGGCTCGTGGAATTAAGAACAGGTGAAGCACAGCGTGACTAGGTGCACATGCCGCAGGCAAAAATAGCACCGCAGGGGAAAATTTTTCGGGGTGTCACGCCCAAAATGGCTATTTTTTAACCTTTTTATGATGTTAATTATCCATAGCTTTGGAGTGTTTTTTAATACTAAGGGGAAATAATATGAATTTATAAGATTTTAGATATATTTTTTTGCTCTTAAAAACATTTATGTACCTATATCTTAAAGCTAATTTCCATTCGATCCGCTGATCCAGACGCACTAATTTACATTAATTCTATAATAAGCGAACAAACGCCTGCAGCACCTGCAGCAGCAGTTTTATGCCGCTCCCACTGACTGCAACACAGTTTGAACATCAAGATCGATGGCTTACTGACGGATATATTGATTCCGCTGCCTCTTCGTTTTTGAAGTGGAATTCAAGTATGTCGATGTCATATTGAATTAAATAATTTTTTATCATGATAAAAATAATCAGGAGTTTCTCGTTCTTTTAAAAAGATCAGTTTAGTTTTTATGCCATTGAATGTCAATGATTAGCTACTGGATTTTATTAATTTTGGATATTAGAAGATGCCGGCTATATACATTAGATCCAGCTGAAAAAAAATACATTTACGTACCATGCCTACTCAAATAAAACCACTGCTCATATTTTCGTTTACCATATTTTGTTTTTATTTGTTTTTCCTTTGTTAATTTATTATTTTAAATTTAATTATATTTATTATTTTTTACTTTTCATGACGTTATTAACATAGTCTTGAAAAAACAAATCTGACGTTTCGGAATTTTACCGAATTTTTTATTGGGCTGCCATTTTGTTTACATACAGGATTTGCACACAGAATTTACCAGTTTATTTCTCTGTCGAACTGGATTTCTATGCAAAATTTCAAGTCAATTGGATATGTAGTTTTTAACACTGATTTCTTGAACAGTTCAAAATGCGGCAGTTGTTCCGCCATCGTGACTTAAAACAAAAATTTATTTAGTTTATCCTTACATCACACTTAATTCTTGTGCAAAATTTGAGCTCAGTTGGATAAGTAGCTTTTAGTTATGAATTTTTGACATTTTAATTGGTCGGCATTTTGTTCCGCCATTTTAGATTTTCTCCAAAATGTTTTTTTCATCCCCATGAGCCCAATTTGAAGTACATCGGAAAGTAGTTTTTGAGCTATGCCGCATACAGACAGATCGACAGGCCGACGAAAATGAGAGAACGTGTTTTTCGGGGTCAACCCCCGAGATTTTTTAGATCTTAACGTTTCAGGGTCCCTGATGCCGTAAATAGTATACTGTGCAACAAGAGCCGAAACGCGTATATTTCATACGAATGTGGAAGTTTGGTATCAGGAGCCCAAGATGAGTGCAGCAAACACACGAGTATGAAATGTACTTTTCGCATGTGTTTTGCACCATACTTTTTCTACGACTGCATAGAAAACTTTTTGAATATTAAATTAATAACACTGTAGCCAACAGCTGAACTAGTCTGAGTGACTAGTTCAGCTGTTAGCTATACTGCAGCACCACGATAGCACCAGTTAGAAATATTATTTCACACAGTGTGCATTTTCATAGGAGTCTTTTTTTCTAGATTCCGTTGGTCTGTCTGTTTGTTTTGTGGCATAGCTAAATACTACATATCCAACTAACTTCAAATTTGCTACATATAAACATATAGGATGAACTGGTAAAATGTTAGTAGAACTCCATTTTGGCGCCACAAAATGGCGTTCTGATAAAATGCTTAAAAAATACACTAATTCAATGTACTCTAGATTTTGGGCAAAAATCAAGTGTGACATACAAACTAGCTTGTAAATTTACGTACGAATCCAATATGCCGGTAGAAAATGCCGGCTCAAAATGTTTAAAAAATTGATGTTAGAAAAACTATTTAGTTGTTTAAAATCAAAATTTGCATAAAAATTAAGTGTAAATTAATGATGAACTGGTAAGATCTTCGTACGAATCTTATAAGGGAGAAAAATTGGTATATAATATAAAAAAACTATTTTCATCAGTGACTTCAAATTTTGTGCAAAAATTATGTGTGAACATAAAAATGAACTGGTAAAATTTTGGTAGGAATCCAATATCTCGAAACAAAATAGCGGCATATTAAAATGTTTAAAAATCAATGTAAAAAAGCTACCAATTCGAAAATGCTTCATTTTTGAACCATGTTATATCCGGCTCAGAGGCCAGGCGTGCAAAGGGACATTTGCACCCTCCAAAGCGCCAGCCTACTCAGCTATTCTATAGGTACTCGGCCGTCGTTTCTTTATACATTTCCGTCTTCCCACTTCCCCCCCCCCCTATGGGGAGGAATTTCTGCGCTAAATTTTAGGCCTCTGCCCACCCAGACAATTCTCCTGGCTACGCCAGTAATCCGATTTCCTTTCTTAGCTGCCCGCTCTCTACAAACTGACTAGCAAAGAATCTTTGGATATACTTGCAATTAATTTGGAGCATCTACAGAATGTATTTATTTATTTAGAACATACGCGTTACGGTACTCTGAAAGGCGCCAATATGACCAAAGGGTTTTTCCTCGTATAGCCCTATGAGAAGTATTCGTCGCCTCGTACCTATATAGAAAACATAAAACACAAGAAAATGTAATTAATAATTTAGCATATATTACATTAAATTCCCATTTAGGCACCAGAACCATCTTCATATACCGGAAAATAGCTTGGACTAGCGTTACAAATACGGAATATGTATTTTCAACACCACAGATGTCCAGCACATTTTTCGGGAAAGGTTCGTGAATTCCTGGGCATGACATATCCTGAAAAATGGATAGGAAGAGAAAAGTTTTTTTCATAACCTTTTATTATTATTTATAATATAAAAAATCGGTAAATTTCCTCTAACTGGAACTTCCCTCGTTTTGAATCCTGCCTTTTATTTGGAATAGTGAAAAAGTGACCCAATTTAGTTCCGCACATAGTCATTTAGTAACACATATACATATACTATCTTTTCAAACATTATTGGGCGCCATCTTGTTCCACCATATTGGATTCCTACCAATATTTTACTAGTTTCTACTTATGCCACGCATGGTTTTTTGGCATAATTTAAAATAAATTCAATAAGTAGTAGACGACTCTGATTTTTTAAGACCTCCATTTTGTTCCGTCATTCTGAATTCGTACCAGTTTATAACTATAACACCTTTAGCTGTTTATGTGCATAATTTGAAATCATTTGAACAAGATTTATATACTTTGATTTTTATTTGGCTGTTATTTTGTCCACCATCTTGAATTCGTACCACAATAAAACTGTACTAGTTCGTTTCTTAATTCTTACACAAAACTTGAAATTAACCTAATAAGTAGTTTTTTAGAAGCTGATTTTTTTGTAATTATTTTATTAAGCCGCCGTCTTGGATTCGTCACGAAATGTTACCAATTCATTTATATATATGTTACATATGTAACACTTGTTCTTTCTGCAAAATTTGAGGTAAACTGGATAACTAGTTTTGTAGTAATATATCTTTAACGCTTCATAAAGCCACTATTTTGTTTCAGCATATTGGGTTGTCACCAAAATATTACCAGATCATCTCAATGTGACTCTAAATTTGTGACCAAAATTCGAGGTCAATCGGATTAGTAGTTTTTAGCTATGCCGTGAACTGACAGACAGACAGACAGACCCACGGAATTAAGAAAACATCATTAAATCTAACCACAATTTCACCAGTTCTTCTATATCAAACCTAAGCGGCATTAACCGTGGACCACGAAAGGAATACGAATTTCTGCTAAAAATTTGCGCTCGCTCTCACATATAAAAAAATTCACCGACTCCTTTCTTATTCTCGACTATATCTCTAACTATAGGAGGATCTACACTACTCTTATTAAGTCAGCAAAAAAATTACACTACCGAAAACGTCTAACAAACTCAAATAACGTTTCAAAAGAAACCTGGTCCATCATCAATAACCTCAGAAACAAATCAAACCCTGTGACTCAGATCTTGCCAGGGGCTAATGATCTAAATGATTATTTTATTAATGTAAGCAAAAATGTTACCTCTAGTATCTCGTCAAGTTTGGACCCTCTTTCGTTTCTCCCTCCTTCAAAAAATTTAGCTGATAGCTTTTTCTTAAGTCCCGTTAGCAACACTGAACTATTGAAGGTAATAAATAATATCAAAAGTAAATCTTCGTGTAGCACTGATGGCCTATCAATTAGAATATTCCTGAACTTGCCACTCCCAGTCATAGAGGCCCTTACAACATTAATAAATGAGTCCTTTATAAAAGGTGTATTCCCTGATTGCCTTAAAACAGCTATAATTATTCCACTTCATAAAGGCGGCGAAAAAACTAACTCTTGCAATTATCGCCCAATTGCACTACTACCAGTGCTTTCAAAAATCATCGAAAGGCTACTGAAGAATCGTCTTATGCCATTTCTCCTGAAACATCAGATAATATCCCCAGAGCAGTTCGGATTTCTACCCAACAAGTGCACCAGCGACGCCATGTTCACTTTGCTTAGAGGCGTCTACTTATCTCTCAATAACAACCACCCAACTGCCTCAGTTTTTTGTGACTATGCGAAAGCCTTTGATTGTGTTAGTCATGAAATTCTGATAAACAAACTAAATTTTTATGGAATTCGTGGTACTTCTTTAAATTGGTTCAAATCTTATCTTGGGAAAAGGCAACAACTTGTAAGGGCTAATGGTTCCGATTCTGATTGTAAGTTGATTACAAGTGGAGTCCCACAAGGTTCAGTCTTGGGACCTATTCTTTTTTTGTTATACATTAATGATATCACGAACCTTAAAATTAATGGAAGAATTTCCCTTTTTGCTGACGACACAAGCATAACTTGGAGTGATTTTGATACAACGTCTTTACACTCTAGTATCTCCAAAAACTTGGTTATAATTAAGGCTTGGTCTGATTCCAATATGCTTTGTTTTATTGTCGATAAAACGGTGGCGTTATCTTATAAGGGAACTTTACAACCACTTCAGGTACATAACAGCAATATTGAATACGTAGAGTCGGTTAAATCTGGGTTTAAATATAAATAACAACCTAAAATGGTCTAATCATATTGACACCTTAACTAAAAAACTTTCTACCACCTGCTTCGCCATTCGATCAGTTTCAAAAGAACTAGACGTTCCTTCTGCCAGACTTACTTATTTCTCTTTATTTGAATCCCATCCCCGCTATGGCCTTCCCTTTTGGGGCTGCTGTACCACCGAGCAATTTCGTAGTATTTTTATGCTTCAAAAGAGAGCCATTCGTTATTTGTTTGGTCTAAATAATAGAGCTCACTGCCAATACTATTTCAAAAAACATGAAATATTAACTCTTCCGGCATTATTTATTTTGGAAACGGTATGTTTGCTGAGAAAACATATAAACACCCTCCCAGAAAGGCCACAACATGTATACCCTACCAGAAACTCTAGGCATGTTATATATCTTCCCATTCCTTCCTCAGAATTAATAAAAAAATCAATTATTTACAACGCCATAAAATTTTACAACAATCTGCCAGTACATTTAAAATCTATCCCTATGCTTGCACAATTTCGAAAAAACACCAAAGCATACCTCATTAAGAGACCATTTTACAGCGTTAATGATTTTTACAGCGAGTAAGTCTCTTTAAATTGTCACTAAATTCGTTTGTTTACTTAAATCTTTTGTGAGTCATGTCCTAACTCGTAGCATAGAATTTTGAAAATCATCATATAGAGAAAAGAACTGTCGAACATTCACTTAAAACTTAATTATTTTTGTTAGGTATTGGATTAAAAACAAAATTTAATTCTTTTTTGTATACTACATTCTACACTAGTTCATTATACCTTCTGTTTAACATCACAATTATTTGTATAACTATAATAACATAGAGTTTAAGGTCGCATAGTTGCAATTTTGATTTCAATGTCATCGAAATTATTCACCTCGTACGTGTGTGTTTGTTTACTTTTATAAGGTTATTAGGATTCATTAACTGTTTTGCGGCAATGTTATGTTATATTCTAAGGTGTGTTTTACGATTTGGTAAATTGATAATTTACATTTTTAAAAAGCATTGACCTATCGAAATTCTTTCGATTAATGTTTTCATATGTCTTATTTTAGGTATATTTTGCTTTGTCCATAAAATTGTAAAATTTTTCTGTGGCAATAAAGCATACTTTTGTTTGTTTGTTTGTTTGAAATTTTGTTCGATTGATCTTTACCGACGTAAAGCGCTCCACTGAGACAGAAATGAACCTGCTGGCGAAAGCCAAGTAAAAATAAAAGGTTGTTTGCCTATTTGGTGGACGTTTAGGTCTATACACACGGTGACGCGCTTTTTGTCGCCTATCGATAAAATTCGCGTAGTTTTGTAAAGGTAATTTCCTTAATTAAATGTGGGCTTTTATAAGTCGATGTTTTTAGTTCTATCTAAAATTTAGTTTTTTCCTGTAGACTTTAACCAAGCCGTGTCGGGGCCCAAAGGGTCGGGATCTGGCGCAACCGCACCACTCGCACCATTGTAGTTACGCCACTGCCCCAGTCTTGAAGAGTTTAAAACGAAGAACATCTCAGCCATGAAAATTACATATTTAGCAAAAGCATTAATATTTAGAACTTTACGAAATTCTTATATTCTAATAAATCATAAACGTATCAAACATATCATAATTATTAAATTTATAAAAGTAATATCTAAAACTGTTTTTTATATTTTGCGAAAAACCCGAATCTTGACACAACTAGGAATGGGCGATATTAGATTTCAATTATCGATAGGCGATAGTACATCACTTATCGATACATTTTATCAAGGTTATTAAATTTCAATTCCCTGCAAGAATTTTGTGAAAGAATTAAGTATGGTAAAATTGTGGTACGAATGCAAGATGGAACAAAAAGCTGCTAAATAAAATGTTTGTAGTTGTGAAAAAAAAAATAACCCTCCCAGGTTTTACATATCTTGAGTTTTTAGCCTCCCTAGATGCCAAAAAACATGTTTTCTCAATTCCTTAGGTATGACTGTCTGTCTGTCAATTCGCGGCATACGACTTAATTATTGACTTTACATTTTGGCCAAAAATTAACGGTTTACTTAAATTTTGTACAAAATTAAGTGTTACATAGAACTGAACTGGTAATATTTTGGTACGAATTCAAGATAAGAAAATAAATTGCATAACTAATAAAATATTTAAAAATCAGCCTGAAAAAAGTATTATTAGATTGATTTCAAATTTTGTGCAACTATTAAGTGCGTTGCGGAGATAAACTGGTAAAATTATGCTACGAATTCAAGATGGTGGAATAATATGGCGGTCAAATAAAATGTTTCAAAATCAACGTTAAAAATATCTTTTCAATTATTAGACTTCAAATTTTACATACAAATTAAATGAGATATATAGGGATAAACTAGTACGAATTCAGTATGGTGGAACAAAATGGCGCTCAATAAAAATAGTTGAAAAGACAGTATATAAGTGTTAATAAATGACTATGTGCGGAAGTAAGTTGGGTCACATTTCACTATTCTTAATAAAGAGAAAGATTCATAACGAAGGAAGTTTCGGGTAAAGGAAATCTACAGATTAAAAAAAAAGACATTTCCAACCAAAAAAAGGAAATCTACAGATTAAAAAAAAAGACATTTTTTTATACTCTATATATATATATATATATATATATACATATTTATATATATATTTATATATATATACTCTATATATATATATATATATTGACTCACGGAACTTTATTTCTAATATTAATAATTTTAACTTCTGAAATGTTGAAAAGTGTGTTCCGCGCGGTAAGCGTTAAGCCCTAACGTCCCAAAACCGGTTGTAACAAGTAAACCATTTTTTTATACTCTATATATATATATATATATATATATATATATATATATATATATTTATATATATATATATATATATATATATATATATATATATATATATATATATATATATATATATATATATATATATATATATATATATATATATATATATATATATATATATATATATATATATATATATATATATATATATATATATATATATATATATATATATATATATATATATATATATATATATATATATATATATATATATATATATATATATATATATATATATATATATATATATATATATATATATATATATATATATATATATATATATATATATATATATATATATATATATATATATATATATATATATATATATATATATATATATATATATATATATATATATATATATATATATATATATATATATATATATATATATATATATATATATATATATATATATATATATATATATATATATATATATATATATATATATATATATATATATATATATATATATATATATATATATATATATATATATATATATATATATATATATATATATATATATATATATATATATATATATATATATATATATATATATATATATATATATATATATATATATATATATATATATATATATATATATATATATATATATATATATATATATATATATATATATATATATATATATATAATATATATACTTTATAGTTGTGATAAAGTCTCCATAATGCGAAATAATTTTAGTGGCTTTTGTTTATTAGTCCATTTTATGAAACATTATTGAAACAATTCTTTTTCAGCGGGATATTATTCCTGCGCGGATCTCTTCATCAACATTAAATTAAAATTGTTAATAATAGAGATAGAGTCCCGGGACTTTTTATTTGAAATTTCTCGCACTTCAAGAATCTTTTTTTGAAAATACTTAAATGTTAATAGTTTCCGAGTTATTTACCAAAAACTAAACTCCTTTTGCGTAGATTTTGTTAATACATTGTGAAATTGTTTATGTGCGAGTAACATTTGCACATTTTGCTAGACGTAATTCCGGATCCAGCTCTCACTCATATTTTTACTAGCAGTAGCAAGAATTGACACCATTTTGTGAACTAGACTATAAAAAAATAATAAACACTTTGACCGCTTATCAGACGTGGGTGAAATGTAAAACGAGTTTATTATTAATTTATAGATTGTATGGTTAGCCTTGTTGCTTTCCCTAAAAGTATTTTCTTATTTTTTTAAAAATAAGTGAAAATCCTTTAGTTTTACATGTACCAAATATAATTCCTTTAATGTCATAAATAAACTTTTTAAATGACATTGATATGCTATATATGTTAACACAACGTTTATCAAACGCAAATTAAATGTATAAAGGAATATCCTCCTTTATACAGTTTCATTTTTCAAGAAAATGATATTTCTCTATTTCTATATATAAAAACTAAATCAACATATAAATGTTCATGTTTAAATTTAATCTCATTGCCCAATATATCAATAAATGAGAAGAAGTTGTAATACAATAAAGCAATGAATCACTTCGTTGAGCTTGTCAGGAGTGTTCTACTAATGATGTTCCAGTTATTTAATAAAGAAAATGCGTAGCAATTTTCAAAGAATAACCACTAAATCGACTTGAAAGGTGCGGGTTAAAGAGGCAAAACGAGAGTAAAGGAGAATTCATCCCCTGGGAGAAATTAACGTACCAAACAGCTGAATTTAATACTTCTCTCCCCCTTGGGGGAAATAAAGCTTCTACAATGGCGCTCAGATTAATTTAATTCTATTAGTTTAATGAAGTTACAAAATATGCTGCCTAGTCTATCCAAACAGGCTGAAGCTGCTTTTTACAGGAGGGTGGCAGCGCTTAAGTAATTGATTTAGGCCTTTCAGATGCTTAAAATAATTCCTATTTTCTTATGTGATCAAAAATGATAACCGTAACTCATTAACTTTTCATCCACGAGTCAATCAGACCGAAGGTATTTTGCCTTCGATAATTTATTTATTATCTATCGGTAGTTATTGATAATTATCTCTATTTCTGGTAATAAAGGTGACGTAAAAATTAGTGTAGCCAACAACAAGGATGCCTGTCGATATTTCAGTGATGATTAGAAATAAATCATTACATATAAGTTCGGTGATTAAAGGTTGTGAGATTTGAGATAAGTTAAATTTGAGTTTTATAAAGTGCAAGGCCATTTAAGATCAGTACCAAACTAAATTATTTTAGCAGGCTTTCATATTATACGCAGTTTCAAAATATTATATTTTTCATTTGGAAAGTAGGTTTGGCTTATTCTGTCATATTAATGAAAAATTTAATTTCTCCAGTTCTTGGATTTTCTGAGATTTAGCAGTGGAAGATGTTATCTAAAAAGGAGACCATTTGCAGGATTTTTATAAAAATTACATCTATTTGGCTCTAGAAGTTGTCGCTTTAAGTAACAACATACTAATATTCGTAGATCCAAAGCATTGGAACTAATCCTTACTTTTAAAAATATTAAAATTCAAGTTTCTCAGATATTGTGTTAATGCAATATCTCACACTACAATTACCTGTAAGCGTAGCCAAGTCCGAAAGGTATTTATCAAACATTTCTTTCGAAATGTTACAAAAAAAGTAGACTCATTGTCATTAATTGATTAACTATCTGAATTCTGAATCTTATAAGTTCTTTCCATACAAAGAATTATTAGTGATTTAAGTTGTCATATTCTGGTTGGTTTTTCAAGTTGAATAAAACTTTGAAAAACATATTTTATTTGCTACTTATATCTAGTTATTTAGGTCGTATCTTTTGACAAGTTTTGAAATTTGTTTCAGGCCTTTGGAACAGCCGAGACAAAAAGTGAGTCGCCTACTTTTCCAGCGGCATCCAGCTAGTTAATGAAGGTTAGATTACATCTAGCAGTGGCAGATTTATTATGTTTGTGTAGAGCAGTATGGTAGTTGCTAAATTATTAACTTTTGCGTTCTAAACGTAAAATTTCAAGGTTCCCATCCAAACCATGGTTTTCTTGAACTAAAGCGCAAGAACAATAATCTGAACTTACAAAAAAACATGAAAATAAATAAACATAAAAATAAAAGAACATTATTAAACGGTCAGGTAGAAATAAATATATTCTTGTTCCCCGTTATAAATCGCCCCGTTTATTAGGAATAGTGAAATGTGATCAAATTTAGTTCCACACATAGTAAGACATATATACTGTCTTTTCTTCAAATATTTTTATTGGACGTCATTTTGTTCCACCATATTGGATTAGTACTAAATAATTTTTACCTATGACACACTTGATTTTTAGACATAACTTAAAATAAATTGAATAATTAGTTTTTACACTGAGATCGCCATTTTGTTCCGTCATGTCAGATTACGCAAAATTTGAGTTTTAAAATACTTTATTAGGTCGCCATTATTGTTTGTTATCTTGGATTTGTAACAAAATGTTACCAGTTCAGTTCGATCGGCCAACTGGCATACTGACATGACAGGCAGACCGATGGAATTGAGAAAATATTTTCTTTTACATGTAGGGACGCTAAAATATATGTAAGACCTGCGAGGGTGATTTTTTTTTCAAGACTACAAACTTATTTGGCCCCTTTTTTGTTCCGCTATCTTGAAATCGTTCTACAATTTTACCTAGGTTATAGTTTATTCTTGAAATCCATCTAATAAATAGTTTTTTCAAGCTGATTTTTTAAATATTTTAAGAGGTCGACATTTTTTTTCGCTGTATTGGATTCATACCAAAATTTTGAAGTAAACTGGATAATTCGTTTTTAAGCAATAACGTTTTTAACATTTCATCAGGCCGCCACTTTGTTCCGCCACATTGGATTTTTACCAAAATGTTACCCGTAGACATCCCCGCATAACCCTTGATTTTTGACCAAATTTTGAAGTGGATCCGGTAAGTACCTTTTTAGACATGCCGGGAACAGACAGACAGACCGAAGGAATTAATAAAACAGTTTTTCGGCATCTAGGGACCCTGAAAGGTAAAGATGTGCAGAAATCTCGGAGGGTGATTTTCACCACTACAAACATTTTATTTGGGCACCATTTTGTCCCGCCGTCTTGAGCTTGTATCACAATTTTACCAGTTTACCTCTACATCATAATTAGTTCTTGATCAAAAATTGAAATCAATCTAATAAATAGTATCTTTAGCCTGATTTTTTAAATAATTTATTAGACCGCCATTTTGTTTTACCATCCTGGATTCGTACAAAAAATGTACCATGTGATTTCTACGTAATACTTGTTTTTTTGAAGTAAATCGGATATTTAGTTATTTAGTAATAATTTTTTTAACATTTCACTAGGCCGCTATTTTGTTCCGCTATATTGGATTTTTTCCAAAATGTTACCAAGTTATGCGCATATGACCTTTAATTTTTGACCAAAAAGTCAGTCGGGTAAGTAGTTTTTTAGTTATGCCGCGAACAGGCAGACATACAGATAGGCCGACAGACCGAGAGAACTTGGAAAACATGTTTTTCGTCATTTAAGGACCCTGTAACATGAAGTTTTTCTTTTAATCAACTTTAAGTTTTGTTTCTTAAATGTCACACCCTGTATATTTTAAGTCTATTAACTTCACTGCCGCATTTGCCGAAACAACTACTTCCTAACTTATTTCAATCATTTTTTCATATTTTGGAATTTCTTTGCTCTAGAAGCCAGTTACTTCCCATCTTATTTAAATTTTATCATATTTTATAAAACATTTATTTTCAATTTTCGAATTTTTTTTTCCTTAGAAAAAGAAGACAAATGCGAGCGGTGGCGATCTAAAAATGTTGGAAAAAAAAATGAGAATATATAAAATTATTGAATTTGAAAAAGATCTTTAAATGTGATTAAACTTAGAAGAGGAAAACTGTTACACAAGGAAGATCTACATTTTTTGATTCTCGTGAACGACGTATTTCAAGTTCCAAAATAGATCTATATTTTGTAGTTCTCGTGAGCAAAAGATTTCAGGTAGGCATATAGACTGACGAGAGATCCAGACACGGCCGCGGTGGAGTTCAATGGCGGCCAGGCGCCAGCTAATTCTAGCACGAACTGCCATCAATTGTTTCGTCCTTCCTTCCATGTATCAACTATGACAGCATCATAATTGATACCCTTTTTATTATTAGACAAAGATCAAACCAAAAATAAAAGGCCTAACCTGTGCTAACCAAAAACGCAGTTCTAAAAATTGTTGATACGTATTTCTCTAGTAGAACTGTTTTATATTTAAAAAAAAGGCCCGAACTTGGTTTAACCAAAAACACATATATAGTTGACCCCTTTTCCAGTGGTTTTAGACCCAGTTTTAATTTAAAAGCGCCGAATTCACTTTTGATAGTTTTGAAAGCAATTAGAGTGAGTGAGTTGGGGTCAGTTGACTTCAGGTATAGTAGACGGGAATTGAGCGTTGCTTCTATTTGCGCAAAAGACTTACTAAATTCCTCGTAGGTTAAGACAGTTTTCCCTACCAATCTATACGATCGTAATATTTGATTCCCAGAGTCCGCCGAAATTCGGTGAATTTGGTGGAAAGAGTTGCCAGTTAATACGTTGATCTGCGGAAATTGATTATTTTGCCAGATGAACAAGAAATCGTACAAGAACTTAAAGTTTTTTTGAGCTCCTATGAAATAGATCGTTGTCCGAGTAAAGTTGCAATAAAAGATTATGAGTGGTAGGTTTGATTGTGTTAGGTCAACAATAAAGTCATAAACTTTGAAGATCTAAATCTGTTTTATTCTCTACGTTTCGGGCTATATTAGACCAGTCTTCAGGAGACTAATAATACATAGATTAATATATAAATAAATATGTTTTCTTTAATGTATTTAACTGTATCTACGTATTCAGAATTAATACTTTTAAAAATTGGCAAAGCTATCTAAAAATATAACAATAGCAACACACCAATTAAAATAGGTTTAAATTATTATTTTTTTAAATATTATGAGTATTACTTACAAAACAAGCGAGATCTTCTGTTCCAAATTAATTTAATACAACATGGAACATCATAGGACAAGATAGGAATTATCTCAGATGAACACATTTGCTTTGAAGGTTGATATGGTATTAAATGCCCAATATCTGTTAACAATTCTAATTTTATCAGGGTAATAAAAAACTATTTTCTTTTATTTTTATTATTTATCTTTCGGACTAGTTTCCTCAACGTTAAAAGGGTGTTCAAAACTTTGAAAATGTTCTGCTAAAGCTGTTTTTGATTTGTTATTAAGAAGATTGATAGGTCTTACGCTTCTTTTATGTTCTAATAAACGTGTTTTTAAATATGGCGGGTTTGGGCTATATATACGCCATTACAGTTCATACATGGAATTTTATAATGTAACTTTCTAATTGTTTTGGTGTTGTAGTTTTGTTTGTGATAAAAGTTGTTTTAGTGAATTTTCGTTTTTAAATGCTATCCTAATTTTATCACTCCTTAGTTCTCTTTTTAAGTTCACCGAAATGTTTTTAATATATGGTATTTTAACCCATGTTTTCTTGTTCATTTTGTTTATTCTTTGTTTTTGTAATTAATGGCACATATAAAATTTTATTAATTAAATTATGAGGGTAATTGTTTTTAGTAGACACTTTTTATATCATTTAATTTTTTTTGTGAAAGTTTGGATGGGATAGCTTAAGGGCTCTATTTCTTAAATTATTTATATTATTAACTTTCTGTTGAAACGCGTGATTTGAATGGTAGTTTCGGAAAAAGTTGGCTTGTGGTACCAGTCAGCAATTATTGTGTTAGTTTAGGTCCTTATTAGTAATACGTCCAAAAAGGCAATTGAATTTTATTTTTCTTTTTCTATTGTAAATTGCAATCTTGGATGGAAACTATTAAAAATCTCTAGCAAGGTATTAGTTTGATCCACCGGTACACACAAGTGATTATAAACCATTGAAGCAGTGCAAAAGACGCATCCATAACCGTATCAAATAACAGGTACTCTACGGAAGTGTTAAACCCATTCGTATTGAACCGAAGATTAATTCGATGTAGGGGAACCCGAGAGGGGTTGTATTGTGTTGGGTGACGGGTGACGTTTGTTTTGGTATTTTTGTCTTGCTAGGTGTGATTTACAACTTGTGAAACAATGTATGTGATATGATACTTGAATAAATATAGTAGATGTTAAACAGTGTATTTGTCTATAACATTCTTAAAAGAAATAACTGTGTAACCTAATTAAAATGGAATCATGTCAGCAGAATCCATTTTAACAGATGTTTTGTGTTTATTCTATGAAGGTCATCAACTATTTTTTTTTCTTTTGACACATTCTAAAACATAAGAGGGAAAAATTTCAGTACAAGAGGTAAGTTTTTGTCTAACAAATTAATTATTTTCCATTGTCTAAAACCAAATCAAACAGTTTTAAAAGAAACAATGTGTGTGTTACAAATATCGAATTAGGATTAAGAAATATTAACAAAAAATGTCTAAGAATAGTGCTCAGACATTTTAGAGTCTAAAACCACACTTTTTTAGGCTAAAATAACATAAATAATAGACAATACAAAAATTATTAAGATACGGTTGCGTTTCAAGTCTTGCTTTATCTCAATTTTGCACTGTTGTTGCTTTTACGTCCTATACTTTACGTTTACGATTATGATTTGACCTTGCTTTAACTATCTTATATTATTCACATAACGCTTAAAAAATTGTGGTTTGAAAGGTAACTTTGAGATACAAGTAGTTTGTAATTGAGCTATAATGATGTCTGAGCAGACTGGCGATAAATAATTTCCCATATCTAGGCCATATATTTGATTATACATTTTTTTAACTGGTGTGTTGTTATTGTTATATTTTCATATAGCTTTGCCAATTTTTAAAGTTATTAATTCTGTATACGTACATATAGTTAGATATACTAAAGAAATGTGTGACTGCTTTTTTTGTAAAACATAGCACACACAGATAGACAGAACCCCGAACTTTTCTGTCCAAAAAATACTTTACACTTTTACACATTTTTTTCACAACTGACTTTGCTACATTTATAACTTAAATCATCCAAAATTTACGTCTCTAGCAAGTAATAATTGGGGACCTGCATGAAATAGTTTCAATTGTTTAAATTTAAGTTCAAAATTAATATACTTAATTTATGCTTTCTCTACCTCGAAGTCGCAATAAACCGTTAATATCAATAATAGACTCAAACCAAGTAATCTGTTATTTGGTTTTAAAACATAAATTGATGATAGAATAGCAATTTTATTACTAAATGTCTCAAACTGTAATAATTCAACTAGGCTTAAAAAGCTGTCATTTATTTCATTTGCGGTTAATGGACCACTATTTCTTATTTTACGAATAGTCTTTACATTTGTAATGAAATTTCTACAGTATGATTATACTCTATATAATGTATGTGTGTAAAAGCATGCGCAGTGGTAAGACATTTGCACCTTTTATCAAACTGCGCGTGCCTTTGTTCAACACTATTGCATATTGCAAAGAAGAATTGCAGCATGTAAAACGGTCCTTAGAAAGGATGGACCATACCACCACGTTTCACAAACCTTTTGTGTAATACCTCGCGATGCTACATTCGCAGAGTTTTCTTTGGTATTGACATAAATCCAACATTTTATATCGGCCAGGTTTTAAATCTCTCCCAGCATGTGTCGAACGAAAATCTGTAACATATTTGGTTACTTATTTACGCCTTGCAGGATAATCTGTGAATCACTCAATAACACACTGGCGAGCAAAAACTGCAGGTCACGTTGACATTTTGATGGCTGTTTGGATTGTTTTATTTTAAGCTTACATCCGTAAATCATAAACTATAGTAGGCATTGTCACTTCACTTGTTTTCCAAGAGATGTTATCTGTCATTTTTGTTATCTGTTATATACTATTATTACCATATTTACGAAATAACGTGCATTCGCTCGCATGAAAATTCACATTTCGGTTTACTGATTAGATTGATTCTTAATTTTTCTTTTTTGTATCGTTGATACAAGGTAGCCGAGGGACAAGGTGATTCTGCAAGAATTGTTGGTAAAAGCTTTTGTGGTATTTAAAAGATAACGATATGAGGAAATTGAGAAACTTCTGCATTTTTGCGACGAAAGCAACTCCAACAAGTTGAAATGTAAATGTTAGAAAAATGCTTCGTTCTGCTAGATTGTGTATCGAAGGATGGCTACAGATCTGCCACTGACATAGAATGATAATGGCTGGAGCAGGGTACTGTATAGATGAGTCGCGTTCTCACCTTAATGGATCACACGGACGCCGGAAAGTATGGAGAAGATCCGGAGAATGATACGCTTCCGTTTATATTGACGAGTGGCTTTCATTTGACAATGAATTGATTGTGATTTGGACAGGAATCTCTTCACAAATCTCGGGTGAAAGCCTATCTTGCAATTCGATGCCGACGTTGTATTGTTGGACCTGTAGCCATCCTTTAACAAAAAAATCTAGCAGCATAATACCTTCTCTTAATGTTCCATTCACTAACATTTATATCTCTGACTTCTTAGAACTAATTTCGTAGCAAAACTTCAGAAGTTGTTCTATTCCACAAACCAAAAAGGGTTATTTATCTCTTGAGGAGGTGATTCTTTTTCGCCCCTATCCAGTACTTCTGGTTATCAGGCCACTCTCCTGAGATAGTTGGTTCATCTTTTGAACAGCACAAAGGCTTTTACCGATAATTTTCACGTTGTCGTTGGCCATTTTATATCACCGCTATAATTTTTGTCACAATAGGATATAAAGGCGTCACGACCTGTTAAATAAACACTGAAATACTAGGATGTGCCACCATTAGATTTTACAGAGAAAAATTAACAGTCAAACCATAAACCAAAATGTGAATTTTTAATTATAGCGAATTCACGCTATTTCATAAAAGTCGTAAATACAGTGTTACTACATGACAAATATCAAATATGTCAGGTAACATTTTTTGGAAAACAAATGTTTTAGCGCCTACTATGGTTCCAATTTGCAAATATAGGCTTAAAACAGACATCATAATTGGAACATGTCCTTAATGTTTCGTTCGCTAGTGTATTTTTTACAGTGAAGGAAGAGCCTCATTTATAGTTTTTATCGAACTTGAAAAAAAATAGCACCACATGATTCTAATCGAGGGATACTTTTAGTGATGCTACTTTAGTCTTAGCACAAAATAAACTTACTTGAATTTCATTGTGATTATTCGTATTTTTTAGATCGATAACAGCAGAGTAAGCATCATCAGAAGCATGGCAAAATCCGTTATTTTGGAATTTGTATCGGATTCAAAAAAGGAAATTTATCTTTGATATCTGGCCAACCTTTTTCCAGATTAAACGGTATTTCACTATCCCAATCAGGATGCAAAACTCAAAGATTTTGAGTTAGAATTTTAAGTAAAATAGTATATACACTAACTAGGCCAAGAGAATTAAAAATTCTGGAAATATGTAAAAGTACAACTCTTTTAGTGACATTAGAGTCAATCGAATTGTCAGTATTAATCGGATTTGATAAGACATCTGTTTTGCTAGCATAATTTATACCTAAATATTGGACTTGCTTAGTATTGAATATTTGAGGCTGGAGCCGGAACATGCCTAGTAATTATATATCCAAGAATTATATTCTGCAAAATTGACATATTGTAACCCAAGTTATTACGACCATTAACAAGCAAATTCCAAAATAGTTATGCCCCTATTAACAATTCGATCTTACTAAAAACATTAAACTCTCGATCAGCTAGCTTAATATTGCATGGAATTTTCCAACTTAAAATATTGAAATCAAAAATAGGTAGATTAATAGTAATTTTGTCCAAAATAAAACAGGCAATTGTGGATGAAAATTCATTCCAATTGAATGATATGGAGACTGTATTTATGTCTCATTGAGGAGACAGTACTGGTGATTCTCGAAATAGAAATATTTGCATGAGAAATTTCTAAGCCAAGCCTTTTACACAATTTTGAAGAAATAAACATTGCTATATGAATCCAGTTCTGCTTTTACTCGATTGTATACCTTTGTATAATGTTTTGTTATAATTGAAAGTGCCCGCTGCACATATTTACTATTATCGTCTGGTCCTTGATTTGAATTTGTTTTATTTTTAAACTTCGGATCATGCAGCAATGAATTGTGTTTACCTTTTCATGTGTTACAAGAATTACTTTTACATATGGGCGAAAATGACCTTTTAATAAACAATAGTGACATAATTTTAATTGTTTGACTTTTTTCGATCGTTCGTGAATAGTTAAACCACTCTTGATTTTCCGTAAATTATGAATATATAGTGACCTATTGTAGTTGGGTTAGATAATAAAGCTAAGAAGTTTTCGTTCGGTCTCTCAAGAATAATTTTAAACCTTCCAATGTTGGCTCTAATCCTTTTGACAATATGTGTTTTTTCCGTTCTCGAGTAGTATAATTATCTAATTTTGCAACAAGTATGTAAACAACAAAGCATTCCAATGCTCAGTTGGAAGTGGTTAAAAATAGTTAAAGATCTCATATGTTTATTGAAATTATTTAACAAAAAATATCGTAGAGCGTCAATAGATTTTTTGCTGTTTTTCCTATAGTAAATATGTTTAATATGACTAACTTTTTATAATTATGAATTATAATATCTAGCACACAAATTATCGCATGTCCCAATATACGATTTGGCAGGAAACTCGACTCTGCTTATAATTTTAATTTCATCGCCTTGAACACTAGAATATGAATTATAATACTCTTGACTATCAGACAGGTTTTTATTGTCATGAATAAGGGATTGAAAAGTGTCTTTAAACTACCGAGTTATTCAATTTTATGTTAGTGGATTATTACGGTAAAGCAGCTTTCCGCGGGTAAAAGCGAGAAGGATGTTAAAAGAGGAACTATAGCCATTTTAGCAGGAATCCGAAGAGCGATTGCCTAGAATGCGAGAGGTCCTGGGTTCGAGTCCCAGCGGAAACGAGTTAACTTTTTCAGTTTTAATAGAATTTGTCTGGAAGTACCAATTAAAAAAAACGTTAGTAAATTTAAAATAATAAAATACAGACAATCAAGAAACAAATCTACAGTTACTCATAACAAAATTAAAAACTGGTAGGTTAATTGGAGCTAATCGCAAACCACGTTCATGAAAAGGAACTGCTGCATTACTAGGCTTATTTGAATTGCTTGATGAAAAGGATTTATTACTAAACTTTGATAACAGGAATTCCAATTCGAATTGTTCCAACACCAATTCAAAATTATTAACCCTTAAATGTAACTCATTTAAGGTGTATTCAGTTAATTACTGATATACTTTACTTAAAAAGCAATACAATATTCTTACCCAACGAAATCTTATCAAAACTCACATCATATTTACCTTTTGTAATGAAATGTTACTTTTAAACAAATACATGAAAATACCAAGATCACTTAAATCGACGAATTATGTGTCTCCAAAAAAGCACCTGAATAATTTAAACTGTTAACAGTTCACTTAGAAAAATTGTCAGAAAATTTGATTCTCACGATTGGGAAATTTTGTTTTATTTGTCAAAAAAATATTATGATTAATTTTTAAACAGAGCATTTGTTTTTGAGTTGTTTTCAGTTGAAAAATGCTACTTTTGATGCCATGAGACCCTATAGAAACAAAACGGCTTCTCTAAGAGCAAAATAATTTTGCCCCTTCCTATCTTACTTTTCATATCCACTTACGGTTTAATCGGAAGTTTAGATTTTGACGTTAAACCGAATGTTGATATCAGGTAATAGACCTTTTACCAATAAATAAGAAAGAATATACTATTTTTCTCTAAGTAAAGCCATTTAGCTTCAACGGAGTCTTAAAGTAGCAACAGTATAACGTTTCAACTGTCAATAACTCAAAAACAGATTATTTTTAATATATATTAAAATATACAAAGAATATTGTAAAATCTACTAAAACATGTATTTAACACTTTTCTGTCGTTGTACAATCGATTTGAGAGTAAAAACGAGTGAAAAGTGAGGTGAGATTTGTCGAGACGAAACGAAACAAAACCATGATCCCTTCTCGTTTTGTCTCGAGGCATAACTAGGTATTGTCAAAATGGTGCGGGCCGAAGTCGCGCTTACGCCCATCACGGCCCATTCCGTTGTTTGCCGATGAGTATCGTTTTATATAGTATATATCCATTTACGTTGTCTTAATTCTATTGGTATTTTGACGGACTGAAAGAAGACCCAAACTATATACTTTAATACAGTCACTAAACGATGAATCATTTAAGCCCAAAGGAGATGCAGAGCTAGACCAGCAAATGGAATGCAGGAAAACATACTTAGGCAAGGCTGTAAGAAATCCAATTGCAGCTTTTACATGATGAAATCCACAAGACAATCAGCAACATTTTAATTACCCTCCACCTGTTAATGTATATCGAGTGACTGTTTAGATACTTAAGCCGCGTTTTCACGGGTCAGTGTGAGTCGTTGGAAGGTGGTTCTGCTTAAGTTGAAACAAAAAGGTCTACACGTAAGCCACGGTTTCACGGGTCGTCTGAGTCATTCTAAGTTTAATATCAACTGAAATATTAGTATATATCAAAATTACATCTAGTCCTAAAGTATCCCAAATGAGTGCATATCAGACCATTTTTCAGGAGCGGCTAAATATGAAGATTTTTTTACTGACTTTGGCGCCACTTGCGGCTATTTGCCTAAATATATTTAGATACACGTTTTTAGGCCTAACTAGAGCTAACCAAAAACGCAGTCCGACATTTAAAACAAAATTATGTTTTGATAAAAAAAATCTAAAAAAGAAACATCTGCCGTCAGAGCTGGAACCCAGGACCTTTGCAATGCAATTCAAATGCCCTACCACTGGGCGAGCAGACCTGATACCAAGAATTCAGCGAACTTTGTTTATACTCCGACGTTTTTAATAACGTCCCCACTTAAAGCAAATCGCCGCAAATGGTGCCACAGTCAATGAGAAGTTCTTGAGATTTATCCGCTCCTTATTTTTCATACTGAAAATAAGGATTTATTTGTTCCCTGTCAACAAATTGCATGTTTACACGTTCGTACTGTCAACTCTTCCAATGACATGCAGTGCCGATCGACCAAAAGTAAATAGTATTTTGACTTTCATCGAATCCAGTTATTCCGTCGAACGATTAAGTCGAAAGGTGGTTTAGACATTCAATTTAGCGTTCGATTCGACAACGACTCAATCGACCAGTGAAAACGGGGCTTTAGTGGGGGTCTTCTTTCGATCTCAAAAAACAAACCGTTTTTACTTCCTCGTTCATTTCGTTCGTCGGATGGCCAGATTAGTGTCCTACTTTTACGCTAATTTGCCACGTCACGGTCTCGGTCTTCGTGGTTTTAGTTAGTTTGTAACTTACTTTGTTTTATTATTGTAGTAATAACGAAAGTTCATACCTGTATTTTAAAATTATTTCTTTACATAATTAAAAATTCGAAGATTGAACTAACTACTAAACTCGTCCTACGGACCTAAACCTCAGGTTCCAATCTTAATTAGACCTCCGTGAATCAGCACCTAAGTCGTCCTGTGGGCTGACGCACAGTGTTTCAAAAAATATAAAAAATAATATATTTAAAAATTTGTATATAAAAGTTTTGATTGCCTTTCTCCGACATTTATTGACACTGGAATCTTTATCCCAGCATGTAAAATTGTAAATATTGCCAACATATACTTTAGGAGCCAGTGAAAAGCGCCTTCGGGTGAAAAGCCTTCGCGGTATATTTTAACTAATAACTTTTTGTTCCTAGTTTCCTCACCCTCGGCCGCTTCTACAATTTGAGGATCGTAAATTACTATTTTATGAAAGCTTGTAGCAATGGCGTATTCAGAATGCATTCCTGTTGAGTAAGCATTTACATCTGGCAACTAAAAAAAAGGTCAATACTATTTGTTTGTTAACACTTATATAATCATGGGGTAAGAGCTCTGAGGGGAAGGCATTTTTTGCCTCCCCCCCCCCTAAATTATGTGGATACGCTTGATCAGTTTACTATATACACCAAGAATTTGAGAAAAAATGTTTGGAAGCTTGTTAACTAAAACCAAGCCCGATTATACAAATGACAGACATAACTCTATGTATCTATCAAGTACCTTGAGAGTGTTGTACCTTGATATAATATACAAGGAAGGGGAAAATATTAAGATCGGGTATCTCTGAACATTTTTAGAACAATGACCATATAAGAAAAAAGAAAGTAAGAAAACGCTCTTATTTTTTAAAAAAAATCCAGAGAAATAAAAGTTATTCTATGAAGATTTATCCTCGAAGTCAAACAGCAGAGAACATACCTAGGTGAACACCTAAACAATATGTTACATAATTCTAATATAATATTCCTAAAAACAAAAAATTAGTTAAAACATGCTTTGCTCATTATTAAAAAAATTACCAATACAGTCAGGAATCGACAGAGTGGACTTGAAACTAAACATATAATATTATAAACCATATAACCCAATGGTCAGAAGTTAAAATCTTTTACAAGGATTTTAACTTCTGACCATTTAAAGAAAAGGAAAGTTAAAGAAGCAGTATTCATCGCACATAAGAAAAAGGTATTTACCAAGCCTGATATCGATATTTCAGATGTTTGGAGCCGTAACTCTCGCGTATGAACATTTCACGCCTTAACGCCTAACTTTGACATATCATTAGTTTGTAACTGTGAATAATAATAAAATGTTTTCAGAACATCGTCTTTTTTGTCAACGGCCTTTTGATAATATATTTATTACAATGCATGTCAACACAATGACTAGCCAATAAGATCTCAGCTTCATACTAAAATACTTACCTTTCACCTTAAAATTTTGGGAAAAATATATGTTTAGTTTTAGATACCGAAACTAGTTGTAGAAGAAAATCAATATCACTTTCGGTTTAATCACATTTTTGCAAAACAGAATATTATACTAGCATATTAAACTAAAGCAGTGATATTTCAATTTTAGCTCGATTTTGTTAAAATATAACTGACTAGTAAATAAGTATCAATAATCAAATAAAATTTGTAATACGTGTTTAAATATCTCGTCCTCTAGTCATATTTATTAGATTTAAAATAAAAATATTTTAAAAAATAATTCATCTTGAGCAAACCAAAAATTTTCAAAATTCATATCTGCCCGATGGAAGTGAACGAAAACTGGAACTAGGACTAGACTGCTGAGAGTCCCTCAGGTCGAAAGAGTTTATTACTTTTTACGGTTTAGATTTGAGAATGCACGTATTCATTTTTGGAAACAAAATACAAACTCAAGATTGTCCATTTAGAGGAAAAACCGGCAAAAGAGCCGAGCCCCTAACCCACGTTCAGAGTATAATTGTAATATTTACAGAAGGGACAGCACTGAGCTGCCAGACTTATGGCGTTTTGGTACAACATAATATATTCAGCTACAATTTCCATACAATCACAACGTGGAAATACGTGGAGAAAATTTTGTAGGTCAAGCTTTCGATGCATGGAACTCCCCGCAACTGAAATTATTCAAACTGATTCTTGATTAGCTATAACATAGTCCATCGATGAATAATTATTCTAATAATTGCCACAAATAATCTAAATACCTTGAAGAATAACTTCCATGAAACCCAATTACAATCGAACTCACCAATGAAAAATTATACATTTTTTTAACACAGGTGATATTTCGAACATAAGAGTGCACATAAAAGCACTTTCACCGATGCAAGTTTAAACTTATCTCAAGAGCAAACATATGAGTCCAGTTTTATGCCCTTTTGGGGATAATATGGGCTAATGTTTTTTTTGCAAAATTCTACAAGTTTTTACAAAAAAATAAAAAATTAATTTTTTTCTATTGATTGCCACATTTTTTCAAATCTAAAACCTTGTGCTGCCGGGTGAGTCTTAGGGATGAGTGCATAGGGGACTCCGAATCTGAGTGCTAGAGGCCTTCACAACGCTTTGCCTGCCTAGTATTAATGTATACCCAATGTATCAGCGACACAACGATAACGCTCGCCTCGCTGCTACATTCTGCGTTAAAAAATGCACATACACGATTTAACTTTTCATAAAACCATGTTTGGATAGTATTAGCCAAACATTGCCAACCTTAAGGGAACTACACCTAGGTGACATTATCGCTAGTTTTATTAAGAGTTTTGATGATGATAATGATAGGAAATAAAAATATACAGACTACTTTATTTAAAATCTCTTTAATATCTCGAGATAAGATACATCTAGAAAAGACCAAGACCAAGTCTGTATTTTTAACTGTGTGTATTAAGTTTCGTGCTCTTGTGTATAATTGTGATTTTGAGTGGTTTTGGGATTTAAATAATATATGTGTTTGGTATCATTTTACTGCTGATGAAAAACAGTACATATTTTTGAAAACGTCACGAATTTTGCATTACACATATTCAAATTATATGGGAAAATAGAACTGCATTTTTAATATTTAATTTTAAGCAGAGAAAGGATTATACTGGAAAAAAACCGATATTTTATCATTTACTAGGTTGTTGACTGTTAATATGCAAATTAGATGATAAGAGTCTAGTAAAATATCGTATTTTATTCTGATTCATTAAAATCATGTGTTAAGGGAATTCCCTTTTTTTGTGTTAGTCGATGTTTTTGGTGAATCCTCTTGTGCTAAAAATAATTTAAACAGGTCCGGTTTCAGGGTATTTTGTTTTGTATTGGAATTTTTATTATTTATTTAAATATCACCGACCTCTCTCACCTTATTTTATTTAATTATATTTAAACTTATATATTGTACCAGGGTTGCTCATTAAGTGTTTGGTTGTACTGCTGGATTGAGTAGGTGGTATAACTTGACACTTTATGTATCTTTATTATTTACACACACATATTTACTATCTTTCTGTTCTTTTCTTTTCTTTTTCTTTTCATATATAACATTTAATATTAATTCATTTAATTGGATAATTAATTTAACATGGAACGCAACCTAAAATGTTGTAAACATAAGGATTTCTCAAACTTTTGCTGTGTATCCTGTATGGGCATGTTTCATCCTAGCTGCTTGGAACGCTGCAAGGATGTTGTGAAACTTGGCGGTTATAGAATTTATTGTTCTAGCAGCTGTCAATCAAAGGCTGAAACTGATGAACAACGGGAGAATAATTATATTGACGAGCTTAACAAATTGAAATCTGAAATAAACGACAAGAATAATTACATTAAGCGACTAAAAAGAGGAACACAGGATTTTGCTGATGATGTCTCTGAGGCTGAAAAAGAATTTAATGCCCAGCTAGCTGAACAACGTTGCAGAATAGCAGAACTTAATATGGAGATAGGCAGTCTCAACATTTCCAAATCTGAGCTGGATAATAAAATTAAAGAAAATGAAGAACTTATTACTCATTTACGTACTCAAATTCACGACCTCACTGACATAAACAGGCAAATGGTGACATCAATATCTGTTCTGGAAAAGGAAAACGATGTAAATTTTAAGGAAATTAAGCATCTCAAGCGGCAATTGGATGTTCACATTCCCTCATCAAGGGGAGAAGTTGGTCTTTCTCAATGTGGTAGAGTTCCATCCGCAAGCACAACGGTTTCGACCGGATTATCTGCGCCAATCCCTCATAAACCACAGATTTTGATTATGGGTGATATTAATGCGAAAGGTTTTATAAATATCTTTAATCGGCTCACAGGCAATAAATATGATATTAATTGTCAGTGGTCGGGTCCTATTCTCTTCGAAGAGCGCATTGAGGATTGTGAAAAATTGGTTGGGAAGTTTTCTAAAGACGATTTTGTTGTGTTATTTGCGGGAGGATTGAATGCACTTAAGGGGAAGACTATCAGATCACAGGCTTTGCTTCGTCTTCTGGAAAACTCTAATGGAACCAGTTTGTTTGTTTGTGGTCCGCCTCTTCAGATGAATCGTCCAGTACTTAACAAGATTATTCAACAGGACGACTTTCATTTGCAATGTCTCTTTAAAAATTATCAACATATCCATTACATTCCGTCCAGAGTCACAACCGAGAGAGGTATAATGAATTTCAGTGAAAAAGCTGAGCTTGCGCAGATGAACTTTGTTGGGTCTGTGAAACACGTTTGTACGTCTAATTCTGATCACGACAACCCCAGTGCTCGTTCTCAGACTATGAATAATGCTCCAACTTCTCTGCAGCAGGAACTATATGAAGGTTCGAATTTTTCGCTATCAACGAACAAAATGTAACTCAGACATATGATACAGTCAGTGGTATTGAGGTTTCCTCAGCGAGTAGTCTGAGCATGTTTTATCAAAATGTCAGGGGACTACGCACAAAGACTGACGAGATTTCTCTAAGCATTTTGTCTTGCGACTGTGAAGTAATTTCTCTTACCGAGACGTGGCTTAATGGAGATATTAGTAGCTACGAAATGTTTAAACATAAATATATGGTTTTCCGTAAAGATAGGAGTTATGAAGAATTGGGATGCCAGCGCGGCGGAGGCGTGTTGATTGCAGTTTCTTGTTGTTTTCAGGCATCCTTGATTATTACTCCTATTCATCTAGAGTTTGACGATGTTTGGGTTCAGGTGAAGGCTGGCGACACAAAATTAGTCCTAGGATGTGTATATTTCCCACCCAATTCTAGCCTGGAGTATTATCAGTCATACCTGCGAGTCGCTGAGAAATAGTTTTGACAGTCATACATTTTTAATTTCTGGGGATTTTAACCTTTCTTCAGTGGAGTGGATCTATGAAGACGATACCCTTGTTCCAAGGTCTTTAACATCGTTGGCCTCTGAAACTCTTATTGTGTCAATGAACTTTCTAGAATTGCAACAAATTAATTCTTTATGCAATCACATGGGTAGAACTTTAGACTTGATTTTTGCTGATGACTTTGTTAATGTTCGCATTTCATCTCCTGATTTACCCCTAGTAAATATTGACCCTTACCATCCTGCGATTGAATTGATGTATAAAATTGAATATGTTCCTCCAATAAAAAGTTACAATCAAGTGAGTGTATATCAGTTTCATCGGGCAAATTTCCATGAACTCAATCTTTTTTATAAGCAATCGGATTGGTCTTTCTTATCATCTCCTGACATCAACGGGATCGTTGAAACCTTCTATGAGGTTTTGCTTCGGGGAATCGATATTCATGTTCCCAAGAAAACCATGGTTGACTGCAAGTACCCAAAATGGTTTGACCTCCCATTGAGAAGGCTTATTGGACAAAAGAATCGCCTATATAAGAGGTATAAAAGGACTAAACAACAAGCTGACTATCTGGCCTATTCGGACATACGACGTGAAGTAAAGTTTCGAACTGACATGTGCTATCTTACATATGTCACGCAAACTGAATTACTTATTCCGGAAAATATCAAGCACTTTTGGTCATTTGTTCGTAACTTAAGAAGAGACTCTGGTATGCCTAGTGTTATGAATTATGACGGTGAAGAAATTATGGGTTCAAATCACATCGCTAATGCCTTTGCAACCCATTTTCAGTCCTGCTATTCACACCATGAAATTTTAGATTTTAGTCAGATCAGTCCCGTAAGTTCTTCAGGGAAACTACTAGCAACATATTATTTTACAGAGGCAGAAATCTGCACTAAAATAGATGGCCTTGATGTTTCTAAGAGGGCTGGTCCTGACGGAATTCCCACTATCTTTTTGAAAAGGTGCTGTCAGTCGTTGTCTCAACCGCTATGTGTAATTTTTCAAAGATCTTTTAATCTAGGTTCATTTCCTGATATTTGGAAATTTTCTACACTGATGCCGATCTTTAAATCCGGTGATAAAAGCGATATAAAGAACTACAGAGGTATCTCTTTGCTTTCACATATCCCAAAGCTGTTTGAGGCAATTATCACTGATCATCTATTTGAGTCTTTGAAACACTACATTACGAGTATGCAACATGGTTTTTATCGCGGTCGCTCAACTACTACAAATCTTGCGATGTTCCAAAATTACTTAATTACATCTGTCGAAGCTGGCCAACAGATTGATGCTGTTTACACGGACATATCCAAGGCTTTTGATAGTGTTTGTCATCAGCTTTTATTATTAAAATTGCAGCAAATTGGTCTTTCTGGAAGTTATTTGGAGTGGATCAGATCTTATTTGTTTAAACAGGTCAACATTTGTGGTTCAGTTTCTAGGGAGGTTATTGTGACATCGGGTATCCCACAGGGTTCACATATTAGTCCAGTGCTCTTTCTACTTTTTATAAATGACATAGTATCTTGCTTTAGAGCGTCCAAATGCCTTTTGTATGCAGACGATTTAAAATTTTTTGCTCTCGTTTACACTGACTCAAATGCACTGCAATCTGACATTGGAAGGCTCGTCAACTAGTGCAGCACTAATTATCTCCATCTTAACATATCCAAGTGTAAAGTGCTCCGTTTTCATAAACGCATTAATCCTGTTCTCTCCTCCTACTTCATAAATGATGTAACACTAGAGGTTGTTAGTTCTTACACTGACCTAGGTGTTACTTTTGATGACAAACTAACATTTAATCTGCATATTGACAGCATTGTACTCAAGGGTTTTAGATTGTTGGGCTTTATAAAAAGGAATACAAGGCATGTGACGGACACCAAAGCAATTGTCTGTCTGTATTACTCACTGGTACGGAGTGTTTTGGAGTATTGTTCAACAATATGGAGTCCATCATACCAGTGCCATAACGATAGAGTTGAAAAAGTACAAAATAGATTTGCGAAATACCTCTTATATAAATTTAATTTTCCATATCAGGATCTATCGTATAACACTTTAGCACTTTGCAGCTAAAAAGGCAGCTAAATGGATTGCTTTTGTGAGGTTTTTTACACTTCGTATTCATATGGATTTATGTATTCCTTTGTAATTTTTTTGTCTGTAAATGTGTATTTGTGTATCAATTTTTTTTTTCTCTATTTTAAATGTTTGATGTAGTTACTGTTTTTATTGGGTCTCTCGATTTTGACTTTTTTATTTTGACCTTGTTTACGAATCCCTACCATTTAGAATGTTTAGCATTCTGTAGTGTACGTTTCAGAAGGACCACTTGTCCGATGCGTGCATCGGCTACGTCCTTCCTTCAAAAGAAAAGAAAAAAAAAATAGGAACGCCAGTGATTCCTATTTTTAAAAAAATGTATAATAACCAAATGTTACATTTTCCTCGGCAATTTGCAAAATCGCGAGATACTTACGAAGGATGCTAAAAGATTTCATATTTCATTATTGCGAATAATACGCAGGATACTCCATAAAAACACTGCAAAAAGGGCACCATGTACAGGGTTTCCGTTTGTGTTTAGAGTGGTGTCTACATCATGAATGCAACACAAATTAGCACCGACTTTGTTATTTTAAATGGAACTGATTTGATAATTTTTTTACATTCCAGTTTTTAATTTCTCGTGTAAAGTATTATAATCGTGAAAATATCATCCTCCGAGATTTATTTAGATCTTCACCTTTCAAGGTCCCTAAATGCGGAAAAATATGTTTTCTCATTTCTGTAGGTCTGTCGATTTGTTCGCTGCATAGCTGAAAAACTACTTATTTGATTGACTTCAAATTTTGGTTAACAATTAATGGTCATATTATAGAGATGAGATGGCAGCATTTTGGTAAAAATCCAATATGGGGGAACAAAATGGAGACCTAATAAAATGTTAAAAAAACGACTTAAAAAACTACTTATCCAATTTACCAAAAAATACAGAAAAATTAGTTGTGATATGGTGATGAACTGATTAAATTTCGGTACAAATCCAAGATCGTTGAACAAAATGGCGGCCTAATAAAAAGCTTAAAAAATCAATGTAAATAAACTATATCGATTGTTTTCAAATTTTTCACAAAAAATCAAGTGTTATATACATATAAATTCGTAAAAGTTTTAGTACGAATTCAAGATGGCATGGCGTAACAAATTGACGGTCTAATTAAATGTTTATAAAATCGGTCTGAAAAAATTACTTAATTAATTTTAAATTATACAAAAAAGTAAAATGTGATATAAAGATAAACTGGTAAAATTTTGGTGAGGAGTCATTATGATGGAACAAAATGACGGCTTCATGGAATGTTTAAAATAACAGTATCAAAAAACCACTTATCCAGTTGAGTTGAAATATGGCCAACTATCAAGTATGAAACATGATGAGCTAGTAAAAATGCAGTATGTGCACGATATAAGCATAGCGAAAAAATGGCGGCTTGATTAAAGGTATTTTACCTAAAATTTTGCACAAAACTCAAGTGTGGCGTAGGGATAAACTGATACTGGTGACGAGCCATTATGGTGAAACAAAATGGCGGCCTCTGGGCTAATCTATATATTTAAATCACTAAGCCAGATTTTCGCCAGAAGTTCGTGGGAGAGTTTTACTGCACCAATTTACATAATTTTTTTTTTAAATGATCGTCTGGTTACCGAGAGCTTTCAATACTATTTTTTGTATCGTTTTATTGCGTATGTTTGCTATAAAAACAATTTGTTGTTTCTTCAATAACACTTCTGGACGATGTGTTGAATGCGCCTCATATTCTTATAATGAAATCGGGTCATCTAACGGAAACGGCAGAAGAAGGTCCGCCGGCTTAGTTAGATTCTTAAAATATTAGCATAAACTGATAAAATGTTGTCAATTCTATATGGCAAAAAAATGACGACCTAATTAAATGTTTAAAAAGCCGATAAGATTCCATTTCCTAGAAAAAAGACTTCTTTTTTAAAGATGAAAATAATAAATATCATAACTGATTTTTTTACAGATAACGTAAATATACTTACAAAAATAAAAAATGATATTAATATTAAATTAAAAACAAATCAATAAAAAATTAAAACAAAATTTAAAAAATGGTATACAGGACTATCGAAGCAGTGGTTTCATTTAAATAGTTATGACAAGTGAATGAATGTTTGTATGTATGTATGTATGTCAGATCTGAACAATAAAACCTGTGGAGAAGGACAACGTTTTGTTTCCGTCTGAATTACTGTTAGATATGTAAATAAAACAGATGTATGATTATAAATTCTTGTTTACGCAAGCGCATTATAACTATACAAGCGAAAGGTGAGTTTCCTCTTCATAAAAACAATATAAAAAAATCGGTAAATTTCATTTACCCGAAACTTCCCTCATTTTGAATCTTTCCTCTTATTGGGAATAGTGAAGTGTGACCCAATTTAATTCACTACATAGTCATTTAGTAACACATTTATTCTGACTTTTCAAACATTTTTTTTAGGCGCCATTTTGTTTCACCAATTAATCCCATCAACATTTTACCAGTTTCTACCTATGCCACACTTGATTTTTGAGCATGACTTAAAATAAATTCAGTAAGCAATTTTTACATTGACACACACCGCCGTTTTGTTGCGTCATATTGAATTCGTACCAGTTTATCCCTATATCACATTTAATTTTTCTGCAAAATTTAAGTTAATTAAATACGATTTTTTTTGAGTTGATTTTATAAAAATTTTATTTGGGCGCCATTTTTTTTCGCCGTTCACGAATTCGTACCACAACTTTACCAGTTTATTTTTTTATCACACTTAATGTTTCCACAAAATTTGAAGTTAAACTAACTATTTTGTTTTGCTATATTGGATTCATACCAAAATGTTACCAGTTTATTCTTGATTCACACTTGATTTTTATTCAAAATTTAAAGTAAATTGGATAATTCATGTTTTTGGTAATAATTTTTTTAACGTTTCGCTAAGCTGCCATCTTGTTTCGGCATTTTGGATTTTTACCAAAATATTTCCAGGCCATTTCCATATGACCCTTAATTTTTGAGTAAAATTCGTCAAAGTCAGTCTGGTACCTATTTTTTAAGATTATGCCGCGAATTGACAGGCAGACTGACCGGCAGACGGACCGACGGAATTGGTATAAACATATTGTTTGGCATCTAGGGAGTAGGAACGCTAAAATGTGAAAAGTGATTTGTTGATGTAAATGTGATTTTTTTCACGAGTACCAACATTTTATTTGGCCGCCATTTTTTTCCATCATCTTGAATTAGTACCCCAATTTTACTAGTTATCTCTACACCACAATTAGTTATGACACACAATTTGAAATCAATCTGTTAAATAGTTTTTTAAGGCTGAATTTTTAAATATTTTATTAAGCCGCCATTTTGTTCGGCACCTTGGATTCGTACCAACATTTTATCAGTGAATTCCTATATATACTTGATTTTTGTGCACAATTTGAGAAAAGTTGTTTTTTAGTTATAATTTTTTTAACATTTTACTGGCCGGCATTTTGTTGCGCCATATTGGATTTTTACGAAAATGTTACTAGGTCATCCCTGACCAAAATTTGAAGTCAACCGGGTAAGTATTTTTTAAGCTATGCCGCGAATAAATAAACTGACAAACCGACGGAATTCAGAAAACATGTTTTTCGGCATCTAGGGGCCCTGAAACGTAAAGATCTGAAAAAACGTCGGAGGATGATTTTTTCACGATTACAATACTTTCCTTTTCCGAGGAAAGTAAAATTTAGCAAAAATGGTAAAAATTAATATGGACAAAATAAGTATGAAAAAAAAATAAAACAAAGGAAATCGGTAAATTAGCCTTTACCCAGAACATCCTTCATAAAGAATTCAACTACACACAGATAACACAGTTTATTTAACTGTTTATTTATACGTTATCTTGAGGAATAGAAAGTTATTTGGCTTTATATATACCTGTAACTGTGATTTGACGTGTGTAAAATTTTTTATAATTTATACATTATATAAATTGTGATGATTTGTACGAGAAGTTTTTATTATAACTTTATAGATATTATATAAATTGTGATAGTACGAGAATTTTATTATAAAGTAATTACTGTGTACAAAAATATGTAAAGTCGTTTTAACAGAACTTTTCTCCTGACGAAAATGTGACCACTTTATCAAGAAAAGAGACATATTACTAATTACATATTATGCACAAATGTATTACCAAAATAACTATATGTATATATAAACTGTGTTTTATGAGTGTGGTGGAATCCGCTAAGAGGAAAGTTTCGGGTAAAGCGACTTTATACCGATTTTTTGTTTTTGATCATGGGGCCTCAGATAATACAGAAACGTCTGTATAAATTTCTTTTAAATAAATGTTGTAGAATCAACTCAAAATATAAACAGAAAGCCTGTACATCATGCATTAACAGTTAAACGTGCCATCTCCCTATGGGCCAAGTTATAAAAATTAAAAGTTGTTCGGAATTAATCCAAAAAAACTTTATTTTTCGATAGGAATAACTTCACTTAACAACTTACCATTTAAATCGCCAGAATCGGATTTAACAACGTACTAAAGGAGAAATTGCTCACATAAAGATAAAAGGACTTTTTGATATTTAAATTAAAGTGGGAGGAAAACACAAAAAAAATTTGGTATGTAAAAAAATCCTCCATAACAATATAGAACAAATCTAAGCCATAGAACATGACATTTTGAAAAGAATTAATGTGTTAAAAATAGCCTTCAAAGAATTTGGAGCTGGAATATTCTCACAGTTTTGTAAACAAAGATTTATATTCCGGATTTAACTTTTGTCTCTTCTTTTTGCTTTTTGAAATTTTATTTTTTCTGCCATGAAGTGTATATCGCTCGGCTTTTTCTGACGGGATGACAGCAGCAAAAATGTAGTGGTTTTTATTTACTTTATTATTACTTGGCTATCAGAAAAAATATTCAAAGATTTTTCAATCAATGTCTTGGATTTTGCTTTTTTTTATGTATATTCTTAAAAAATTTAAAAACAGAAATTGGGCTTGTGATAAAGAGAAATGAAATTTTTGTAGTAAAATTAATATTGGCATAATATGTCCTTTTGAACATGTAATAGTGTATTCTAACAATTCTTAATATTATTGAAGCTATGAGCCTCAGTGTTCCATCTATGAATACCGTTTTTGATCGTCACTTTTTGTATTTTTATTTTCATGTTTATAGGCAATAATTTTCGACATATACTATGAAAAGAATAATTTTGTAATGGCGGGATTCTTTTGATATATAAATAAATCATCTAGGCAGTAAATATGCATATTAATCTAAAAAATAAACATATAGACAGGAAAACAATCATTGGCTTTCTAACAAATTAACAAAGTAAATAATCGCCACTAGGTATTTTAATATCTCCTGTGAGCAAGACATCCAGTACCCCACAAATTAAGAGAAATGCAAATAAAAAATTTATATATAATTTCAAACTTAGTTATTTTTTAATTAAGAAAGAAATATAATTCATTTATTGAAACCTATCTAAACAACGATTTTAATAATAATGGTAGCCATTAAAATATAAATTATTTTGCTTTGCACATCGCTAATTAAAGAATTTCCAGTGTTTTTCTTCTAAAAGTTTCTTAACAGAGGCTTAAATGTCAGAAATGTTTTTTGAGTTTAAATGTTGTTTTAATAAAATATATATATGAATAATTTAAACTTAATTTAATTAAGTGGTATGAGTAGCGAACGCACAAATTAACAAATTAAAACAGACAAACTTAACACATTATTGTGAAGGCTAGGATTATTTATTAATATCAATATTCAAACACAACTTTTTTGGGAACTTAGTTTTTGCATCCCTATTAGTTTATATGCATAAAACCAAGTAGTGCCAAATATTTTGATAAGCTACTTAAAATAATAACATATCTAATAAAAAACTTACAAATCTTATTATCACTATTTTCGTGATCACAAGCTGGTGTATCCTGGTTGCTGTTGTCCCGTTTTTCACAATTCAGTATCTCAGGGCACGATTTTGAGTCAACTACATCTACAATTCTGATTTCTGCACTAAACTTTCCTTGTTCCGTTTGATAAACTTCATCACTCTTATCATTGGTTTTTGAATTTTGTGGATAAAGGCGCAAATCTATGCATCCATGTGTCGGTGAGGGACTTTTTTCTGTGTCAGAAATAAGCCAATTTTTCGGTTTTTTCGTGAAATTCTCTTCCGCGCAATCTTTTTCGGACTTTACACTCGGCGAAGAACTGTTGTTTTTCACTTCGAAACTCAAATTTAAACATTGTTCGCCGGCGTTGTTATTATTTTCGAAAGATTTTGACACGAACTGTGTTAATTTATCCATGATTATAACGATAATCTCAAGCTATGTTTAGAAGGATCGTGTGAATGAAACTGAATAACCATTTGGCAGATGGGGTGGTTTCCATGGATACTATAAGGGTTGCGGTTTCAGTAAACTCCACCCCTAATTATAGTGCAGGAACTTTCTATTGGATATGGCAATAGTAGGGTGGGCTCTTAAGCTATCACTTTGGGCTGTTGAGACATTTTCTTCTTTTATTTATGGCAAGTCAATAGCTTAGTCTAAGTGGCTGACATTTTTTACCACTTGTTTTTCGAACTGCTATAATTATGTAGATTTACGGTTATGATTGTCGGTTGGGCTTATAAAGTGCTTAAGATATGTATGGTTTACGTGCAAATCTATGCTTATTTTTGACAGACTAAATTTATTTAGTACAGTTTGTTGCATGGAAACACATCCTATGCATTTCATCTTTCAGATAAAAAATATCGATTCAATTTTGAAAATTACTTACTAAATTTCTATAAACACGTAAGCAATAAAGACGCGAATTTATAAGTCTTATACTATTGACTTTAAGTAGTTCGTATGTTTGTAGAATTACTTAAAATGTTTTCTTTAAAGTATATTTTTACTTTCAATAACAATTTCCAAAGCTTAACTAACTAACTCAGCATTCTAAGTGGTATACAGAGACCACAGAGGCAAGACTAGGGCCTATTTTTTCAATAGGCCCGATAGGCCCTAGCATAGTCGATCCCCATACCTCAGTCCGACTGTGAACTTTCATACAATAATGCAAATTTTCTTTACAAAAACATTATTTTATAATAATTTGTTAAAACCGGAAAATGAATGTTGTTTCGGTTTAGATTTCTAACTAAACCTAACTTAGCGTAAAATAAAACACATATAAAACAATAACATATTTTTTTCAGTTGTACCTATAATCTACAATATCCATCTTTTCCAAAATTTGCAATATATTTTTTTTAATATTAGGTGCTCCTAATCTATTATACATGCTTATGTACGTTAATTATTAACCCATAGTTAGACGTTAATAATAAACAAATTGAACCATCGCCGGATCTCAATATTTGAGAGCATGAATCTTAATATAACTACTCAAGGGGACCTTTCACAAATGCGATTCACCAACCCAATGGTCAAGATCTCTTATCCAATTAGAAGCGTCAAAAATGGTATAAATATACTAAATAACAACATCTGTTTTATAAATTTAGCAAATTTAGCAAATAATAAATGCATAAGAAATGTATTTACAGATTTGACATATAAACCTACCTATGTAAATTTTGATGAAACAAAAACGAGTCGTGGGCGTAACTTTTTCTTGCTTTTTTCAAAGTCACCGTGGTGTACGCTATAACCTTTTTAGCTAACCTTTGCTTTAGAACGATAAGAGCAAAGTGTCGTTGATGTTCTGATTTTTTAAAACTTTTATTGCATAGATATTGATAGATTCCATAAGATAGATACATTTTTTTTATTTAATTACATGTATTTATTGTTTTTACTTCCCTCGCTAGAGGTAATACATTGTAAGTATTATTAATTGGGAAACACCTTTTTTTTTAGTGGAAGCGTCAGTATTTTTTCCGTTCAATAAAAAGAACATTTTTGGTTGAATGTAAAAATTTACGCTGTAGATAAATTAACTTAATATTAAATTTTCTGCATAGATGTTTTCGCGATTCTAAAAAATTAGCTAATTGGTCTAGTAGTAATAGGAAAAAAATCGAACATATATATGTATGTTTATACTTTCAACAACAACTTTCAAATTTACCTAACTAACTAACCTTTCTAAGGGGTATCGAGAGACATTTTCAGACAACAATGCACATAAGAAATAATCATGATTCTTGGGTTTAGACCGAGTCAAATTGGAATTACTTTCCGACGTTTTTCCTGCGATTGCACGATGCATCTTCAGGGATCTTCACTACACAGGATCAAAACACTGAATTAGCTCCGTTGAGCAGAAATCAGGTATTTATACCCGACCTGTGCCCATCCACGGCTAACTCACAGTGATGATTGGTTTACATGCATGATGTAACACGTAGCCCGCGTCTCTACACTGAGAAAAAAAAAGTTAACTGATAGACAGAAGTTGTATTGCTCCAATACAAATTCTGTTTACTATTTGGGACAGACAAACAGTTGTATTCCTAGTATAAAAAGCGTTGTCCTACATTTTGGTGGCTATATGGTAGTGATATAAGTAGTTGTATAAAGATTATACACAAAATAAGAAATAGCTGAGTACATACCCAATATACAAGTGGTTTTATATTCATTATAAAACTGGTTATGGGCCATTATACAAGTATTTTTATATATATTATTTTAATAGGGTGTATAGTTATTATCCAAGTGGATTTATAGCCATTACATTAGTGTTTGTATAGCCATTATACAAGTATTTGTTTAGCTATTATTTTGGGAGTGTATAGTCATTATTAAAGTGGTCCTATAGCCACTACACTAGTGTTTGTATAGTCATTGTACTAGGGACGTATATCGATTATAAGAGTGGTTATATAGTTATTAAACTATAGTTTGTATAGGCATTATGCAAGAAGTTCTATATCTGTTATATAATTGGTGGCATTGTTATAACGTGCTTGTATAATTTTTATACACGAGTTTGTATAGCCGTTGTACTGAGGTATTAAAAATAATATTGGTTGTCTGCTCTAAAATTACGGTTTTGACTGAATTCTGTAAACTACCTAATTTCGACAAAAATGAAGTTTTAAAACCGCCATCGCCAGCCAATAAAATTTTTAATATCTCTGTACAACTGTAAAATTAAAATTAAATAAATAATAACGTGCTTAACAATTATACTGACTCATGATAATTCTGGATATACTTAAGAATATTTACTAAGGGCTTGTTTAAAAAATAAAATGCAATATATACTTAAAAAATTGTTTATTTTTAACTTAAGAACACCTATAAAAATATATTCTTATTTCATAGTGTTTCTTATATCAGTGTTACACTTATATCAATTTCATAAAAAAACAGGGTGTCCCAAAAGTTAGTGCCAAAAATTGTGGTATTGTACACGAGATTATATTTTAAATTTTTGGTAATTAAGTTTTGGGATACTTTATGTGCGGGACTGAAAACATTACAAATAATAAAATAATACATTTCAAAAAACTCAAAAAGTACAGACCATTTAAATTATAGTAATCTTCCTACTAAAAGAGCCTCAAAAGTTACATAAATATTCTAATAAATATATTTTAAAAATAGACGTTACATTCCTAATGCTTTTTTTTATCAAAAGTAACAAGCCATTAGAAATTTCTTTCACTATTATTAAAATTCTTACAAGCAGGGCAACCTTAAATCTTAAATAAATACTTTTGCATTTTAAACAAAAACATTCTAATCCTAAGCCAGAGAAAAATAATAACTTTTATATTATTATTAGACAAAATATGCTTAAACTTTACATATAGAAGAAACAAAAATTCTTTGTTATGAAAAAAAGAAAAATGAACTTCCAACACTTACGCTAAACATTAAAGACATATTTTTGGTATTTCCTGTATTCAAAGGAAAAATTAAATACCAATGGATATTTTTTTTCAGTAACATTCAAAAACTTCACATAAAAAAAAAACATTTGGTCTAAAAACAAAAGACTAACAGCACAGATTTACAGTGTTTTTTAAAGAAAGATCCCGTTTTTAGTACATCTTTTAAAAAAGCTGCGCTTTTTGCGCCTACTATGATAAAATATTTATTATTGCGTCAGCTATTTTTACTATATTTTAATATTTCCTCCTTAATAATTTTAGCGCCACCTGTTTAATTTATTAGGTTCATAGGTAGTGCAAGTACCTTTCTCGACTTTGAGGGTGATTTTGTTTGCTTTAACTGCTATCAATTAAATTAAACAAATGGTGATAAAATTATTGCCGTTGCAATAATAAAATATAATAAAATAGCTATGCCAATAATTTTCTCAGCCATATTATGTACTTATGCAAGTTTTTCAAAAATCAGGTAAAAAACTGGTTTTTAGTTAAAAAATGCTGCATTCGTGGCAAAATTATTTTGTTTTTGGTACATATGCTTTTTTGATAAAATTGATCATGTATACAAAGATTCCATGTTTTTATAGATGGTGTCTGTAGTACCCTCTTAAGAATAATATTTTACCAATTATTTTTAATAATCACATATAATATAACTGCTACTGTTAGACTGAGTAGGTGTAAAAGTTTTATGAAAATGAAGATTAGATTTAAGAATAACCCCAAGATCATTACTTTTTTCCTTTTAGTTTATGGACCATTAAATGTTTATCTAGTATAGATGTAATATCATACTATACAAAATAAACATTTGATTTGCAATTTTTATAACTTTAATTTAATCTTTTCACTTGCCTTGTATAAAGTATTGTGAACCGTTATATGATCAGTTATCATTATAGATGATAGATCAAATTAGGGTTATTTTTAAAATTAAAATTTTGTGTGCCTGTATGAACTAAAACCTTACTATAAAAGCCTGTTCTGTTACAAACTTAAAAGTTTATATTAATTGATGTTTAGTAGCCAACGTTTTTGTAATATGAACTCTAGAATCTACTACATTTGATGACAGTTTTGATTTTCTATGTTTTGCTTCATATCGAAATGATAAAAAGTTATTGGGGTGGTCCAGTTTTTGATAAATAGAATATACATTTTCCAATACTCATTGCCATCTGGCACAGAATGGTCAAAAATAATGCCAGCATAAAGAATAAAACATTTCATCTCAGAAGCGCTCATATTTATTCTTCTATTTTTGACATTTTCTTCACATATTAAAAGTGGCCTGTTCGATATTACTCTAATAAATTTAAAATGTTTTAATTTAAAGTTTAAAGTTTCTAAAGCAAAAAATGTATCTATTTTTGTAAATTGATGTATAAGTTTCATACATAATGACAAGAACGCCAACCCCTTCGAATATGTCATACATAACGTCTAAACAAATTTTGTGGTTCACGAATTGATCTCAAGTTATTCCAAATGCTTTTTGTCTTTACTGTAAGACAGACATCTGAAGCCTTTAAATCATCCTCATAATTTAAATTTCTTAAAGTACTGTCATCTTTTTTGCATATGAGTTGCATGGTTATTTTTGGACCTTTGCAAACACGGCAACAAAAAGTACTTGAAAAGGATTCGATAAAATCTAGCATAGTATTGTTCGCCAAACTATCGCCTAAAATAAGCGCTACAGAAAATGAATAATACGCTCATTTTTATTAACATTAATATTAATACCATTAACTTCAATCTCGTCCAAATCCTTTATATGCTTAGAAAAAACTGCACTTGATCCATAGTTTTTTTTTAAATCAGAACTGTGAAATAGAAGTGCCAAGAAAATATTTTCTATTTGTGATTGGAAAATCATTGGAAAAGTAGCAATAGAAAAATATACAGCCCCTAATTTATGTATTCTCACATGGGAACCCAAAGGATTTCCTATTTTGAAATCATCAAAATATACTAATATTGGAATAGTACTATTTTTTAAATTATTTTTTAAAACCTTGTTTTTCCACAAAGATGTTTGAAGAATATTTGAGATTAAATCATCCTTGGAATTTTGTAGATGTTCCATATGTGACATCGTTTCCTCGAAAACTCCAGGCAAGTCAAAAGTGTTTTTTGATACTTAATTTATTGAAATGTACTGTATTGTTACTCATTTTACTGACCTATTTTGAGCATCTTCTAATCGTTCACCCATTTTAAGTCCAACAGGGTCGACAAGTAACCAGTTTCTTTTAAACATTTAAATCGTAAATGTTCACTGTTCTAACAGGAAAACATATATTCAAATATATCAAAGTGTTTAAATATTTCTTGAATGCCAATCTCAGATATTTTGTAAAAGATTAATATTAACTTCAAATAATTTTATAGGGTTTCTTAAAAATTCCGCTACATAGGTTAAAATAGTCTGGACATCTTTTCTATTTCTATTAAAGGTGCACTGAGCATATAATTTACAAAACAACGATAATAAATTTTCATTGCAACAATTTTTTAGAACATCTTTGTCATAATTAGGCTTAGAAAGATGCACAGGGGATTCGCATTTATTATCTGTACTAACAGTATTGATAAATTCAATATTTGGTTGTTTTTCTTGCGAGTCCTTATTAGATTTATTCTTTTTTGGCGCTGCTTCATCACTTATTATTTTATGGTTACTTAGATGTTTCCGGTAAGAGTGCAAATTCGGAAAATTTCGCGGCAATTAATTTTACCCCAATTAAATTTAGTATTATTAGAATAATTGTGAATTACCTTTAAGTGAATCACAAAGGATTTTCTAGTATTATAGGTTTTGTGGCAGAAGGCACAAGATGGGCATGACCTTTGCGCCTATGTACTAGTGATACTCACCCCAATATTGATCATTTTTCATTTGATTTTTCTATCTGTTTTTGTTAGTTTGTTTTTTATATGTTTGATTATGCTATTATAATTAATAAATAAAAGTATGTGAATTTTTATCGCTTTGTCATTTAATACTACCTACTTATTTCTTACCTACGGCCCACGACTTGATTAAGTCCCGAAATTACGCCCTCAGCTAAGCAAAGGTTGCCCATACCAGTGTCTTATTGTCTATTATTGTTAGCTTGTAAGAGGGTCACCGACCCGACTCATCTGGTCGACTGTAGCTCCTTGTTGCCAGCTACTTTGGCATACTTCACAGAGTTTTATATGGGATATAAGTTATGGTTCAGAGAGTAAGGTCGGACTGACAGCCCTTATGTAGAGCAATCCATAAGGAATTGTACTTTGTTATTAGGTTAAATATTTTTGTTTATCTCATTTGTATCATCCATTGTATATTATTCAGATTAACATGCAATCTTCTTGTATTGTGGTGGGGTACTGATCGGCGTAGGCGGGAGGGAGGATATGAAGGTATACTTTAAGAATGATGATGGATGATCATGGTGATATGTGGGTAGCTATCCAGCGAGATAAACCTGTTATTTAAAGCCAAAAAAATGTTGGTCGGTCGAGTTAGCCCCCCACTTCCACCCCCATAGCGAATTTTTATGTGAAAATTTTAAGATTCTCTAGCATTCTTTTTGCACCGTTTTGCCCCTAAAATTTAAATTTTGCAGCCCCTCTCCTGAGTAAATACTGACTTGTCTTACTGTAATAATATAATTTCTTATGCTTGCTTAAATAATATTGTTTATATTATGTATCGAAACATTCCATAGACAGACTAGTCTACATGTTGAGGTATGTAATTATATTAAATATTTGCTTCAATTAATTTAAAGTTAAATATTTTTATTCAGTTGCGAAAAAGCCAAAAAAGATTTTTGTTTGTCTTACTGGGTAGGGCCATGTTGACCGTGTCCCCCCTCCCAGTTGACTAATTTTTAATTGCGAATCGGCATATTAATCACTTCTGCACCGTTTTGCACCACAAATTTTAAATTTTGTACCTCTTCTTTAGAGACTTTACAAATATCTGAAACTTGAAACCTAGCCCTCCCCAACTTGACAAATTTACGTTTGCGACTGAGCATATTATTCGGTGAGTTTTGCACCACAAATTTCAGGTTTTGCACAGTGGCGGCTCGCGGGTGAAAAAGTAAGTGAAGTGCAAATGAAGCAAGAAAATATCGCAATAATTTTTTTTCCAGAATTTTTTTATATTTGGAAGGAGTAGAATATTTTTTACGACTTACCTAAATTTTGTATACTAAATCAATTCTCCTATCCTTCATCCAGCAAGTTTATTTATAACATCCTCATAAAATGGATGAGTTGCCCTAATCTCCTCCAGAAATTCCTTTTGAATTGAAATATTGCTAGAAGTAAGTCTTTCTTGAGATATTGTATTTTTTACACATTTGAAGCAAGAAAAACTTCTTTCCACTGAAGCACTTGTCGACGGTATTGTTAAAATAAGAGAAAACAATTTATATGCTTCGGTAAAAATATATTTATTTTTATTAGTTTTTTTTACTTGCTCTTGCAGCGATATATTCCAATTACTTTCATTGGCCAAAAAAAAGACCAAGCTAATTTTTAAGCCGTTGACTTTTTGAAAATATTTCCCCATATAACTGTAACAAATTTTCAAACGGGCCAGTCGGAAAATTTAAACTATATTCGGAAAATTTAGGAGAACCTGCCAAACATGAAAATGTAAGTTTTTCACGTTCTTGAAATCTTAGTGTCATTTCCATTAAAATATGGTCCAATATTTCATAAAGAAGGTTCTATACTTAGCCCCAATTTCTTCAGGTTAGCTCACGTTTGTAACGATTTATTTCTGTAATAGAATTTGCTTTATTAAACATAGCATTAAAAAAATGTTTGTTTCTTTTTTACAGAGCGCCTCACGACAGCGTTTTATATTGGATACGCAAAAATGAATGTCACGAGATTTTTTTTGAAGAACCTCAAATAGTATGTATGTATTGAGAAAATGTCATTAAACACTAATGCCAGAAACGTGAATTCAAAATTGTTCATCTCAACTAAAAATCCTTTCGCAAGGCGGATTGATTTTTCATCAGATTTGTCACAGTTTGTAATAAATTCAAACACGTCTTTTAATTTATTCCAATCTCGAACAATCACATTTACTAACTTCGAATTTGAAGTTGTAACAACACTATAAATAAATATAACACAAAACAGTCAAGTTAACTGCAAAGGAACGCACCGGTTGCAGCGAAATCCGCGAAAATAAAAGTAAACAACCACCGCAAACTGAACGACACGTGGGTGTAGTGTACTGCGCCTGCAATACGCCGAGAGCGTTGTATGGCGCTGGGATCGACGTCATCGGGTACGCGTTGTCATGGCAACATAGTAGGAAAATTAAACTAAACATAGCACCTCCAGCAAAGTCAAAGCGGTTTGCGCCACTGTTATAGTTGTTATAATAAAGTTCGATTGAAAGCTTTAAAAAGTTATTTTTCACCAATTAGGTGAATAAATGAATGTAAAAACAAAATTTTAAGAGATATATAATAAATATGGTTAGATGTTTGCTTGTTTATTTTTCCTGGTGAAATAGCACTTCACCTGCTTCACCTGAATAGCCGCCACTGGTTTTGCATCCTTTCTTTAAACACTTCTACAAATACCTAAAACTTGAAATCTAGCCCTCACCACTTGACAAAATTACATTTGGGGCCCATCATATTATTCGGTGAGTTTTTCACCCTTGACAAATTTACGTTTACGACCCAGCATATTATTTCGTGAGTTTTGCACCACAACGTTTAAGCTTTGCATTCCTTCTATAGGCACTTTACAAATATCTGGAACTTGCAACCTAGCTGCCCCTTCCTTGACAAATTTTTATAGGCCCTCTACAAATACCTAAAACTTGCAACCTAGTCCCCCACTTGACAAATTTCCATTTACGACCCAGTATATTATTCGGTGAGTTTCACATCACAAATTTTAAGTTTTGCACTCCTTCAATGTGCACTCTACAAATACCTGAAACTTGCAACCTAGCTCCCCCACTTGACACATTTTTATTTGCGACCCAGGATATTATTCGGTGAGTTTTGCACCGCAAATTTTAAGTTTGCAACCCTTTGTACAGGCACTCTAGAAATACCTGAAACTAGCAACCTAGCAGCCCCTTCCTTGAGAAATTTTTATAAGCCTTCTACAAATACCTGAAACTTGCAACCTAGCCGCCCACTTGACAAATTTACATTTGCCACCCAGTATATTATTCGGTGAGTTTTGCACCACAAATTTTAAGTTTTGCACCCCTTCCATATGCACCATAAACTTTGCACTTAACTTTCCCCCTACTTGAAAAATTAAAATTTTCACAAACATTTAACAGTCTTCTCTACAGTCCCCCAAAAACGTTTTATGCAATTTGGCAACAGTAATGATGTTTACATCTGTGAACGCAAACACGTTATGCAAAAAAAGTATTCAAAATTGAGCGCATGGTTTAGTGAAGTGTACGATCAGATGCAAGTGTTCTGTAAAAGATAAAGGACCACACTGGACTTACGAGAAAAGGTTGTGCAGTACAATTTTGTAATAAAAATATACTTTATATAGTACAAACGGGGACGTGACTTTGAGCAGTGGGGTAAAGTGTGGGGTAAAGGTAAAGTAGGGTAAAGTGTGGTTGGGAAATTAGTAGAAAACACAAGTGCGGAACTTTTTTTTAGCAGCAGTGGGTTTTTCCTTTTGTGCTCTCCTCAATAACAAGGGTTTCAAGTTCACGAGTGAAGACACAACCGAAAGTTAAAGAAACTAACGGTAAAAACGGCAAAGAAGTTTTATTAGAACCCTGCATCCCGCCTCTCCTAGAATTTTTTTCTGGTTACAACAGTGGTTTTTACTTAGTCCATACATTGACTGCCAAGGCGGCCATAGCAAACTTTTGAATTGACCTGTGCTGACGTCACAGAATCCAGAGGGTGTTGAAATAGTGACGGTAAATGTTTGACCGGTTGCAATATTGGCAGAATATCAATCAAAAGGCTGTTATGAATGTGGTTGTATTAGAACTATTTCATAGGTATGTGTTAGTAAAATTTACATACGCAAAGCACAGGGTTTTTCTCATTTTTATTCCTTTAGGGGTTGTTAACTTCGAACATTGAACTAGATAGAATTAACAACTTTCAAATTTGTTTGTATTCAACCAAAGTAATATAAACATAACAGATGAAGAGGGCATGTACTTTCTCGGTTTTAACTTTGTCGGTAGAGAAAAACTTTTGATATCCTTAACGAATAATTGAACAAATTTAAAAACACATTTATTAGTTAATAGAAGCAAAGTCGTAAATTTACTTCCACTTTATTATAGTTATCATGATGTTTGGAATGGACCGGTAACGTCGTAATTAGTCGGCCTCTATGTCACACTGTATCACTATGGCAACCATTAGATTAACGAATCATATTGGGGACCTACCTGTTCCCACCCAACCACCATAACAATCCGAAGTTGCGGTGTTGACAGAAATCATAAAATATCACCACTTATTATAACAGGTGATAGGGAAGATTCTGTATAAAATAGCAATAAGCAGCTGTGATAATGTTAACATAATATATATATTATAATTGTTTTAAGTATATGTATGTACGTGAAAATGTGGCAATTTGTACTTTTTTAAATAATTTTACGTTTTGAGATTTGAAAAAGACCGAAGTGCGGTCGAAACGTTATCGGACTTCACTATGTATTTTGACAATTATATGATTTAAAGCATATCTGTCAAGTTTTTGCAATGACCTTAAATCAAGAAAATTAAAACAGAATTGTGTATTCAAGCTGGTCAAAGAAAATTAAACCAATAACAATTATATACATATATATATATATATATATATATATATATATATATATATATATATATATATATATATATATATATATATATACCCTGCATGAAACCCATACTCCGTTGGTTCACAGATATTTCCCAGGTATTAAGTTTCTAAATGGTTTTCGTTAACGATCCTCTTGTTGTTATGCTGGAGTGTTGTATTATTTAGGGTTAGAAACCAGTGAAAAAACAAAAGTCGTTTTTTAAATTGTCGACGTTTCGCAACTTTATTGCTGCATCCTCAGGGCACATACATAGATTTTATATCTTGCATGAAACTCATAATATCAGTGGATCCGTTGATATTTCCCAGATATTAAGTTTCTAAATGGTTTTCGTTAACGATCCTCTTGTTGCTATGTTAGAGTGGTATATTATTTGGGGTCAGGAAATATCTGAGCAAGCTGTGCTTGACAATTACTTTGCTCAAATCGGCTTGAGATGAGCAGCGGGACGTAGTAGGACGTTTACCTTATCAGAAAGAGTTTTCTTTCTAATTATTAGGTTATTTGAGTAACACAACTAATGGTTCATTATGTACTGGTTTATTGGAAGATTAATATTCTATTTGTATGATTAACAGTTAAACAATATGTGAGCAAACTGTAAATTCAATTTAGTACGTACAAAGTTGTAACATTAGATTAATATTATTTATTACATGTAAGGTTAGCTGTTGGTGTTCTGAAAAGGTCCGTGTTTTGGCGAAACATGTGTTCAAGGTGCATACGTAAGGTTATCCAATTATTTTTCTATTTAAAATTTAGATAATAGAGGTATATTTTTTTTGGGAATTATTGAAAGATAATTTACGTATAATTTTGAGAATTATAGATTCTACGGTCTCTCTATGATGGATACTGTCTCTCCATGATGGATGATGTCAAGGATCTCGATTCAACTTCGTCGTTCTGTATTGTATCTTCGGTTGCGTTTCTTCTGCTGTCGCTTAGCGATGGTTTTGATTACATACCGTCCTGCTATGACAATGCTAATGATACCAGTTGTTATACTGCTGAATATGTACGTATAATTAACAATAATGTAATTTTTTCTATACTGTCTCATGTAGTCTTTGTTAAATGCTTTATTTTTCTTTACTTAACATATTAAAATTTTCTGACGCTTTGTAAATCAGTTCTTCCGTATTAATTCATTTAGTGTTTACAATGGCTTGACCTTGATCGGAATTGTTGATTGTAATAAGTTGCGATGACCCTGATAGCCTGTATCCGTGTGGATGTAATTAGATGTTGTTTAGTTTTGATTTCGCAGTCTTGTGTCATTTGTAATATATTGGTGGTTATTCCGCTGCATGTGATTACTGTTCTGCTAGGTTGGGTCGTTATAAATAGCCAAGTGTTGGACACATAAACCTACTCCTATATCATTACTGCTATAGCAGTCTTCCGTGTTTGGCAGAACCATGCACCACGACGTTGAAAGACTTCATCAATGACGCAGTTGGGGCTTGTTTCGATATTTTTAATAATAATAAGTTATCTAGCCAATATTACCCGCCACTGGACGATGACTTCAAGTAACCTCATGCGACACCGACAAACTAATTACCTCATTAAGCAGAATCATCAATATTACAATATGTAATTATACGTACTATTCCGACTGTTAATATTTTAATAAAATTAGTCTAGCTTAGAATCTTAAACGTTGTAGTTGTTATTTACATAAAAAATTAAAGTTTTTAAAAAAGGGCCTTACAGGAAAATTCTTTTAACTGGCACAGTCGTTGTTGTCAACGATTGTCTATAAGAAAATCGGTTCGTTTTTGCGATTTTTGGAAAAAAAAACCTAAAACTTCAGGGGTTCGCGAAAAAAAGTAGTGAAACGTCGAAAATTCGCAGTTCAGTCCCTGAGTGAACTGAGTAACCCACTCCAAATCGTTAACAACCAGAAGTCCAGCTGACAAGTAGAAACGTATATACTACCGGCAGAAACTAGCTTTCGCTTTCGCAGAAGACTATAGCCATCAGTAACGCAAGAATCTTTGAGTGAATATCAAAGTTAAGTGCATGGATGTCATTCTGGTGATTTTTCTGTAAGTAAATCTTTATTATTTAGAGGTTAGCCCGCGAAAAATTTAAATAAATTAACAGACAAATTCTGATTCACTGGGCTTACATTATTATTAAGTTATTAGTTTTACATGTTGTTATAATCCTCATAAAAATGGCTCCTCCGCAATTAGAACAAGAATATTTAAATATGATACCTGAATTTTAAGTCGAAATTTTATCTAGGTTAATTAATATTTATAAAAAACTTGTAAAAAAATTTTACGACAAAGTCGATACAAGCAATTTTCAAAATGAATATCTCATGAGTTCTATTTTATCTAAAATAAAAGGCGAAGCAGCGGTAAATATCTCTTTCCTGTATAATTAATGTTTAAACTGACTTAAAAAATGCTCTTTTAAACACGTATGCTGATAAACGTGATATTTTTACCTTAAACATAGAAATGGTCGAACTTAGGCAAGAAAACGAAAACGCATTTGATTTCTTCAATAAAGTTCAAAAAATGTTAAATTTACAAATAGCTCAAGCTGATGAAATACAAGCTCCAGTTCTATCTGAGTATTGCCAGAAATTAGCTTTAAGAGTATTTTTACGTGGTCTTAAAGGACCGATAGGTTCTCTGATGCGTACTAAAAACCCTAATAATTTAAACTGTGCTCTGAATATGTTAAGAAATGATTTTCAAATTCAAAACGTTGCCCACAGAACACAAAAAATCACACCGCAGGTCTTAAGACAAAATTTCGCTCCCAGAACGCCTACATACACAACAAATCCGAATGCTGCACAACTTGTGTATAACCCATTTGTACCTAGAAATTATTCTAGCCCCCGGTCCTTCAAACTACAATGTGTTTAAACCTAATCAAACAAACTCTGAACCATTACCGAAACCAACACCAATGTATATTTCTACAAGAAGCACATTCAGGCCCCAAACAAATCAAAATAGTATGTTTACAAAATCTCATTTTACAAACAACCATTCACAAGATAATAATTTCCAAAATTTAAGGCAAAACAATTCTCACATTAGTCATCTAAAATTCGCGTTCGAAGAATTGCATAATATTGAAAATCAGGAAGGCAACGACTACTTCTTTGAAACTGAAAATCAACAAACCGATAATTGTTGCAACGAAGATTTTGTCAAATTCCCCGAAGAATCCGCCGAACCATGTAACTCCGAGTTTTTTCAGATAGAAGCCTCGGACAGAAACCACCCAGATTTAATCTAATGACCTTTGCATTTAACGGTATCCAACTCCCTTATATAGTGTTTCCCGAAATAAAGTTGAAAATACTTATAGACACAGTGAGTACTATATCTCTTATCCAACCTAAAATTGAAAAAAAAAATTTTTGGAAATTTATAAAGAATGACCCTTTTTAAATATCTACAGCACATGGAACTTCTTCGAAACATTTTAGCACCACAATTCCTCTTGCTAGAATGTTTAATGTGAAGATAGATCCCTTAAAAGTATATCTGTTTAATTTCCATAATTATTTTGATTGTCTTTTAGGAATACACAATCTAAAAATCCTTAAAGCAAATGTTGACTTACAAAATAACCTTTTAGTGACGCCCAGCACCAGTATTAAACTTTTTACCATAATATATCTGGCATTTCGAACAATAACATCACTGTTGAAGCAAGATCTGAACAAATTACTAAAATTCCAATTAAAAATATTTCAAATGGCAATATCTTTATACCCTACACGAAAATAGACGAATTAGAAATCCCCGAATGTTTAACTCAAGTTAAAGACAACCAAGAGTTTTGCTCTATTTTAAACAAGACCGAAATGGCAAAGTCTATAGACTTTTTAGATCCAATAATTGCTATAAATTTTAAAGATTTCCAAATAGGTTCTAATAATTATTCAAACATGAACAATTTTAACGTCGAAAAGATTAAATTTGACGCAACAAATTAACCTATACAAAAATATAGAAATACAGACATATTTCATTCGTCCGTCGTTTTCTCCTTGGTCTTCTCTTATCAGATAAACGCAAGTGGAGAATTGTCAAGATTTTAGAAAATTGAATGAAAAGACCCTCGGAGACAGATATCTTTCACCAAATATCACAAATCTGTCAGATAAATTAGGCAGATGTCAATATTTTTCCACTCTTGACTTGGTGTCGGGATTTCATTGAATCGAAAAAAGAAGTAAAAAATGCTTTCAACACAGCCCATTGGCCTACGAAATGCGCCCGTTACATTTCAGCGCGTTATGGAAAATATTTTAAGAGGATATCAAATCGAAATTTGCGCTATTTATCTTGACGATATTATCATTTTTAGTACTAGCCTAGATTGATAGACTAAGAAAAAAGTTTTTAAACGATTACGAAATTCAAACTAAGATTCAGCTTGATAAATGTCAATTTCTTAGAAGAGAGGCGGCTTATTTCGAACATATTGTCACACCTGAAGGTGTAAAACCAAATCCGGAGAAAATCTGCGCAATCCAGAAGTTTCCCTTACCAAAAACCCAAAAAAATGAAAATGAAAGGTTTTCTCGGACTTTTGGGTTACTATAGGAAATTTATTAAAGATTTCGCCAACGTAACGAAACCTCTTAAGAAAAGACTAAAAAAAGATGTCGTGATGGATATCAACCATCCTGAATATATTAAATGTTTCGAATTATGCAAACAACTTTTAACAAACGCACCAATTCTTCAGTATCCCAATTTTGCTGAGCCGTTCCTATTAACGTGTGATGCTTCTAATTACGCCTTAGGAGCTGTTCTTTCTCAAGGCAAAATAGGATTAGACCTACCGATAGCATATACTAGTCGAACCTTAAATGAGTCAGAAATAAATTATTCAACCATCGAGAAAGAACTTCTCGCTATTGTATGGGCCACTAAATATTTAAGGCCCTACCTATTTGGATGGAAATTTAAATAGTCACCGATCACCAGCCCTTGGAATGCTTATTTTCACTAAAAGAACCAAATTAAAACTTAAAAAGCTTAAAACTCGAAGAGTACGATTACGACATTGTTTATAAAAAAAGTTGTCTTAATAAAAATGCAGACTCCCTGTCGCGCATAGAACTAAATGCGAACAAAACCGAAAAAAAATCAATCAGAATATTAATGAAAATAATGAACAATTTTTTAGTCGAAACAGGCGATCTCGACAAAATGGAAAATGCCGCTGAAGATAGCGATATTACTGTGCACTCATCTCATGAAAACCCCATAATAGGTATTCCTATCGTAAAATGTCCTGTTAATCTCGGTAAAAATCAGTTAATAATTTCTGAAGTAAAATATGCCCCTGCTAACTCCATCTCGCATTGATCTATTTAATTCTAAACAACGCTCTTATGTTCAGTTTTCAGAGAACAACTTTGAAAATGATCTTTTAAATTTCATTAAAGAGACCATAGTTCCCAAAATGAAATATCGCTCATATTTCGAAGACCCCGCGTACGAATAATTTAGTGTTGTTTTACAAAAATACTTTAAAGCCTCCCAAATCAATATGATTAAATGTACTAAGAAATTAATTGATAATGACGAAACAAAGCAAATTATTCAAAACCATCATGAAGGGAAAACAAATCATCGCGAGATCGATAAAACTGAAAAACGCATAAAAAATAACTATTATTGGCCTAATCAACGTGCTTCTATCGAAACGTATATTAACGAATGCGAAACTTGTCAATTAACGAAATATGATAGGAAACCGCTGAAATTAGAACTAAACATCACACCTACAGCAAATAAACCCTTCCAAATCCTACATATCGACAGCATCTCTCTAGAAAATTGTAAATGTTTAACCTTAGTTGATTCGTTTTCTAAATATGCTCAGACGTACAAATTAAACTCTGCGCAATATATAGAAGTTGCCAATAATGTAATAAAATATTTCTCTCAGCACAGTATCCCAGAACAAATAATTTCAGACAATGGATTAGAATTTAAGAACTCTATAATTCGTGAACTTCTCGAGACACATAAAATTAAGATTCACTTTATTAGTTCCCAACACCCCGAATCCAACGGTCTTATAGAAAGATTTCACTCCACACTGATTGAGCACATCAGACTGCTCAATAACCAACAAAAATTCAAAAATGAACCCATAGAAATGAAAGTCAATTATGCTATACTAGCATATAATAATACTATACATTATGTCGCCAATCTAGCCCCATATGAAATAGTTACCGGTCACCTAGCCGCAGAATCCCTCTTTAATCTCGAGATAGAAAAACCACTCGTCAATAATTACATCTCTAATCACCGTGACAAAATGAAACTTTTGTATCAAAAGCTAAATGAACCAATTCAACAATCTAAAAAAAAATTATGAACAAAACTAACGAATCTCGAGAAGAATTGCCAAAAATTCCTGAAAAGGCACTCGTTAAAAACAAAGAAAAGCATTCAAAGACATCAAATAAATACAAACCAGAACAAATAACTCAGGTCAACGAAAATTTAAAAATCCGCTAGAATTAATCCCATGCACAGAAAACTACGGATAAAATACGACTATCTAACGTCAAAAGACCGAAAAGAAAAACTTATCATTTTAAAAATATTTCAGGTTCCTCATCCCAGGACAAGGGACAGAAATAAGAAATATTACGGAGAATTTGGACGTCTTACCAATAAACTTAGGACCCGCCAAACTTCAAAGAACCGAAAATGTTCGTACATTTTTATGACATAGAACAATTCTTCGTAGAATATGAGAATTTAATTATACAACATGCTGCTTCACCAGATGCCGTTGTTTTTACTAGCAAACTGCACCGCCCTATTAGCGTAACTTTTCAACCCCAGTTTTCAACAAAGTGCCCTTATATGAACTTACCCATAGAAAATGTGAGTGAGTGAGATCCCGTCGAAATTCGAAGGCTACAGATTTGGCATCACTACGCGCATTGCTTCCAGTGGAATATTAAGACGATCGCACGCATTCACCCTCTGTCCAGAAATGTTATTGAAGAAAAACATTGGTTTTATAGAAATCATACGCAATAAGAGAATACAAAAAATAGTGTTGAAAGGTCTCGGAAACCAGACGACCAGAGTATCATTTTAACAAAAAATCATGTAAATTGATGCAGTACATCTCTCTCACTCACTTGTTGAAACATCTGGCTTGGTGTTCTAAATATATAGAATAGCATTTTTTAGTATTCTGTACAAAACTATTAAAGAGCAAAGTTAGAGAGCTAGTTTACAAAATTTTAAAAAATTTAATTCACGTTAAGATGCACAATTTTCTTGACAAAAGTACATCAAATGAAGAAATTTTGAGTATAAGTTTAGTTCCGAGCCTGAAATTACTTTAAATAATAATGAACTGACTGATCATGTTGTTGACGTATATGACAATTCAAATATTACTGAAAATAGTAGCCAAGCTTGCAATGTTGATGTGCCTAATAATAGTAATTAAAATTTTTCTTGAGTAATCAATCCTCCAATACTCACTTAGATAGCATTAAGTACTTTTTATTATCAAAATTGTAGAGATTTTCAAAACTAAACAAGAGTCCCTGAAACTTAACGTGTTATCTAATAATTCCGATATAATTGCCCTTACTGAAACATGATTAAATAGTTCTGTGTAGAAACAAGAGTTTAATACCGATAGAATTCTTTTTACGAAAGATAGAGATCAGCAACTAACAGATAAAAACCAGGTGGTGGAGTATTACTAGAAGTAAAAAAGGACTACAAATACTTTGATATCGAGTTTTATAAAATAATTCATAATACATTTGCTCATTTTGTACCTACCAATGTCAACCCAAACTGAAAAAGCATTTCCTATTTGGTATAATCGACTGATTATCAGATTGATTAAAAGAAAGGAATTGTATTAAAAATATATATAGGAGATCTAAATCACCCTATTGACTTAATAAATATAAGAACATTAGGCAGATAATTAAAAATAAAATGCACATGCTGAATATTTGGCGAAGGTTGAACTCAACTTAAGGAATAATCCAAAATGTTTCTGGACATATGTTAAAAGTCTTAAAGATGTTGCAGGTTTTCAAGCTCAAATTAGTTTTAATAGTGTTTTGTACTCAGGCACTGTGTTTTTCGACTCAGTTTTTTTCCTCTGAGAAACCATTGCAATATCAGTCAGCGCCTAAATGTTATTTTTGTGGTTGTCTATTTTCAGATAGTGAGGTTCGAACTGACCTTAAAAAGTTGAAAGGAAACTTGGGAAAATTTGACCAGATGGAGTGCCAGGCTACGTTGTTAAGGGGTGTGGAGTTTTATTAATTAAGCCTTTAGTACACATACTTAACCTTAGTCTTAAAACATCGACTTGGCATAATGATTGGCGAATAAGTAAGGTATTGCCTGTTTTTAAAGGTGGACTCAAGCATGAAGTAATAAATCATCAGCCCATAATGATCGTTAATGTTGTGTTTTAAAATTTTCAAAATAGTCCTTTTTGAGAGAATTTATAAATCCTTTGCAACATGGCTCCCTGCCGAAAAAATCAACTCTGGCTAATCTAGTCACATTTTCGCAATTTATTTTTAAGGCCCTTAATAAGAAAAAGTCAAGTTGATAAAGTGCCCCATACTATTATCATTAGTTCATGCCAAATCTTGTAAATTTAATTTTATCATACTTAAGCGATAGAAAAAAATGGAAATAAAAGGTGCGAAATCTAAGCTGAATAAAAGGACTTCTGGTGTCCCTCAAGGTCTAACCTGAGGGCTTTATTATTCTTAGTTACATGTATCAGGTTGTTAAATTATCTAACTCTCTGTTGTTTGCTGATGATTTTAAACTTTTTTCTGAAATCAGTAATATTGATGATTGTAATAATTTACAGGATGATTTAACTAATATCATTGACTGGTGTAAGTCGAATGAATTTAACCTTAATGCTGAAACAATGGCCTGTTCATTAAATAAAAATGCTGGTAACAAGAAATACTTCATTGATGAAGTTCCACTCAAACTTCTAGTCAAAAAAATTTCAGAATTACTTTTGATAGGACTTAAAACTTTTCTGAACATATAATAAACAAATTAAAGGCTCATAAGGTCATGGGATTCATCATCAGTTCAACTAAATCATTTAGTATACATGTTTGTTTGCGCTAGTTCTATAGCCTAGTACTGCCCAAATTAGAATATAGAAGTTTAATTTGTTCGCCACAATATGAGGTTTGGATTAAAAGTGTTGAACATGTACAAAGAAAATTTTTAAAATATATGCTTTTAGGAGATTTAGTTATTATCCTGAAAACGGATAAAATAATTTTAATTTATTAAATCTATTTCATAGACTGTCCCTTGAAAATAGACGTATAAAACCTTAATATATAATATGTTTATAATACTAACTAATAGAATTCTATTAGAAGAAGACAGAGAGGACAATCAATTGATTGTCCTCATCTGTCTCAACTTCCATTTCTAATTAATCGATCTAGTGCCAGTCATAATATTACGTTTTATTTGGGCTTCCCAAGAAGTAACATCTGCAAGAATTTGCCTGTTTTTAGATTGTTTAATTATCACAACATTAGTGACTTAGAATTAGACAATATAAGTTTAAGTAGGTTTAATAATATCATAGAACAGAAACTTTGCTACTGAGGTTCAGGCATTATTTATGTTTTGTAGATATATATATATATATATATATATATATATATATATATATATATATATATATATATATATATATATATATATATATATATATATATATATATATATATATATATATATATATATATATATATATATATATTATTTCGATGCTTGTAGAGTAAACAACGTGTATATCGGTGCTCCGCATTTATTTCAAAATATTTGGGTTTATTTATATAGTGAATCTCAAAGTTTTAGTTTTGTGTCGAAAATCTATTGTGAAAAGCATTTTCATAACCCCTATTTATTGTGATTATATCTGTTTGTAAAAAGTGTGTACCACTGCGATAGAGTGGCTGTCAAACATACTCGGTCCCGTAACGCCTCCGCGTCAATTCAAATGGATGAAGAAGATGGAAATACTAATAAATAAGGTCTGCAGCAGTTTTGTGCAACAACTAGAGAAAAATTTTAACGAGAAAATTGAAAAATTAGATCAAAGGCTATCTCAGGTATGCGATTCATTTAATACTTTAGGCAAAAGTATGGCACAGTGTAAGGAAGCTATATCTGTACTAGAGGATAAGGTCGATTCCTTGGAGCAAAACAGTAACCGCAACCGCATCAGGGTTTGTGGTATACCCGACAGCATCAGGGTCTGTGGTATACTCGAGTCTGATGAAAATCTCATTAATTCCCTTATCACGTTTATTTATGAGAACTTTAGGGTTCCTTGCAGTTCGAGTGATTTAGATTTTGTCTTCAGAACAGGCAAAGAAGACCATGACCGACCCCGAGCTATTATTGCTAATTTTGTCTGTAGTAGCAAGAAACATGAAGTCTTGAGTGCGCGGAAAGTGTTAAAGGGTTCTCCGTTTTCGGTGTTTGAAAATTTGACAGCTAGAAGATACGAATTACTTACTGCCGCAAGAAAGAAATACGGCAATAATAAAGTATGGTCCAGTGGTGGAAAAAATCCATGTTTCATCCTAGATTTAATAAAAATATTATAATAAAGTCCAAGTCCGAATTATATAATCTTGGACCACAAGTTTATCAACATGGTGCGACTAGACTTATTGCTGCTCTCTACATTTAAGAATCGAAACACTTTTTTTCTTCTCTCACAATATTATTTTTTTATTTGTTTTTGTGGAATTACCTTTGGGAATTTTATTTTTTTTTTACTGAGCTCTTTAAGAATGTATATCTTATCTTAAAATTTATTTTATTACTGAGCTAAATATTTTACGATATATGAGCTGCTACGGATAAATATTTGGTTGTTTTTAGAACGATATAGGCTTACTGTTTATCGTTCCTACAATGTTGCATTGATATTAATAGTGGTTTAATTTTTATAGGACACGCATGTATAGTTATATTTCAACTGAATATTGAAAATTATTTTTGATAGCTAATTTACATATTTGGATTTTCTTATTACATATTATTATTTTTGTTTCTTTGTGCATTACCGCAGATACTAATTCTATTTTTTATACATTTACAAATGGTTATCTAGGTATTTTTTTTTTAGTATAATTCACATAATTTAATTACGATAACGTTGGTTCAAGCAGTTGCGGGGCATTGATGCTGCAATAAATCGTGTTTATGCCTTGTAATAGAGATAGTAATTTTACATTATGTCATCTCAACGTTAAATCCCAATATTTCTAGCTCATCATTGTCCGTATCCGGTTTTAAATTGGTGAGGAAGGATAGGGACGGCAGAGGAGGAGGTGTAGTGTCTTACATAAGAAAAGAATATTCATTTAAATTAATCGATATGCCTCCTTCTACTAGTGCCTTAGCACAGTTATGGGTATCCTTGAGGATTAACGGTAAAAATATTTGTTTCGGCACCCTTTACCGACCACCCCATTAAAATCTTAAGCAATGCTTAGGTGATCTGGAAACTTCTCTCACTATGGTGTATCCAACCCATGATTTGATTTTATTTGGTGCTGATTTTAATGTTAATTTTGTTTTGAATAATAATAGTGTTCAATATATGAAGAACCTATTAACTAAGTATAATCTTAACCAGATTGTCAAAGCACCTAAGAGTATAGCCAACAATAGTGCCACGTCTTCAATGGGGTTGGTTAGCAATTCTGAAGTGGTTTCTGTGGATGATATCTCTGATCACTGTCTTGTTTCGTGTGATGTCAATGTAAAAAAGCAACCCGTTCAAATAAAGTATAGAACTTATAGGGATTATAAAAGCTTTAATTATGAGCTATTCTTAGCTGATTTACATAATACTAGGTTCAATGAGCTGTATTCTATGAATATTATAGATGAAATGGTAAATTTTTTTAATGAATCCGTTATTAATCTTTTTAATAAACATGCACCATATAGAACATCTTCGCAGCGAAGCAGTGTGTCAGTGTATCATCGTTCCACAGACAACTTACAGAGTTTGTTAAATATTTGTAAAATTTGTATCTGTACTGAGCACAGGGATCGCGGTATTTATTGTTTACAGATATTTCTCTTTCTTGTGTTGGTTTTGTTTGATTTTTATTTCTTTTTTATTATATAAATTTGTTTTAAATACTTACTACCTTTCAGGATTCTCTCAGGCTTGACTTAATTGGTGTCTTTGTTGATTGTTTGAATATCACTTTTAAATTCTTATAAGAATTATGTTTATAATTTTTATTTTTTGTTTATACTTGATACTCTTGTTCAATTCTCTATATAATGGGTGGTTAAATGAGTAGCGTTGCTAGATCTCGCCACCACATTATACCATTTATTTAAAATTGTATGTACAAAATCTAATTTTGATGATTATCATAAACAGTTTCATCGTTTAATCAAAATCAGATGAGATTCGCATAACTCCGTTCAAATTTAAGTATACTTGTGAAATTAACTCAGATTTTTAATTTTTTAGGAAATCACAAACTTCAGGTTTGTTGCAACGATATTAAACACAACTTGAAAATTTCGCCAATATTATTTTTAACAAGATGAAACATTTCCGAAGAAAATATGCTCATTAAAAAAGTTTCATTTGAAGTGCAAAATTATAAAATTGTTATTAAATAACTGTACACATTATTTGACAAACCTGAAATCCTATACTAAGATAATCGCGGATACCCATGGAAAAAACAAATGAGCGTTAGAAGTAAAAATTATGACAGTTCGGTGGCGTTAAAATTTCATTCTAGAAGAACAATTATATTATTACATATTAACTTTATTTGATTTAAAATTCCTCCTCCAAGACATTAACGCTTGACGAGAAGGCAGAATTAGTTTTGTTATGTGGGGATAATTATAAAACAGTGCGTGACGCAGCAGATATTTTCAGTGAACGACATCCAGACAAACAAGTTCACTACTCAACTATAAGTAGAACTTTAATAAACTTCAAACAGAGAGGATCTTTAGACTACAAATATAAAAATGAACGTGCCAAAACTGTTTGTACTGAAGAAAATCAATTAGCGGTACTTCAGTCAGTTGTTGAAAACCCTAGAAGATCCACCCAGGAAATTTCTGCTTACACGGGTATTAAAAAAAGCTCTGTTAAGAGCATTCTCAAGAAAAACTGATGCTTATAGGCCAATATGGATTCAAGGACAAATAGAAGATCAGCGTGATTTTCATAGACACATTCTCTTTGGGGATGAATCTACGTTCATAACAAATGGTACTGTCACTTCCCAAAATTGTAGGTGGTGGTCGGATGCAAATCCAAATTTTGTTATTGACAATAGAAACCAGTATTACCAAAAGACAAACGTGTGGTGCGATATTATCAACGAAAAATTATTGGGTCCGTTTTTTTTTTCGCCGAAACCTAACTAGTGATACCTATTTACAGTTTCTGGAAAACGATTTTTTGGACAATATAAGCTTACAAGAACGGTATAAATTATGGTTTGTACATGATGGATGTTCCGCTCATTATACTAGAAATGTTTCTGAATGGTTAAATGGGAAATTTGGTACTAAATGGTTAGGACGAAATACCGATCCACGGTGGCCTCCTCGTTCCCCAGATCTTACCCCACTAGATTTTTTTTATGGGGATACTTAAAGCTGATATATATATATATATATATATATATATATATATATATATATATATATATATATATATATATATATATATATATATATATATATATATATATATATATATATATATATATATATATATATATATATATATATATATATATATATATATATATATATATATATATATATATATATATATATATATATATATATATATATATATATATATATATATATATATATATATATATATATATATATATAGATGGCGGAATAAAAAAAATAACGTAAAAAAATCTTCTTATTCAATTGACTGTAAATTTTGGAGAAAAATTAAATATGATATAAAGATATACTGGTGCGAATTCAACATAACAAAATCGCGGTGTGGGTCAATGTAAAAACTACTTATTGAATTAATTTTAAATTAAGCCCAAAATCAAATGTGGCATAGGTAACAAATCGCGATGTGGGTCAATGTAAAAACTACTTATTGGATTAATTTTAAATTATTCCTAAAATCAAATGTGGCTTAGGTACAAACTGGTAAAATATTGATAGGGTTCCAATATACTGGAACAAAATGGCGTCCAATAAAAATGTTTGAAAATACAGTATGTATGTGTTGCTAAATAGCTATTGAACTAAACTGATTTTTACTTCATTATTCCTAATAAAAGGAAATATTCATAATGAGGAAAGTTCTGTCTAAAGGAAATTTAACGAGTTTTTTAATTTTGTGATCTGCAGTATTTTTGTTACCATACAGATGCTATGTATTCGGCGTTATAGTAGGATAACTCTGAACAATTCTGCGCCTCACATACAGGGTGGTCTAACAGTGCATTCAAGTCCAATAGCTCGACTATTGTGGGGATTAGAAAAAAAATATGCGAAACTGGTAGAGACCGCTGAGAGCTACAATCTAAAATTATTTTAGATTATACAGGTAAGATAAAAGTATTGTAATAGTATTGTTTCAGGGTCCCTAGATGCCGAAAAACATCTTTTCTTAATTTCGTCGGTCTGTCTGTCAGGCTGTCTGTAAGTCTACAGCTAAAAACTACTTATCCGATTGACTTCAAATGTTGGTCAAATATTAAGAGTCACATGAGAATAACATGGCAGAATAAAATGGCGGTCTATTAAAATAAAGAAAGAAAATGACTTAAAAACCGCTTATCCAATTTCCCCAAATTTTGCAGAATGTGGGGTACATATCCAAGAAGGAGAAATAAAATATCGACCTAATAAAATTTTAAGAAATTGTTACTAAAAACTGCTGTTCCAATTTACCTTAACCATTGCACAAGAATCAAGTTTAATATAGGGATAAAATGGAAAATTTTTGGGGTGGAGCCTTGATAGTTAACAAAAATGACCGCCTAATTAAATGTATCAGTAACATAAAAAGTACGTATACAATAGAGTTGAAATTTTACACAAAAATAAAGTGTAAAACAAGGATGAACTTGATAAAATAGCTGCTAAATGAAATGTTTAAAAAAGTCGGTAATATTCTATTTCTTTTTTCTAAAATAGAAGAAAAAATCTTCTATTTATGGAGAAAAATATTAAAAGTTTTCGTTAATTTTTTTGTCGGCCATATACATAAACTTGAAAGAAATGCAAAATAATTAAAATTAAAAAATGTTGACAACAAATAAAAGCATAATTAAAAAACGGTATGTGTATATGAAAAAACAGTAGGAAATATATTGAAAATGAATATGTAGAAAAATAAATTTTAAAAAATCGTGTAATTCTGTTTTACCCGGGATATCCCTCGTAACAAATTCTACCACACATAGATAACAGTTTATATTGGCAATAATTTAATAGATATTGTATAAATTCTACTTATAATCTCTTATAAGTTAAGTCCTGGTTATTTGGGTACAAAAATAGGAAAACCCTTTTAACAGAACTGTCCTCGTAATAAAGAAAATAGGCACATATTGATATTTATACAGTGTGTTATCTTACTACCAAATAACTATAAGGATATATCTTAGTCTTATCGAGAAATTCGTCATTTCGCGAAGAGCTTAGTCAGTGCGTTAAGCATCGGCATATTGAGTAGAAACATAAAGTTGCATCGTCTGGCTGGGCTCTACTTAAAAAGTCCAAACCGTTCGTACACGTCACGTATTATGTATTACACAATCTGCCTAAATTAAAGACTTGTAGGTTCATGGAGTGCCCAAGAAAAAGGGAATTTTGTGTTTATATGATATACAGCGTGGTCCAACAGTGCGTTCAAATCTAATAGCTCGGTTGTTGTGAGAATTAGAAAACATTGTACGAAAGTTGTAAGGACTGCTGAGAGCTATAACCTAAAATTATTTTCGATTATGCAGGGTTGAGGATACGTTTGCCACAAACCAAATTTACATTTTTTTAAATGGAACACGCTATATACTGTTTTATTTTCAGATTCTTCCCATTTTGGCCATTCACCCAATATAGGGTTTGTGGGGACTAATACATAGTCATTCAAGATTTATGGCCACTTTTCGATATTATAAGACGTATCTTTGACGGCTTGTATTTTTTTTAAGGTTAGCATAAATCATTTTAGCATGGTAAAAACTTCCAAATGTGGTCTTCTTTTAACTGCGGTTCTTTAGCATTCTTTGATAACGGTATACAGGGTAAATAAAAATCCTAGTTGCAAATTTTATCAATTAATTTAAATAGCACCAGGGCGTAAATTATTATATTTTCAGATTCCTCTCTTATTAGCTATTGATTTAGTATAGGGTTTGTGTGATCTATACAGAGTTGTTCAAGATTTATGGCAACTTTTCAAAAAACATGAGAGGTGAACATCTCAATTTATTACAGGAAAATATTGCAAAGTGTTCTTCTTTCAAGATAACTTTTTTTTTAATTTATTCATACTAGCATGCATGGGTCGAAAAAGTTGAAAATTTCAAAAAATATAAAATTATGTGTTAGGAGCAAGTTAATGCAATTGCCAAACAAAAATCTTTTTTGGCATTTTCGCAACTGAAAAAAAAATATCCAACTTTAAATTAGGCAAATGATCTCAATATGTAGATAGATTGCTTGTCAATCAAAACACAATGAATGCAATTGTTTGTTAGTCTTGAATATATCGCGAAAAGTATCCGAGAAGCGCTTTTGAAAGATCATAGAACGGTTTGATGAGACGGGAAATGTAGAATACACAAAAACTGATCGAGTCAAAACTGTTTTAAACTAGTTATGGACTAGAATGGACAACTTGACAGCTAGTTCAAACTAATTGTTAAGTTGTCCACCCTAGAGCAATTAGAACGTAAAAATAAAAAAAATAAAACAATAAAAACAATACTAAGTAATAAAGCATATAAAACAGTAAAAACTACTTAATTAGATGTTCGAAACACCTACTGTTCTGTACGACACAAATAATTATCAAAAGATAGGCTAACATTTCTTAATGTATTAAAATTAATTTCATTAAATACACTTCGGATTCTTACCTTCATATTTTCTTTTGCTAAGAAATCTGTTTAAACCAGTGGTGTCCCGTCGTTCTTTAAATAATATGGCACTCCTTTTTAACTATACGCACTTCAGATAATTAAAAAATGTGACTATGCTTAATGAACCTTTATCTATATTTGTCTGTTTTCTTTTTTTTTATTTTGATTTTTCTTGATCGATTTACCTATAAATATATTTTTTCTACTGCCTACGTCCACTATTATTGGACCACCCAGTATAGTGATACACGATTTACAAGTCCAGATTTTACAAGGGCAGCCAGCATCAGATCCATTGAACAAGATTTATCAAAATTTTAATTTATGCAGTTCGACTTTGGGCTACTCGGGTATGCCAAAAGTGTCCGTCTGTCTCCGTTTGTCATATTACTTTATACAGGGGCCGTCATTGTGAAGTACTATTCAGGGCGTTTCCTAATTGCGTGCTGATTTTAAAGAGGGCGTTTTTATGTCCTAAAAGTCTTAACTTTTGAAATGCAGGATGGTAAAGTTTAAAAAGAAAACATTTTTTTTCATCCCAATTCTGATGCTATTGTAGATAACTGTATGAAATTTGATACACGTCTTCTATGTATTAGGGAGCATACGGATTTACCCACGTTAATAACATATGCACGCCACTGGTAGAAATTCAAAAATTGATTGTTAATAAAAATGCCCTTTTATGTATAAAAGACGTGTATCAAATTTCACACAGTTATTTATCTATAATAGCATCAGAATTAAGATTGAAAAACTGTTTTTTTAAAACCCTGTATCTCCAAAGCTAAGACTTTTAGGTTCATATTAAACTTTTTTCTTAAAAAGGTCCAAGAATCACCCCCTTTAACATTAGCACGCAATTAGGACACGCCCTGTATAGTACTTCACAATGACGCCCCCTGTACAAAGTAATATGATAGACGGAGACAAACGGTCACTCTTGGCATACCCGAACAGCCCAAAGTCGAACTGCATAAGTTAAAATGTTGATAAATATTGTTCACTGGAATCAGTGCTGGCTCCCCTACTATAACTACATTGATGTGTTAATTTTGGAAAAATATGAGTTCTGTAGTTTTTCAAATATTAATTGCAATATTAGATATTTTTTGACATCCGGTATTGAACAGAAAATTAATTATTTTAAGCAGTTTATTGACAGCTACTTTATGAACAATTTTACAAAATATATGAAAAAAAAGTAAGCCATTTTTGAGGTTGACGGCGGTGATTCTAATGGTTCGATTCCTTCTAAATCGTTGTCTTCCTCTGAAAATGATGAGGTTTCGTCGTCACTACTTGAAGATCCCATGTGTGATAACTAAATCAGCAATAATCGTTTCAGTTTTGCCATTTACTTCCCAGTATTTATCTTCAATAGAACGAACATGCTTAACATACGATTTCCAATTTTCAGCCGATATTGAGTCAATCGCTTCTAAAGTTATTTTATTTAAATCTTTAATTGAAAGTTCATCGGTGTTGCGCTCTCGAATATATTTTTTTACTCCTGCCCATGCAAGTTCAATAGGGTTGAGGTAGCACATGTATGGAGTCAGCCTTAAAGGTGTATTACCGAGGTTACATAAAAGACCGTCAATTTTATACTTTTTTTCTCTAGGCTTGTTGGCTGATATTACTTCATATAATTGATATTTTCTCCATGTTGGATCGCATACAAGATTGTTCCATTTAAGCCACGATATCACATGAGATTTTGTAGAGTATTTAGTTAGCACTTTATCTTCTACTTGAGAATGATAAGACGCATTATCCATTACCACGAGTGATTTGGGAGGAATGTTAGGTAGAAGCTTCTCGAGCAACCACTTTTCAAAATTATCTCTATTCATCTGTCTTTGATAGTCTCCAGTTGTTAGTCCCGAGCGAAAAAGTAAAGCAGCACCTGGAACAAACCCGGCTTTTGAACTAGCATGAACTATAATAAAGCGACTACTAGAGTGGATTCCCTGAACAACAAAATTTTTCATTTCATTTCGCCGATCAGTTTACAGTTATGTTGACCATGATTATTTCTCAAGAAATAAATTTATTTATTATTATTATGTTCTCATCAGTCGTAAAGAACATAATGACAATTTACTTTTACCAATGCATTATCTTGGAAAGCAAATGATAAAATTAATAAAGCAGGATTATTAAAGGTCTGCACAACAAAATACAAACAACGAAGAGCACAACAGATATATTTTAATATTGGGATTACCTATAAATACAAATTGAGACAAATATTTCTCCACCCACGGGATGTCGCAAGAACCTTTGGCGCAAAACTGAGTAAACGCAATATGGACTCGGATGTATGCAAACGTAAAAATTAAATTATTCTAAGAAATTCGTCGGCTCTTTTTAGGAAGCGACTGCTGCAGTGTTGTCAATTTTCGGATGTCACAACTAATTTTTAATCAAATAAATATATACCTCTTTTTTAGTGGATGTCACAAAGTAGTATATCTAAAATTCCTATTGTGTATAAAATATACAGAAATTGCCGGATGTATATGTATATTTTTCTGTATAAAATTTTTACAACACATACCTTATTACATCCATTAACAATAGGTACCCCCAGGTGGCAGGAACATTAACAAAAGTATGAGTTGACTTTCAACGTGAACAAAATTTGACGGCGTTGTACAGGGGGTCCTAGATAAGTAGGAGAAATTAAAAAAATTAAAAACATTCTATTCCTGACCCAAAACCCTATCTTTCGTTATAAATATGTCCTATACCTATTTGTCATAGTTTCCGAGATTTTGACATTTTTGTATTTATTATTTGGTTTTCAATGGCAATCGCCTTAGAATTTGCTTTATTATCGAATTTATAGAATTTTCCGAGGAATCCAAGAATGTAATAATATACAGGGTGTTCCATTTAAAATAACAAAGTTGATATCAGAGGGACACTTTTGTATTTCAACTTTTTCTCTGTTATTAAAAATAAAGGAATTAAGGGGTTGGCAACAGAACAGAAAAAGAAGTCCTACAATCACTTGATTAAATGTTCAATATGACCACCATTTCTTTCAACACACACTTGTAGCCGATTCACAAAGGAATTGTTAACTCTATTCAGCATCGCGGCATTGATATTTGTACATGCATTTCTAATTCTCATTTTCATATTCTCTATGGTAGTGGGTGGCGTTTGGTAAACTTGCTCTTTAACAAAACCCCACAAGAAAAAATCTAGTTTTGTGAGGTCCGGAGACCTTGCCGGCCATGATACTGAACCTCCCCTACCAATCCATTTATATTCACAATTCGCGTCTAAAAATTGCCTCACCTGCCTGCTAAATTGTGCCGGAGCGCCATCTAGTTGGAACCACATCCGCCTCACTAGATTCAAAGGTAATTCGTCAATCCACTCCCGCAAACTATTTTGCAGTAAATTTAGGAAAGTGTCTCCATTAACTCTATTTTCAAAAAAATAAGGTCCAATGATACGGTTACCGATTATACCAGCCCATACATTAAGAGACCATCTATGCTGGTGATCCAAGGGGATAATGAATCTGGGGTTTTCAGAACTATAATAGCGGAAATTATGTCGGTTGACGTATCCATTTTTATGAAATGTCGCTTCGTCAGTAAATAAAATGTTATTGAAAAAATCATGTTCTTCTCTATTTTTTGCTAATGCCCAAGTACAAAATTCAAGTCTTCGATTGAAATCGTGTTGATCCAGCTCTTGTACCAGTTGAATATGGTATGGGTGAAATTTATGTTTTCTAATTATTCTATTTGCCGCAGATTTAGCAAAACCTCTCTCCTTTTCTAATTGCCTACATGAAATACGAGGATTTTCAATTAAAGTTTGCATAACAAGATATTCAGTTTCTTCATTTGGGGCTCTTTTCTGCCTTTCCAATTTTTGTTCGTAATCGACACATCCAGTTCTTTCAAGTCGTTCTTTGAGTCTGACAAATGATACCTCATGAGGATGACGTTCGGCATTGCTAAACCGTTGCGCATAAACTCTACTTGCTAAAAAACAATTTTGATCACTTGCGCCCAAAACATAAATCATGTTAATCAATTCTTCTCTAGAAAACAATTTGAACACCGTTACTACACAAATACAAGAGTTTGACATTTCGCCATGACAACATTTTCCCCGTTTTCATTTGTTTTTACTTTAGGATTGTCTAAGGCATCTTCGTACATTAAGTTCTAACCAAATGTTGACACTACCTACGCTTTTATAATAGTCAAAATAGTAAATATTTAAGAATAGTTGGTAAAATATCTGTTCTAAGTCTTTAGGTCGCGATTCTTAGCACAATATTATGAGCTGAATTTTTAATTTTGAGTCACTTGTAACTAAGGCGATTGCCATTGAAAACCAAATAATAAATACAAAAATGTCAAAATCTCGGAAACTATGACAAATAGGTATAGGACATATTTATAACGAAAGATAGGGTTTTGAGTCACGAATAGTCTAAAATATTAAAATACTATACATTCCATTTAAAAAAATGAAGATATGATGTTTTTAATTTTTTTAATTTCTCCTACTTATCTAGGACCCCCTGTACAACGCCGACAAATTTTGTTCACGTTGAAAGTTAACCCATACTTTTGTTAATGTTCCTGCCAAAAATCATAATCCTATATCAAAAAGCCAACGGCCCACGTCGTTTGAAAAAAGGCACTGCAATTCATAATTTTTTACAAAATGGCGGATATTAGAAAAACTATCAGATTTAGACATAGGACATGTTATACAAAAAATGTGTAGAATCACGAGCAGAATCTAAATATGCAAAGATATACAGGGTGTGCCATAAGGAAAAACACAACTTTGCTTCGCTACAGATTTTTGAGACACCCTGTATAAATGAAAATAATTTTAGGTTATGTAGCCCGTATTGTTCTACAACTTTTGCGTTTGAACTTTTTTTATATCGATATCCGTTATCACTATATCAACCGAGAGCGCACTATTGGGACACCCTGTATATATATATATATATATATATATATATATATATATATATATATATATATATATAAATATAAAGTGCTGGCATATATATTTATATTGGTAATTCGGAGTCGAAAATATTAGAAACGACTTCAGTTTAATAGAAAAATGGCTAATTATTTGTAAACTAACATTAAATATCGACAAAACATGATGTTAATTTGTAATAATTAATAATAATCTCGAACTCAAATATAGTTCTTTAGAAAATACTTAGACTTTTATGTTGACGAAAAACTGCAATGGAATGCACAATTAAATCCTTTACCCGGAACTTTCCTCGTTATGAGTATTTCCTTTTATTAGGGATAGTGAAGTGTGATCCAATTTATTTCAGTAGATATTCATTTAGAAACACATATATATTGTCTTTTCAAATATTTTTATTGGGCCACATTTTGTTCCACCATATTGAATTCGTATCAATATTTTACCTGTGCCACACTTAAATTTAGGACACAATTATAAAAATACCGGGCTTGATCCCTTTATTTTTATAGACGACCGAGAAAATTCGCAATATAATCCTATTGATCCTATAGATTGTTGGAAGAGAAAGCTCTCTCTAACGCATTGCGTTTTATGGCAGGGTTTTTATCAGTTTACTGTGTTTTCAACCATTTTTATTGGGTGCTATTTTATTCCATCATATTTAATTCCTAGCAATATTTTACCAGTTTCTTTCTACCTATGACACACTTGATTTTTAAACATAATTTAAAATAAATTAAATAAGTAGTTTTTATATCGGGACTTTTTGTTAGGTCATGTTGAATTCATACCAGTTTATTCTATTTTAACATTTAATTTTTCTGCAAAATTTAAAATCGTTTAAAGTTGGAAAACCGTTATATTACTATCAGGAAACTATTATTTTTCTAACTCAGATTATTATGCTCCCACGATTGGATGCCTTCGAGACAATTATGTGTAATTCACTCTTGGGCTGTTATTTAACATGAAGGTACAGCAGGAAGAATAATGCAAGATTTAATTTTAACGTTTTATGTTTTTTTACTTGCCAACTGCAATATCAAAAGCATGGTCATTTGGCTGGAGCACTATGCCAGCCAAAATAAAAATTAGACGTCAAATTTTTATTTTTTGTACCGTGTCTCACACACACATTTCTGCTGATTCGTTCCACCATCACGTCTAATTGTTACTTTGAAAGAAAAGAAAGTATACTCTGCAATCTTAAATAACTGTAAATGAAAAAAATACTTTAGTAGAGAAACTCAAACCCTTTTTTTTCTGCAAAATTTAAATTTTATTTGGCCGCCCTTTTGTTTCGCCATCTTAAATTCGTATCACAATTTTACCAGTTCATCTCTATATAAAACTTAATGCTTACACACAATTTGAAATTAATTTTATAAGTAGTTTTTTTCATGCTGATTTTTTAAATATTTTATTACGTCGCCATTTTGTTTTCCTATCTTGGATTCATACCAAAATATGACCAATCTATTCCTATGAAACACCTGAGTTTTGTGCAAAATTTGAGGTAAATTGGATAACGAATTTTCTTAGTAATAATTTTTTAACGTTTCACTAGCCGGCCATCATATTCTGGTAATTACCAAAATATTACCATTTCATCCTCATATAACACATAACTTTTTACTAAAATTTGAAGTCAGTCTGGTAAGTAATTTTTGAGCTATACCGCAGATAGACTGACAGACGGACCAAGGGAATTAATAAAACATTTTTTTTTGGCACCTGGGGGCGCTAAAACGTGAAGATATGTAAAACCTGTGAGGGTGATTTTTTTTACGATTACAAACATTTTATTTGGCCGCCATTTTGTTTCGCCATCTTGAATTAGTACCACAGTTTTACTACCTATACCACAATTAGTTATGGCATACAATTTGAAATTAATGCCGCGAACAGGCAGACAGACCGACGGAATAGAGAAAACATATTTTTCGGCATCTAGGGACCCTGAAACGTGAAGATCCGAAAACAAATTGGAGGGTGATTTTTTTACGATTACAATACTTCCCTTTTACGAGGGAAGTAAAAATTTCAGAGAGAAAATACTGGCTCCAAGGGGAGTTCTGCGGCGGCTATCTTATATTGACTGACTCTTCGGTTTAACGCCCTTAACTCTTTCAGGGGCAAGAATACTTAAAATATTTTTTCTCTATTTGGGCAAAATTTTTTTTTTTAATATTTTTGTTTTTTTTTTAATGAAACATGTTTGTGGGGGTAAAAAAAGGTCATATGTGTGTTTATTTTTTATTTATATAACTCATTAAACATATTAATGCTAATAAACAAATGGTGCCATAAATGTACCAGTGCCCGGTAGCTACTTATTTTTATGAAAGTCTTGGAAACAAGATTTATTTTTGGTTAAGCACAGAGGCACTTTACAAATGCTGCAAATCCATTCCGTTCTTACTTGGGATTGTGCCGTGCTACAGTTACTACAGCGACGGCGGGTACTGCGTTGGGGTTGATGAGCTGAACCTTCAAACCTCACTTCGTCAGGTACATATGGTTTATTTTTTTTTATGGCTATTGGTTCAGTTACTTCTGAAAGTGGCCTCTTAATTCCATATACCAACTGTTGTGCAACAAGACCTTGTACTACACTTCTTCTAAATTCTTTCATTGAAAGCGATGAAACATGTAAATTTTTGAATAATATGAAGGCATTGACTACAGAGGCGTCCAAAAAGTAAAAAAAAATTCGGTGCCACCATTTATGGCTTTTGCGATCTATCTTGTAAGTTGACAAGTTTTGGTCAAACTTGTCAACGAAATTCATATTTGCATTGTAATCGGCAAGGGCTTGTGGACAGGGTACCTTAGTAATTGTTCCATCTCTTTCTTTTCGGTTAACCTCAATCATATTTGGATCATGGAAGTTGGACAACAGATGAACAGACCTTTTATCTTTCCATTTAATAGCAGATAAACCAGAATTACTGGTAAACCACTGCACCTGGCCCCTTTTCATACTTCTATCTACTTTAAAAGTTGGAAGATATCGCCTTGAAGAATTAACAGTTCCACAAAATATCTTTGAGCTGTAACTATTGAAGAAGTTATCAAAATAGAGTATATGATTTTTACTTTCCAATCCTTCACATAACTGAGTTACGACTCTGGCACCTAAGTTTTTTTCAGCATCATTGCTAGATTTTCCAGTATATATATCAAATTTAAGGCAGTACCCATCTTTATTGGCTAGGATCCACACTTTATATCCACGTTTTTTGGGTTTTTCCGGCATGTATTGTTTGAGAGTACTTCGGCCTTTAAATTTAATCATTGACTCGTCTATAGCCACCTCACAACTTGGCAACATGCATTGTTCAAATTTCTCCGACAAGGTATTTAATAATGGCCTGATTTTATATAATTTATCATAATTAGCATCTCCTTTATTTGGCATAAGTGAGTTATCATTCAAATGAATATTGCTAAGCAACCAACTAAACCTCTTTACTGTCATAAGGTTACCCACATATGGATCGTGAAGATCTGGAGCACTGGACCAATGATCGCGATAACTTGGAAGGCGTTTTATGCCCATAAGTAAATTCAACCCAAGAAATGTTTTCATTTCACAAAGATCCGTTTGTTTATGCTGGCTGAATGTTTGCTGTGCATATAAATTTGTACCAAATACAATACTTTCTATGAAATTGTCGGAAAAAAATAATTGAAATAATTTATAGGGTGTTGGATCTATCATATTTGTTACAACGTTAGCTAAGCCAGACCGTGCAGTAAAAGCTGTAGGCGAAATAGGAGTGTCTATATTGGACCAAATTGGAGCAGGTCTTGATACCGGTTTTAATCTCCTAGCAATGGTAGCTAGTGGTATGTCATCCTCGGAGTCGCTGCTTGAAGACAATATTACATTATCCTCATTAGTTTCTATAACATCTTGGTCATCATTAGCTATATTACTTACTAACGATTCCGAATCAGAAGGAATTTCTGCTGCGTTTATGGGATCCTCTTCCAGTTCTGCATAAATATTTTCGATTTCTTCATCTAAATCACTTTTCTTCCAACCCACTAACTTAAATGACAAGTCGGACATCTTGATGCTGAAAAAAAAACTCACAACATCAGAAATAAAGCAGAATACCCTATCCTACCCTTTTTACCATTTCCCCTTATTTTCCAGTCAAACATCAAATAGGTGTTATAATTAAAATATGCATGTCTAAAAACCCATAAAAAGACATATTACTCGATTTTTTAAATACATTTTCATTTTAACCCCTCCCTTATTTATCTTTAGTAATTATTTTTCGGTAAAACGTCAAACAGGTGCTATAATTGAAATTCGCATGCCCAAAAACCCATAAAAAGGCAGTTTACTCGATTTTTATAAAAGAAATGGAAAATGCGCGAAGGTACAAATAATGTACCACCTAAAAATCCAATATTACGAACCCATTTTTCTAAATATTTAATATCTAGCATAAAAGCACAACTCACAAGACACTCTTAAACAATTTACGTAATATTTTAATAAGAAAATACTTACATTTTTACTATTTTATAGCACCACAGTTCGATCACCTTGTTCGAGCACAAACATAACCTAAATTTATTAAAAAGAGCGGGATAATATTCGGCCGCATGGTCCGCCTGCTATACGCTGCTTCACAGAACAGTTTAAATACGTTCTACATATGTGGTACAACGTCTAAACCACGGACCACTATCAGAAACAAAAGTATTAAGGTGGTGCTAAATATGTACCGTCGCCTAAATGAAGCGTAAAATAAGGTGGTCCATTTTAGATACCAGTGCCCCTGAAAGAGTTAAGATGCTGTGACTATATGAAGTATGACTATCTTATATCATTCCAAAACACATAGTTATACTCTGTGTACTATTCTCATTGTCACTTATAATATCTCGACCTTTTGTGGGTGCTACTTATCTAGTTAACCCAATAAAAATATCGCAACACAGGGCAATTAAGAACATATTATGTAACCTTCCTTATAGATGCACGGCTTTCATTTATATTTGACACATAGGTACAGCTTTAACTATACGAGATACAAAAAATGTTTTAAATACAAATATTAAGTATTTCTAAAAATTATTAAAAAGTAGAAAAAATTGCATAATCTATATATTTTAAATGGTAAATCCTGTATATTGTTATTTAATTAAATTGGTCTTTTCATATCGATTATGAATATACCAGGTTTAATACCTTTATCTTTAAAGACATCCGAGATGTAATGCGTTAGAGAAAGAGAGAACATTCTCTTCTAAATGTAGAATCAACCGGAATACATTGCCACTTATGGAGCAGTTTTTGTCAATTTTCTGAGCATTCTTTAAAGATAAGCGTCCCAAACCTGGAATATTTATAATAATCGGTAAGAAAGGATCCATGTAATGAAATAATAACATCCAGGTTGTACCATGTAAAAAATACAGGTTATGTATTTTTTTCTAATTTTTCAACAATTTTTAGAAATATTTTATACTTTTAGAAGATAATAGAGGAAAAATCCTACAATTTTTGTATTTAAGGTTTGTTTTTGTATCTCCTATAGTTAAAGCTTGTACAAGTATTAAGCATAGTTGTAAATTCGTCAAGGAAAAAATGGACATTCATCATTCAATCATAAAAATTCCTTTACATTCATTATTGCAACACCACCAAAACGGTATAGCTAGAAACGGCCTAGAAAATTTTCTATAGCACGAAAAAATAGTATCCAGTTTAGGGAAACTTTTATTTATAACAGCATTTTCTCTAGCATAAATTCATTGAATCTAGGATCTTTTAATAAAAAAATAAAACTACATTTTAAATAGCTTTTATGATATTTATTAAGAATAAATATCAATTAAACAAATGATACTTAAAATCAGTAACACGATGTTCTTCTCCTAATTCATGAGAACCGTGCCATCTGTTCCTCGTATATATGTACATGTAATGATATTTGTAATTTAACTTCTGTGGTTTGTTTTCTGACAGTATGTACCATGTACCTACTGTTAATACTATTATGTCATGTAAAGTAGCTATAAAAATAGTATAAGCCCATATGAAAGGTTTTTTTCGGGAATTGAAAATAAATATGTTTACAAAAGGGTAGTTTTTTGTGCCCATTCCACACGCATTTCAATGTGCATATATTAACAAGTGTAAATACTCTTGCATGTAACACATTTTGTACCGGCAATACTATTATTGTTGTTAAATATTGTATAATTGTTAAATATTGTTAAATGATGAAACTTGATTGTTGAAAAAGAGTATCTATAACTTTGGCATTGGAGTCTTGCGGTTCGTCTCGTCGAAGGCAGACCTCTGTGTTATTAACATAAGTGGTTCCACGTGTTCGGTTTTGCTGCTTTTTTTCGGGGGGAAACGAGAGACTCAACCGCTCAGAGTGGAAACTAACGACCCCGCAAGAAAGAGAGTAGACGATGTGAACGTGTGAGGCCTAGTTGTTCCTGCATTCTATCCCGTTTGTCTGCCGCAGTTCTACATAGAATATTAGCGTAATGGCCGCTATGTGGCGGGAGTAGGAGGGGTAACGGGACAGCTTGAAAGAAAAGGTCATCTCGTGAGACCAGTAGTACTCTCAAGGGGCATCTAGTGGAAACCAAGATGCATTTCAAAAATTAAAAAGGTTTTTGAAAGACTCGGGGTGTTCGGGAGCTAAGAGCTCGCCATCCGGACATCCTACCTATTGGGCTGGAGAATGGCGCTGAAAGTAAAAAAGTGGCAGCCGACTCCATTTTGAAAAAGAAAGAAAGAAAGAACTTTGGCATTTAATTTTTATTTTATATTTTTAGAAATTCCGGTAAAACCAATTAGTTTAGTGTATCTAAAGTCAATTGAGACAGCGGAAAATTTGGGGTACGCTCAATTTACTACACCACTGATATGGAATAAATTTATTTTTATTCAGTTGACAGGTCTCCGTACAAACAGCGGACCTTCATGGCACAGTCAACGTGGACTCATTATAAAATTGGTGGGCGGAGTATTAGAGTTAAGCACTTTGATTGGTTATATCCGTAATTCAATTGGTTAGATTTTTAGAGACGTTGATTTAACAAAAAATGCACAAAAAAGACATATTTTAAAATATTTGCGCCGCCTGCACTTGTTTAGAAATCTCGGGTCAGTGTCAACGTCATAGAATAAAAATTTCTTTTTATTCTAGTCAATGTTTTTACTTACCTTGTAAAAGGCAAGTATTGTAATCACGAAAAAATTACCCTTTTTCCAGATTTTTCTGATCTTTACGTTTCAGGGTCCCTAGATAAACATTTTTTCTCAATTGCGTCGGTCTGTCTGTCGAACTGTCTGTTCGCGGCATAGCTAAAAAACTACTTAACCGATTGACTTCAAATTTTAGTCAAAAATTAAGGATCATATCAGGATGACCCGGTAATATTCTGGTAAAAATCGAATATGGCAAAACAAAATGGCGGCGTATTGAAATGTTAAAAAAATATTACCAAAAAACTACTTACCCAATTTGCATAAAATTTTGCACAAAAACCAAGTATTATATAGAAAACAACTGATAAAATTTTGGTATTAATCCTAGATGGCAGAACAAAATGGCGGCTTAATAAAATATTTAAAAATTCAACATGAAAACGATACTTAACTTCATTTTCAAATTGTGTGCCATAACTAATTGTGGTATTATATAGAGAAGAATTGTGGTACCAATTCAAAATGGCAGAACAAAATTGTAGCCATTTGTAATCGTGAAAAAAATCAATTTCTCAGGTTTTAGATATGTTCAGGTTTTAGCTCCTCTAGATGCCAAAAAATATGTTTTATCAATTCCGTCAGTCTATCTGTCGGTTTGTCTGTCTGTCTGACAGTTTACGACATTGCTTAGAAACTACGCATCAGATTGACTTGAGATTTTAGTGAAAAATTAAGGGTCATATGGGGATGACCTGGTAATATTTTGGTTAAAATCCAATATGGCAAAACAAAATCGCGTCCTAGTAAAATGTTAGAAAAATTATTAAAAAACCAGTGATCCAACTTATCTCAAATTTTGTACAAAAATCAAGTATTATGTAGAAATAAACCAGTAAAAAACCGAAAAACATGTTTTCTCAATTTCGTCGGTCTGTCTGTCTGTCTGACTTCAAATATTGATCAAAAAATTAAGGATCATATAGGGATGACCTGGTAACATTTTGGTAAAAATCCAATGTCGAAACAAAATGGCTCCTTAGTGAAATGCTAAAAAAATTATTATTAAAAAACTACTTATTCCATTTATCTCAAATTTGGCAAAATAATCTAGTATTATGTTGGAATCAACTGGTAACATTTTGGTACGAATCCATGATGGCGGAACAAAATGGCGGCTTAATGAAATATTTAAAAATCCAGCCTGAAAAAACTACTTAATGGACTGATTTCAAATTGTTTGCCATAACTAACTGTGGTATAGAGATAAGCTACTCAAACTGTGGTTCTAATTCAAGATGGCGAAACAAAATTTTAAGGTTTTAGCTTCCCTAGATGCCAAAAAATATGTTTTATCAATTTCGTCGATCCGTCTACCTGTCTGTCAGTTCGTGGCAGAGCTTAAAAACTACTCATCAGAGTGATTGAAATATGCAATATGCAAATTCAAAAACCTCTCTGAACTTTAGCCACTATTTACCTCAACTCCTCAAAATCAAATAAGTTTTAAAATTGAAATATATATATATATATATATATATATATATATATATATATATATATATATATATATATACCCTCCAAAATGACATATTACCTGCTCGATCTTTAACGATACTTTCAAATTTTTATCCCCTTCTTTTTCCCCTCTGGGTAATTGTAAATATCTTATCAAGAAGGTTACAATTGGAATAATTTCTATACCCATAAACCCATAAAAATACGTTTTATGCGATTTATTTAGGTGGGAGATAGGGAGAATACATTTTTTTCCATTTAGCCTAGCTATTTCGCCACCAACCCCTGACCAGATCAAATAAAAAAAATAATTGAAAAAATTGTTAAATGCGAATAAATAATAAAAAGAAAGTACTAATAATTAATCTGTTTTACAAAAATAAGTTTAACTTTCTATCACGCCGCCCATGCTTCACAATGAAATCGCAGACTGTTGAGTGTTGACGGATATTTAGTTTTTATGTTGTCTCAATTGACTTTAGATACACTTTAATAGGATTAGAATTTTAGTGTTCTTTCATTATTTTTTTTACGAAATTCTAGAAAAATCTTACTTTAGGCCATGTACATACCAGACCAAACTGTTTACCACATCTGAGTCAGGGCTTAAGATAGAAGACTTGTTTCTCATTGTTTCTCATTTGAGAATTTGAAGAAATGAAATCATAATATATCAAAATATAAATAGGTGATTTTTCATTAAATTCATAGTGTAAGGGTTTTTACAGTTGCTAACAAAAATTTTGTCTTCTTTCAATGATCTTCCAATGATATTTTTAATGTATTTAGTTTACAGGGTAGGTAGTTATTAAGTAAAGAATATTTAGAGATTTGTTTTTGTTTTATTCACTTATAAATATGTTTTATTTTTATCACAAAGCTCAAGTAGAAATACACCAAAATAATATTCAAAAATGTATCAAATCGTAAATGATGCTACAAACGGTCATCAAAAGAAGAAAAATATGCGTTGAGTTTAATAAATAATGATAACAAATTTTTTTATAGTAATTTTGAAATGGTAAACTATTGTAATAATTATTTTATAAATATTGATATTAAAATGAAAAAAACATTAAAAACCCCAGAAAGCCCCCACTAGCTTAAAACCAATAATAATGCAAGTATACCTAAGACTAGTTACAGTGAATGAACACTTTAAAACAATAGTGCCCCAGGTACTTATTTATTTAATAGTAATTAACCCAATTTAACATAAAATATTGTATGAAAATTAAAATTATCTAAGTAAACATCGAAAAAATATAAATACAAGGGTCATTAACAAATTGTATGTCAGATAGTTAAAATCAGTAAATATATATGAAACTACAAATAAGACTAGACTATGTCAAGTACATTAACATATTTAAACAAATATTCGAAGTATGTGCCCTTATTATAAAGATTTCTTAATCTGATGTAGGAAGGAGCTAACCATCATCCATCTCAAACATATTCGGATTTAAAATAAATAATTCTGTTGATAGAAGAACATTTTCCATATAAAGTGCGATGATGCAAAAATGTGTCGAACTCTCCTAATGGCCTTGGGGGTACATACATGGTAATAGACGCTAGAAGGTCAATTTTGTCTATTTGGTTAACGATAAGTTTGAAAATAAACATTGTATCAAAATTAAAGCGTCTTTCATTTAATGTTTTTAGATTATAAAAAAATTCTTTATATTGTCATAATTAACCCTCTCATCTCCAGTAACACCCAATTTACCACCAATATAACCAGTGGCGGCTATTCAAGTGAAGTAGGTGAAGCGCTACTTCACCAGTAAAAATAAACAAGCAAACATCTAACTACATTTATTATATATCTCTTAAAATTTTAACTTTTACATTCATTTATTCACCTAATTGGCAAAAAATAAACTGTACATCTCGAATAAATATTTTACTCGACCGTTGGCGGCATGTCTTTTTAAAACTTTCAATCGAACTTAATTATAACTTCGACTTTGCTGGAGGTGCTATGTTTAGTATACGATTTTCCTACTATGTTGCCATGACATCGCGTACGCGATGACGTCGAGCGCATGGAACGGTCTCGGTGAATTGCTGCGGCAGTACACTACACCCACGTGTTTTTCAAGTTAGAGAGGTTGTTTACTTTTATTTTCGCGGATTTCGCTGTAACCGGTGAGTTTCTTTGCAGTTTTCTTGACTGTTTTGTGTGTTGTTATTTATTTATGGTGTTGTTACAACTTTATTTGGTGTCGGGTTTGTTAATGTACCGGGTGACTTTGTATAAACTGGCACCCCCCGTAACTTTCTCTTTAATGGAATGCCCTGTAAATTTTTGCCTAAAATGAAAGATCTTTTTTTTCTGATTCCAAATATATAATATAAGTTGACATTTGGTTTAGCCGTTTTCGAGTTATTTAAGTTTAAAAATCAATTTTCATTATAGCCTGTAAAATTACTGGCTATAAAATATCAGCTTTTTGAGCAGTTGGCTATGGAAATAAACAGTATAAACAAATGTCAAATGTCAAATCACTGCATACCTAGGCATTATAATAAAACAGCGAAGTAAAAATTGAATATAAACAACAATTTATTAACAATATATTTTACTGCAAAATACACAGATGAACCAAATAACACAAAACAAATTAATCAGAATGAATATTTCCCCCCTGATTATCTACACATTCGTGATAAACGTTTCGCAAGTGCTCAACTGCGCTCTCTATAAAATGACCATTTCTTTCATTTAAATGTCTTATTTCCTGTGTTATAAAATATTTTATTTTGTTATTCAACGTTGTCCAGATCACGTTTATATATTTTGTTTTTAATATACCCACACAAAAAATTATCCATGGGAGTTAGATCTGGACTATTTGAAGGCCACGAAATAATTCCATTTCTTCCAATCCACTCGTTGTAATTCTCATCCAAAAAAGTCTTCACGTCACGTACCACATGTGGTGGGGCACCGTCATGTTGAAAAATTATGTTCATATACTGCCTTAACAGTAAGTTTTCTAGCATTTCCTGTAGATGAGTTTCCAGAAATTCTTGATATATTGGTCCAGTTAATGTTCCTTCGAAAAAATAGGGCCCTATTATCCTATTCTTCAGCAGGCCGCACCACACATTAACTGTTCTCCTACCTTGAAATTGAAATTCTCTTGTGAATTGAGGATTTTCTTGTGCCCAGTGACGAAAATTTTGTCGATTTGGTAATCCACTAGTTGAAAAGCTTTACTCATCGGTCCATAATATATTTTTAAAAAAGTTTCTTTCGTTATTTATTCTATGTAACATAAAGTTGCAGAAATTGAGTCGTTGATTCTTATGCCTTTGAGTTAATTTTTGAACAGTATGATATTTATAGGGCATAAATCCATATTTCTTTAAAACCTTCCTAATATATTCACGTGAAGTTCCTTTTACTCCGTAACGGGCCCGCATTTCCTTGGAAGTAGTTCGCAGTAACTGACTCGGATTTTCTACGTGATGCAAAGCAATATTTAAATAGTGATTTTCCGTATTATTGTTTAGTTCCCTCTTCTTTCTTTGCAAATCTGACGTTGTTCTAAATTTGGTGAAAATATTCTGGATTGTCGATCATGAGGGAATAGGACCATCGGGATGATTTGCCATGTAAGCACGTCGCGTGGCAGAAGCATTATAATTATTTTCAGCATACAAACAAACAATTTCTCGTTTTCCTGCCACAGAATAAACCATTTAAAAAAATATATCAAAAAGCACTCATTTAGTTCTATTAACAGTGATTTAAATGTCAAAGTCATTTCAGAAACATTTATTAATATTGTTTATTTCCATAGCCAACTGCTCAAATAGCTGTTATTTTATAGCCAGTAATTTTACAGTCTATAATGAAAATTGATTTTCAAACTTAAATAACTCGAAAACGGCTAAACCAAATGTCAACTTGTATTATATATTTGGAATCAGAAAAAAAAGATTTTAGGGCATTCCATTAAAGAAAATTGTACTTTTTGTCGTTCCTCGTACATATGAAAAGTTACTGGGAATTACAATGCAGATTTATAACGTAAAAAAAATCCTCTGTATGTCAGTATTTTTATTTTTTGTATACGACAAAAAATAAAAAAGTTACGGGGGTTTTACGATTTATACGAAGTCACCCGGTACATTATTAGTTGACTATAATATTTAAGCTTTAAAATGAATCCGATCACGGAAGTGGTTTGCATTTTGTTGGAAACTCAGATCAGAGGGATGTATTCAATGTAGGGCAGCTAAGGTTTGACTTGACAATTTCCGCAAAAAAAGAAATAAAAAAGTGGCAGAACATGGAATGTAAGTTTCAAATCATTCTGGTTTTCGGCGTACAAATGGTTATGTAGTAGTCAAATATTACAAAAATTGTTTTGCTGGCCTCGTTTACCATTTTCCAATAAATATTCAGTGTGGAATAATGAAGGATTTGCAGGTATGTTAAATATATCAATGCATAAACATGAAGACTCGGCGGAGCATTTAAAATGCGAATTAATAATAATTAATTAAAAACATTTGTAAAAAATCAAAGCACTATAGCTTACGCTTTAAAAGACAATGCTAAACTGTCTAAAATACATTTTAACGAAAACGTGATGAGAGCAGCGAGTCAATAAACAGGGGGAATTTTAAACAGCTTTTAGGTATATTAATATCGAGAAGTTCCCAAGAACTAAAAAATCATCACGAAAAAATTAAAAATGTTTTAACTGGTGACTCGAAAACTATTCAAAACGAAATAATTGAATGCATTTCTGATTATTTAAATGATCATCCATAATTTTAAGATACGTTAATTCAGAAGATTCAGTAGTCGAGGGATTCTTAGGATTTTGTTATGTCAGCTCCGATAGAAGATCGGAGAAATTATATTCTCTATTGGATCAAATTTTGGACCAATTTGACTATAAACATAAATTAATTGGGCAATGTTACGATGTGTTGTCTGGGCATCTAAATGGCCTTCAAAAAAAATAAAAGAAAAAGACCCGCAGGCTGTATTTGTCCATTGTCTTGCGCATCGTCTTAGTCTTGTGATGCAGCAAAGTCTAAGAAATATTTCTACATTTATTTGCAAGCCTTAGTGGTATTCCCTCATTTTCTCATCACTAAGCCAAACAAATGTATGCTCTTACATCTGCATCTACGAGGCGTATGTAACAGTTATGTACCTATATCCTAAAGTTAATTTCGATTCCATTCGATCGTTGCAAAACTACTTCTGCCTACGAAAATCCGAGCGCACTAATTTAAATTAATTCTATAACAATCTGCAGCCTGCAACAGCAGTTTATGTCGCTCCCATCTCTATTTGGCTTACGGATATTCATCATTGCGTTGCCATAGGAACTGCCGTAAACAAATCTAAGCGCGAAAGCCGGCGTACGGGGGGAGTCTAATGCGGAATTTGTTACTGTTGCTCAACGAATCGCTCTTATGAAAACGTTACGCGCTACGTTTTTAAGTCATTATTATTTTTTGAGTATATAACGCACTAGTTTTGATAGAAAATAATGGTATAATTAAGAATATTTTTATTTATTTTTATTTATTATTAAGTTAATGGACTGGAAAATGTAGGTGAAGCGGCGTTTCACCCGCGTCTTCTAGCGAGCCGCCACTGGATCATGTTGTAACAACTGATTAAGCAAATAAGACTTAAGCCAATTTAAGAGCATGTCACCCTTATTTTAGAATCTGAATATGCATGTTTATGAAATACTTTCTCAAAATCTGTATATATAGAATCTACACTAAATTAGGAGTTAATGGGCGCACTAGTCGACCTATAAGTCAAAGCACACGTCGGTCCTAAGTTTTTCATGTAATTTCCCGTATTTTTAAAGTTAAAAATCATATGTAAAGTGCTAGTGTGTTCCATTTCACTATGACTAAAAAGGTGACCAACCAAGGCTGGTAGTTCTCCTACGAAAGCTGGTGCTGAATTTGAAGCACTAAAGGATCGTACAGAGGAAATGGCGTCCAAGTTCACATCCGAGCTGGCCAGTTTTAAAAAAGATTTGGGGGATCCGTCCAAGGCAAGATCTACTTCCAGGGGCCGAATGTCCAATCTACGCAGGTAACTAATTTAGAATAAAAATGTTTGAGGTTTGAAAAATCTGTAATGGAGACCATTCAAAGTTTACAACAGCAAATTGATAGTCTAAAGATGGCCGTAGGTAAGCAGTACTCATCAACCAATCAGAATACTATTTTAGTACACGGGATCGAGGAAAGCAGCCGTGATATATACGAGGATATTAATCATCTCATGTCAACAAAAATTAGAACAGTCCTAAATAAACCTGATTTAAATTTTTGCTATCTTATCTTTGCTATTTATGCTATAGGCCGCAAAATACCTACAGCTTAAAACCCAGGCCTATTGTTGTTGCCTTCAGTCAACGATGGAAACGCGACGAGGTATTTTATCGCAAAAATTGGCTAAAAGGATCCGCGTTGTTGTTCACTGAGCTGCTGGGCTCCGAAACTTTACAAATCTTTAAAAAAGCTAGATCTTTGTTTAAACATGCTTGTTGAAGAAAAAATGGACAAGTGATTGTGCTTAGTGACGGTGCTAAAGTGGTGGTAGATTCCGAAAATAATTTGAATGACTTAATTGTGCATCCTGTAGATATCTCTGAATCTAGAGATGAGGATTAATAGGTGAAGGGCACACAATTTTGACAACTGTAAGTACTCTGCTAAACAGGGCTGTTTACATTCTCATGTTTTGGACCTAACATTGGTTAAAAAATGTCAAATGGAAATTATTACTGTAGGTCTTTACTATCCATTTTCTTTTTGTTCTATTTTTATACATACATTGTACAAGAATTAATGCTTTATACGAGTAATCTTAATTTAATTTCTTAGTAATATTCAGTACATATCTTTATTTTGTTTTATAGTGTAGTAAGAAATATCCAAATGTTATTAATGTTTGTCTATATTATATCCTCTTGGCAAAACTATTTCAAGAATTAAGTATCTCAAATATTTAGAAAAAATTAAAATTAATTTTTTTTTGTATATGGTTGTCTAGATGCTAAGTGCAAAGAAGTATTACAATATGACCAGTCTAATTCATTAGCCTTTTACTACGGCATATTTTATAATATTGTAATTCATTTTAAAATACTGATCATTGATTTTCTTCTTGAGAGCGAGGCTAAATATCTATTATATGGGGTGATGTGTAATGTATTACAAAGACCGTTATTTTCAAATTTATATTGATATACTAGATCTTAGCATATATAATTAATTAAGCTACATAATTTATGGGTATGTTGTCGTTGTTCTCTCTTCTACTTCTGGTAAATTCGGGATTTGTTTTGGGGTGATTGTTTTTCTATTTTTTTGTTTTTATTTTTTGTTTTCGTCTCTGAGCTGGTTCCGGGTATTCAGTATTGAGAATTAATCAGCATATTTTATTTTGGGTAATGTATTTAATAATGAGTTTAACTTGGAAATAATAAATAAAAATTATTATTTTTTTTAAATGGCCGACGTGAAATGACGTCATTGAATTTTGTAATTATATGTACTATTTTCCAGACTGTATAGACATTTTCTGGTTTAATACCCGTATATATTTCTTAATTAAGTATTTGTGTGGGGACAAATCTCATGAAAGATTGAGCGGACAGTTTGTGGGCGCGGGAATGTTTTGGCAAGTGTGTGATCGATATGGGGGCTGTGGCTGACACTAATAATGCTTTGGGCTTGCGGCAAACTGATACGAATTTTTATTCAGTAGCACACTTAAATGTAAGGTCCCTGAATACCGGATTTGATGAGTTTCAACTAATAACTCACACTCATTCATCAGCATATAAAAATAAAGGTTATAATTTTCTTCGTAAAGACAGAGTTAATGGACGTGGTGGAGGCGTAGGAATATACATAAGATCAAATATGCAGCATCAATTAATACAACTTGAGATGGAATCGGACACATGCGAATTTTTCACCCTGAAAACTAATATTAAAAACAAAAATGTTTTGTTGTCACCATCTATCGTCCTCCATCGTCTAATAGAGATGAATTTCTGGATTTTTTGGAAAACATCCTATCTATAACGGTTCCGTTTTATGACAGTGTTATATTTACTGGTGACTATAATATAGATTTCTCAAGAGAGACTTCTATATTGAAAAAATGTCAAGTCATTCTTGGCACATTTAATTTAAAACAGTATGTTATACAACCCACTTATTTTAATAATTTTAATAATAACCATAGCATCATTGATTTGATTTTTTCTAATAAAAATATCCCTGTTTTAAAAAGTGATTCTGTACCAATATCGCAAGCTGTTTCTGATCACTGTTTAGTATATACAATCTTTACTATAAACATAAATAAGGACAATTTTGAATATATATCGTATAGAGAATATAATAAAATTAATTCTAATGAATTTTTAAGGGATGCATCACAATTATCGTGGGATAGTGCTTATTACACCAATGGCATAGACAAAAAAGTGGACATTTTTAAAATACTTAATACACAAACATGCACCTATAAACACAAAGAAAATATACAATAAACCTTTTACTCCATGGATTACAAATAACATTAAAAAACTAATTAAACTAAGAGACTTAGCATATAAAAAATATCTAAAAAGATAAAACGCAAGGCCGCCTAAAGTATTACAGGCAGCTCCGAAATTATACTGAACACGCCATAATTCAGGAAAAGAATACATTTTTTAAAAGTTTGTCAAGCAAATCAGGATAATTCTTTTGGTCTACGGCCAAAAAGTTAAATCTTACCCATAAAATGATTCTGAAATACCTCTCAGTCTATCTGACTTAGGTAAACTTAATTTATACTTCACCGAGTGTAACAATATATCGAATACTACATGCGATGAACAGGTTTCCTTTTATCAGCAAAACACTCATCGAAATGTGACTTCTAAATTTAATTTTACTTTCTTAGATAATTCGGATTTACATAAATATATAAATTCCATAAAAACTAATTTTGTTAGTGAAGATGGTCTCTCACTTAAAGATTTGAAATTATGTCTGTCTTTTTGTGAAAATCCATTACTGAATATTGTTAATATTTGCATATTAAATGACGTCTTTCCAAAACTTTGGAAAATAGCCATTATAAAACCTCTGCCTAAGAAACCTAACCCTAAAGAACTAAAAGACTTAAGGCCTGGCAGCACCTTGTCCGTAATTTCTAAAGTGCTCGAAAAACATATTTATAATTTATTAATAATTTTATTTTGTAGTTTATATAATTCCGGAATATCAATCGGGCTTTAGAAAGGCATTTAGCACTACCGCACTTGTCTTTGTAATCTTGTTAATGAAATCAGACATAACGAAGATAAAAAAGAGTTTACTTGCCTTTGCTTGCTGGATTTCAGTAAAGCATCTGATACTCTAGACTATAGGAAGCTAGTGGCTAAGCTTCATTATTTTGGTTTTCCTAACAATTCAATGGGGTTTTTAAAGTCTTATCTAACTAATAGATTTCACTGTGTGGCCATAAAAATGGACAGGTCCAGAAACTTCGCAAACAAACCTCAATGAAGATCTTAGCGAATTAAATACGTTTACTAAAAATCATAACTTAAAGTTAAATGCATCCAAATCTTGCGTCATATTTTTTGGATCTAATAAAATTCTTTTAGAAAACGTGTCAACTAATTTCCAAGTTAAAATAGATGATGTGTCCGTACCAATTGCAACCGTAGCTAAGAATTTTGTTATTTTTATCGATAACAAACTAAATTTTGAGGCTCATATTAAGGAGAAACTTAGTATTGCATATATGCGTCTGGGGAAATTGTATAAACTTAAACGCCAACTACCTAGTGGTACAAAATTCATTATGTACACTCTAGTGTTATCATTACTTAGTCTCAGTATAACCTACACAAAAATCAATTATATTCACTTCCAGTATAGCACGGAAAACTCGATGATCAAGCGCGGCGGTAATACCATCACAGATTTAGGGGTAACATTGACTCAAAGCTTTCAATTGTATCTTATATTGATTTGCAAAAAAAAGCAATGAAGGTGAGGTTTTATTATTCGTAAATGGTAAAACTTACCACCAACACTAATACAATAAAAACGCTTTAGAATTATTTTGTTCGGTCTGTACTCGAATATGGTTCTGTGGTGTTGAATCCCAATTTATAACAAGTACATTATCCAAATGGAGAATATCCAACGAAATGTTTTGAAGTTTTTAAGCAATGCGGCATATTTCCTCCGACGGATGTAAGTCAGAATGATCTCCTGGCACAGTTTGAAATGCCATCCTTAATCAATCAAGTAAATTACTTGGCAGTTCAATTCCTATTTAAACTTTGTAAGTCCCTAATTGATTGTCTCGAGTTGTTGACTCAGATCAACTTCCGCGTTCCATCGCGTTGTACTAGATCATCTTTATGCTTTCACCACTCAAGACCCATAACTAACTTTTAATCAAAACATCACTGTTCAGAGCTATGAGTATTTAAAATAGCAGCTGTGGTGACATTGACATGAATTATCTGTCCTCGACCCAATTTACCAAAAATGTTAAAGATAAGCTTTTTAAATTTGTATAACCCCATATTTTTCTGTATATCGAAATTATTGAAAGTGTATTTCATAAATTTCATCTTGTACTTTAATTTGTGCCTACATAATATTAGACGTTAAGGTTAGGTTTTTAAATAAAATTGTCTCACAAATGGATGTAAATCTGTCAGACAATAAAGATTATTATTATTATCTATTTTTCACAGGTCTTCCTGGTTAGTAAAGCGGTCCTTAGACAAGATGGCCTGCTTATTGATAGTGTTGTAAACATTTAAATGTTACCTAAAACTCTTCTAACTACAGAGCAGGTACCCAGAAGAATAGATTTTTGTATAGGTAAGTATATTTCCCAGTCCAGACCCAGTTTAATAGTTTCCTTCTTTAATGTCTTAGGTACTTCCTCGGTCGTGCCAACATCAATCGGCACAGAAACAACTGACTCCATATTCTACATTTGTCGGATCTCATCTGCTAGCAGTAAGTGCTAATTTTTTCACTGTAGGTCTTGATTATATTTGAAGGTAGAGGTACCGCGAAATCTACGACAAAGGTTTAATTCTCATCCTTCAGATCAGATCCGAGATATTGTTAGGGATAGGCCTATCCGTTATTATTTTACACTTAACTTGTTCGAGCTGTTCGCCTAAGATGCTTCGCTTATATATTCTTGTGGCTATAACCTAGTCTTAGATGGCTGCGATAAAACCTTTGGTTACAACAAACAGACTACCGTGTCGCAAGTAAGCGTTTGAGGCTACCAAATCGACAGCGTCGCTTTCAAGTGTAGCCACATATTTTCCATGGAGAGGTTTACCGCGCCATTGCCGCATTAGTTGTTCGAGTGTCAGCGTTTCTGCTAGTGGGTTTTATCTATCAGCAAGCCTAAGAGGAGTGACTTTTTTATCTGAAAGTATGACTGTTTGATGTATGTCACTTTGGTGTTCCTTGCTGTAGAAATACTTCCTTAGATTTTCGACCTGTTTGGAACTATATCCGGGATACCTATGCCACCCAGTTGACGGGACAAGTGCAGTCTTTCTACCGATGATTGTGGATGGTCAACTCCATACTTGCAGAATTCTTTTCGTGTTCGGATGTTGAGCTCCGTTTTGGTCCACAAGATTACTCCAAACCTGTAAATAATTGCCGAAGTTGCAAACGTGTGTATGTACAGTATTGCCCATATCTCTGCCAGAAAGCTGGGAGTGGAGTAATATAATTATAATAATTATTATTATAAATACATTTACATTAATATGTTTTAGAATTTGATAAATTATCGAGACGTCACGATTAATATTTTGATTATATAAGTACATATCCCAATTTGTATTTAGTAAGGAATAGTTGACACTTCTTACTATTAATATTGGTAGTAATTATTATAGCAGAATGGCGCATATCACATTTAAGCTATCAGAGGCACGCTATAGGGTATCACAGTTGTTATCAGAAAAAACTAAGTCTAAAACGAACCTAGCTCTTTAGTTAGAAACATTAATTATTTGGTATAGATTCAAGAATGGATATGTCTATATTCTACTGCAGTTGAAAAGCCTTCAGTCAGAACTCCTAGCGAATCATTATCATAGTTGGGTAGTCCTAGTTCGGCATCTGGGAAGGTTTCATTGTACTGATAATATTAGAACACATTTCATTAAATATGTTCATGTGAACATTTTTACACTTTTTGTGCATATAATAAACTTAATTTTTTTAACGCGCGTATAGTATGTGCCTGGACATTTCAAACGGTGAGTGAAAAGTGCATTGAAAATTACCGTCCAATAAATTTTATCAATAATGTCAACGATATTGAAAAATACTTAGAAGATAGACTAGTAAATTTTTACAAAGCTTTTAATAGAATCTCAGACGAACAGTTTGGTTTCACTGAGGGTTTGAGCATATCAGGTGTTATCTACTCTCTTACATCAGTCATAATAAGTTATCTTAATAACAAGGAAGGGCGCCCGTGCCGAGACATGCAAAACACTAGAAACATTTTATTTAAAACTAGCATTCAAATGCAAATAAAATTAAAAGTCCCTATAAAGTGTATTTGTGGTCGCAGGAAAAATAGTGAACTTTCCTCATGTTAATCGTTCTCAGTATCATGTATAAAATACTATCAGTGGCGGCTATTCAGGTTAAGTAGGTGAAGTGCTCCCAAGTAGCACAAATTAGCTGATAAGCTTTTTTGTCTAACAGTTAGCCATAAAAGACACATACAAACTAGAGATTTGTCAAATTTTAGCAAATGATTCTTGGTTTGTTTTCTAGCCATGAAAGCTCGCTTCAAATTAGATTTTTTGGCTCCAAAAGTAGCAGTTTTTAATGTGGATAGGCTATAGCACAATTACTTGGCCAAAAAATATTTTATGGGGTAATTAAACCTCCAACTTTTTTTTTGTAATATTGGATAGCCAAAAAGTAGAAATATCTGTCAATTTTGTTACCACAACATAACCAGATATATTCTAGTAAGTGTTGAAGTTAAATTATAGTAAGCATAGCTGTTTAAAATGCAAGAATATGACATTTTTATTCAATAGAAATCGAGGTCAGAATATAATCAATAAGTAGGCATTTTTCCCAAATTCCAACCAGACATTTTAGCAAATATTTAATATATTATAGTAATAATAGCTATATAAGAATGCCAAATTATGACATTTTAAGGCAACAAAAATTGAGAGGAAAAAATACGGTTTTTATTATCATATTTTTGTTTCAAAATTAAACTAAAATTGGGTAGTTTTATTTTGCTTATTTTTGCTATATTGCCAAAATATGCCACATTTTCAAATTTACGTTTATAACGTATAAAACTATACTTAACCAAACTGAAGATATATTTAGAAAAGCGAAGTATAAATTATTTACCATACAAAATGTCTAATAAAAAGATTAAATATTCCACCACATATCATAGAAAAGCGCCGTCTTGAGGTAATCGTCGTTTAATTTTGTTACGCTGGCTCCTGGGTCTTAAATTAGCCATTTTTTAACGAGTACTAAAGGCAAACCAAGTAGGCATTTTTATTGGCAAATTTTTAGTAAATGTTGCTACATTTTGGCAACATTTGTAAATTATTACCATTTGATATATATTTGCTTACAAAGTGGCCAATTTCAAGGAATATTTGCTTAAAAAATAACCCACAGCTTTTATGATCCGCCATGATTGAAATCAGAATTAAACTAATTTCCTAGCAGCCATTACTTGACCACTTTAAACAAACATATTCTTTCTAGAGGCGCGTGTTTTACATGCCTATCTTAGATTCTTTTAACAGTAAAAGTTCCTTCGCGAGTGTTTTTTGTCCCTACCCACCGTCAAACAATGATTTGTTATCTTTGCATTTCCTCTCGGCTCATAAATTCTTACACTGATTGGCTCTGTCAATACTATTTCTACATAATTTGAAACAATTGATGATTTATTTTATAAATGAAGAAAAGGCAAAAAATGAGAAATTATTTAGGTAAATTTCGAAAAAAAAATGTTACTGAAATTTCGGCTAAAAAACAAGTCGGAATTTAACTAAAAAAGCTCGATTTTAAAGTCAAAAAGTAGCTATAAACCCAATCATAAAATCAAAGGGAGGGTCGTTAATTGCCAATTGGCCATTTTTACCCCATTATGGCCAAATTATTATTCCCCACTTTAGCCATATTTCCGTCTTTATACTGTAATAGAACTGTTATTTTGGCTAGCCATTTTAGCTAATTCGCCGAAGTTATTAGCCAGTATCACAGCATTTTAGCCCATATATGATTATATGTGCTGCTTGAGCTACTTCACCAGTAAAAATAAACAAGCAAACATCTAACTATATGTATTATGTATCTCTTAAAATTTAAGTTTTTACATTAATTTATTCATCTAATTGGCAAAAAATAAACTGTACAGCTCGAATAAATATTTTACTTGGCCGTTGGCGGCATGTCTTTTTAAAACTTTCGATGGAACTTTATTATAACAACTATAACCGTGGCGCAAACCGCTTCGACTTTGCTGGAGGTGCTATATTTAGTTTACGATTTTCCTACTACGTTGCCATAACAACGCGTTCGCGATGACGGCGAGCACAACGCTCTTGGTGAATTGCTAACGCAGTACACTTCACCCACGTGTCGTTCAGTTTGGGGTGGTTGTTTATTTTTATTTTCGCGGATTTCGCTGCAACCGGTTAGTTTCTTTGCAGTTTGTTTTACTGTTTTGTGTTATATTGGTTTATGGTGTTGTTACAACTTTATTTGGTGTCTGGTTTGTTGATTTACATTATTGATGAATCCGATCACGGATATGGTTTGCATTTTGTTGGAAACTCCATTTAATCGATGGAAGGAACAAGTTCAGAGTTTTAATCGTCATCCTGGTTTTCGGCGTACAAATGGTTATGTAGTAGTCAAATATTACAAAAATGGTTTTGCTTAGCCTTGTTTACTAGTTTCCAATAAATATTCAGTGTGGAATAAGGAAGGATTTGCAGGTATGTTAAATATATGAACGTCTTTACATAAACATGAAGACTCGGCGAAGCATTTAATTAATGCTAAAAACATTTGTAAAAAATCATAGCACTATAGCAGACACTTTAAAAATTTAAAATGCTAACCTATATAAAATACATTTTAACGAAAACGTCCGATTAAATAGACTATTTATATGCTTGGTAATTGACGCAGTTTTGTACCTTGCAAAACGCAAAAAGAGTTAGTCTTTCACGGCCATGATGAAAGCAGCGAGTCAATAAATAGGGGGAATTTTAAAAAACTTTTAGGTTTATTAATATCGAGAAGTTCCCAAGAACTAAAAGATCATCGAGAAAAAATAAAAAATGTTTTTACTGGTGACTGGAAAACTATTCAAAACGAAATAATTGAATGCATTTCTGATTATTTAAATGATCATGTAAAAAATGAAATAATGAACACACGTTTTTTTCTGTGCAAGTGGATGACACCACTGATATTACGCAAATTTCTCAGTGCTCCATAATTTTAAGATACGTTAATTGAGAAGGTTCAGTAGTCGAGAGATTCTTAAGATTTTATAAAGTCAGCTCCGTTTAAACGTCGGAGAATTTATATTTTCTATTGGATCAAATTTTGGACCAATTTGACTATAAACAAAAATTAATAGGCCAATGTTACGATGGCGCAAGTGTGATGTCTGGCCATCTAAAAGAAAGAAAAAGCGCCGCAGGCTGTATTTGTCTATTGTCTTGCACATCGTCTTAACCTTATGATGCAGCAAAGTTTAAAAATATTTCTAAATATCGAATTTTTTTTACCAGTCTTGGTGGTATTCCCTCATTTTTTCATCACTCAGCCAAACGAACGTATGCTCTTACATCTGCATCTACGAGGCGTATACCAACAATTACAGAAACTCGTTGGTCTTCAAATTCGAAGTTAGTAAATGTGATTGTTCAAGACTGGAATAAATTAAAAGACGTCTTTGAATGTATTACAAACTGTGACAAATCTGATGAAAAATCAATCCGGCTTGCGAAAGGATTTTTAGGTGAGATGAACGATTTGAATTAACGTTTCTGGCATTAGTGTTTAATGACGTTTTTCCAATCACGGACATACTGTTTCCGTTCTTCAAAAATGACATTCATTTTTGTCTATCCAATATAAAACGCTGTCGTGAGGCGCTCTGTAAAAAAAGAAATGAACGTTTTTTTTAATACCATGTTTGATAAAGCAAATTCTATTACAGAAATAAACTTGAGCTTGTTAAGCTTTCACCCGAAAAAATTGGGACTAAGTATAGAACCCTTTTTTTATGAAATATTGGACCATATTTTAATGGAAAGGACACTAAGCTTTCAAGACTGTGAAAAACTTACATTTTTATGTTTGGCAGATTCTGCTAAATTTTCCGAATATAGTTTAAATTTTCCGACTGGCTCGTTTGAAAATTTGTTTCAGTTTTATGGGGAAATATTTTCAAAAAGTCAACGACTTAAAAATGAGTTTGGTCTTATTTTTGCTAATGACAGTAATTGAAATATATCGCTGCAAGAGCAAGTGAAAAAAATTGATGAAAATAAAGATATGTTAACCAAAACATTTAAAGCGTTTTTTCCCCTTATTTTGACAATACCGTCAACAAGTGCTTCAGTGGAAAGAAGTTTTTCTTGATTCAAACGTGTAAAAACGTATTTAAGAAATACAATATCTCAAGAAAGACTTACTTCTCTACGCAATATTTCAATTCAAAAGGAATTTCTGGAGGAGATTAGGGCAACTCATTCATTTTATGAGGATGTTATAAATAAATTTGCTGCTATGAAGGATAGAATCGATTTAGTACACAAAAATTAGATACGTCGTAAAAAAATATTCTACCCCTCCCACATAAAAAATTATTGCGATATTTTCTAACTTCATTTGCACTTCACTTACTTTTTCACCCGCGAGCCGCCACTGATTACTATAAGAGTTATTTGAAAAAATGTCGCTTCAAAACTCTAAAAGGAATAATACGTAAAATTTTAACTTTGCCAGATTGGCATTTTATTTGACATCCGTTATAGGGTGTTTACTGGTATGTAATTGCAGTTTTCTCTAGACCGTGTTATTAATTTTAATACAGACTGACACATTTTTTTAAATATATAAATAACTTTTAAATGCATTTTCGCATGACATTTTCAGCAAGTATTCAGGCCTCTTCAAGAAGTCAAATACAATACTATCCTTTTAGTAGACCTCACTGGAGTGTTGTTGGCAAAATAAATTTGATTGAAGTGGATATCTATTACGACTGAATATCATGGATCTCAGCATTTGGTTAACATTGAGGTCTGTATCACTATTTGCACACCATATCACAACCCTGTCCAAACCGTTTTGAAGTTTAGTCCAGTCATCAATTGATTCCACTCTTATGAAAAACTTCAAATCGTCTGCGAAAAGAAAAAGATGACTATGATATCATTTATATATAGGTTAAAGAGAAGGGGTTGGGTGGGAGCCCTTTGGCACTTTTACTATGTAGGTTCTATCAGTAAAATAGGAATGAAGCCACAAAAGAAGAGGTCCGTGTACTCCCGCTATCTTTAGTTCAAGCAACAGAACAGTCATGATTGATTGTGTCAAAGACCTTGGTCTTAGTTGGTGTACAAGGCATGAACCTGCCCACCACTCTCCAAGGTCTTTGACAATGAAATCTGAAAAGGAAAGCAAGTTAAGCTCAGTCCACCTGTGAGACAAGAAACCAAATTATTCATCTATAAATTGACCCATCAGACCAGTAGTCAAAAAGTCAAGCTGTCACCCGACTTCCAGGACTGGGGCGATAAATCTTTCTCTCCAAAATGAGAGAATATTCCAGTTGCAAAGGACAAATTAAAGATGTAAAACAGTGGGCATGCCAGTATAAATCTAAGATTTTTCAAAAAATTGTTACACAAATCATCTGGCCCGGGATTTATATTAAACTTCGATAGGTTAGAGTAAATAACTGAAATAATGCTGAATTGATATAAATTAACATTATTTAGACAACAATTGAGGGTATGGGGCCATTCAGAGTGTTTATTACATGGCATACTGTTATACATTTCAGAAAAATGCTCAGCAACAGATCAACAACCTCACCTGAAAAAGCCCTTAGATCCTTGAAATACATTTCCACAAAATTTTCAGTTTTACTCTTTTTAGAGTTAACGAACCCTTTAAGTTAGTTTTATGATGATTCAGTGAAATAAACATGTTCATTATAGCACTGCATTTGACATTTAGCTCTAATTTGGCAAATTCTATATAATTCCTGTATAATTAGATGTCAGAAAAAGTGTGTGCTTTTTTCTTATTAATTATAGTGTCTGTCAATTCCTGAGAAAACCAGTAAGGAAGTTTTTTTGGATACACGTTTTTTTAAGGGGAGAAAACATTCTATTGTTAAATACATAATTTCATAAAAAATATTGAACATGTTATCAAGAATTTTATTTAAAAACCATAAGTTCCAATCAGATTGTGCCATAAAGTCCAATTGTGCATTAAAATCAATGGATTTGAAGTCTCTATAGAAACTATCGCCAGTCAATCCAGCATCTCTGGAGTGGTTACCTAGTTGCAAAGTAAAATTAATGTAAATGTGGATGGTGAGTATCGGGCTACAAAAGCGGCTCATTTGCAAGTCAAATATAATATTTAATATTGAATATTTTAACTTTCCCTAACCATAGTTCATACAAAAACAAGTTAAAATTGTAAATCGATTATTTATTCGTTTATTTATTAATTAAATAAATGACAAATCGATTACAAAATCAAATTTTTTTTCTGCAAAATTTAATAATTAAAATCTGAAAGCAAATAATAGTTTTTAATAATAATTGTTTATGAAGTAGCCTTTAGTGAAGAATAATGTTTCGCTGTGTCTTATGATAATTATGTTTCCAATTTAAAAGATATTCCAAACGACCTGAACCAAATATTCGCAATTTCGAAAGCTAGAAGGGCAGTGGGAAACATGGTTTATTAAACTAAATTTTTTTTAAGAGTTTCATCAAGTAATAAATATGCTCACTTCCTTTTCTTCATTTTAGTTGACTGGTCATATTATCTTCCATAATGCGCACTTCGTTTTTTTTAATAATATTTAATTTATTCGAGAATGATTACTTAATCTACTTGAAATAAAACAAAAATATACATTTTATTTATTTTTATTACATTTTACGTTTATTAAACAATAAAACACATTTATAAACAGTTATAACATAGATGCCACTGCATCGCATGTAGTAACATTAATACCATCATCATCTTTGTTTTCTTAGATCAAATAAATATGCTATAATAAACATACATTAATTATATTTAGTTATATCTAAGCCATTTTCCTATCTTCGAAAATCAATTATAAAAAATAAATTTAAGCTAAAATCTACATTTTTTGTTAAATTCTTGCACAGCGGAAACTAATTGAGTGAGAGGTATAAAAATAGTGTTGGGTAGTAATGGGAGGACGTTTCTACTATTATTAACCCAGATAAACTAAGTATCCATCACCAGCAAACAATGTATCATTTACCTATACTGACGACGAGTATATCTTTTATAGTAGATTGGACAGACATATTACCACTATAAGTTTTTAACACTACTTTAGATATACCAGGTGCCACCTAAATTACCATCCACCATATCATTTTCTATATCGTCGAATGTTGTGGTTGGGTCATATAGAGATTTTGGTCATTGAAACAACGGATTGTCGCTTCCGGTCTAACGGAAAACATCCTTCTTATTTTATATGCAACACGCTGTATATTTTTTCAAAATTTAGATCCTAGGGAAAATTTAATAATGAAACCGAAGCATACCTTACAGTTGTTTTTGACAGTTTTTAAGAAAACAGCAGATGAAAATGTAATATTGTTCATTAATATCTCTAGAAAATGTACGACGCACATCAAAAAAACTAAAAGCTATTTAAAAATTTAAAACCCTGTATCGAAAACGATGCGTTTCCGGACTCATGTTTAAGTGTAGAATTGTTTGTTTAAATGGAAGTATTACAAAAATGACTCTCAAACGTAAATTTTTTCTTTTATTAAATAATAGTGTCATATAATTCACACTAATTTAAAATTATCTCAGATTTATAATGAATTATCTAATAGGCATCTGAGCCAACCGTTTTTCCCAATTTCGATTCAATGAGTTCACAAAGAACTAGGTTAGCCCGTAATTTTAATGACACCAGGTATACAAACAGAATTGGTCGACTTTCTATGTAGTTCACGTACATCTAGTTTAGAATAATGAATAAATACTATAAACTACATATATAACACACATATTTCCAGTTAATATTTTATCAGACAAGAAGTTCAATATATTAAGGAGCTAACTGACATTACAATCTAAAAATTCAAGCAAAAACTGAATAAAATCTAAAGCAAGGTTCTGGAATGCCTTGGGAATTCAACACAGAAAAGGACCAGCTCTGATAAGCTAGAGATATGCTTGTACATCTAACAACTGAGTATTGTTAAGTCATTACTGTTAAACTTATTATTTAGGCTTTACACTTATACAGAGGGATCACAGTTAAGAACTCATACAGTTAAAAATACATCTTTAGCAACGAAATTAAAACGGTTACAACTAGTGAATCGAAAGAATTTAAACATCATTAAAAAACTGGGATAAATTTTTACTGTTTACTGGCATGAAGCATTCTCTTCAATAGAGCCAAAATCGTCTTCAGTATTAGTAGCCACATCCGCAGTAGAAATACCAGAAGCTTCACCATTTCTGTCAGAAGTCAAAAATTCTACCTCTGAGATCCACAATTTTAACTAAAAAAATATATTCAAATTAGTAACAAATATTATACAGAGGGAAATTTTCTCTCGCCGCGAGAGACAAGAAGATAGAGTTCTTGTCGCAAACTTCTCGTTTCCCTCGAGCATTAAAAATATTTTTGTTAGACACTTAACGAGCTCTTTACTTTGATTCCCGTCATGATGGAGTTTTTTCATAGTGCACAAAATGGCTCCTCAGTTATTTTAAATAAAAAATGTTAAATCTACGTGTAATACTCGCGATAATATTACTTATTAATCCGTTAAGCCGATTGAGTTCTACAAGGTAATTTTTTTAGTAACATATCTGGGCCTCTATAATAGCATATGTATATATTTTCAGAATCTCTTTAATTTGGTCACGATTCGTTATCGAAATATGTAATTTTTATATTGAACATAATGACGCTTTACTTCCGCTGTAAATAAAATGTAATACTGAACAAAATAACATGCAAGACCCTTTTCGAAACCGGAGACCGCTAACTCGGAAACCCATCAATGTGATTTAACATAAACTTATCAACTGGGTTTGATGTTGGCTGTTCGGTGATCTAAAGCTAAAGGTACGTTTACACCAGCTTTGCCTATATTCGACCCATCTTGGTTTTTGCGGTATTCGGCCTGCTACCTAAATATAAATATTTATCTTTACGGATTGGCTCGGCTTCTCTTTACGAATGCTGCACTTCAGCAATAACCCAATAATAATAGGACGTTGAACCTAAAACAGAAAAAGTTAATAGGCAGATTTATATTCGCAAGAGGTTGATAAAAAGACGTCACTCTTCACCAACCATATCAGGCCCAAGAAGTTACTACAAGAGCCAACATGAAAACTATCATTAGACACGATTTAAATGAGATGTGTAGAATATCTTTCAGCACAAGAGAGACAACTCCAATGTATTACTTTTGGATGCACCGTTCCCGTCCCAACATTGTACTGTTGTACACACGTCACTAGTAGTAGTAGGTGTAGTTGGGGAGAGGAACAGAGATCTGACTGGTAGGCCTATAAGGCCCTTTCAGTCTACCCCAGACCCTCCCTCAACCACCACCCGCCACGAGGTTTCTATCCTTAAATCTACCTGTCCTGCCTATATAGGTCTGGATAACTTTCCAAGATAGTTCCTTGATTGCATCCCTATGCAAGACAGTAGTGCCAAAAATAACCTGGCGTAGTTTTGTTCTCGTGCTTCACACCTGCACAGGAAGTGGAGTGGATTTTTCTCCTCCTCTGACACTCCGTGCAGGTAGAGTACTCCTCAATACCTAAAATAGAGAGGTGCTTCCTTAATCGACAGTGTCCCGTTACTACTCCTAGGATACAACGTCACCAAGATTAATAAAGAAGAGAATGGGCTTTGTCAGTATTTTAATTACAAATCTGAACCAGTAGTTTACAGATAAAACAGTACTTGACAAGAAACAGGATAGTTCAATCATTGATGAAACAATGAAATGGGCTTTTTCATGAATGTAATTCCCTTAGATTAAGTACACGGAAAGTTACCTAACAAAACAATAAACCGTGATTAAGAGATCAGTGCCCAACGACAGTATTTGCATATTTTAGTGTGCGTTTACGTCACTCATAAGAGAGAACTGTTGCAATCCTGAAAAAATTCACCCTCCGAGATGTTTGCAGATCTTTGCGTTTTAGAGTCCCTGGATCCCAAAAAACATGTTGTCCCACTTCCGTCAATATGTCTGTCTATACGCGGCATAGCTCAAAAACTACTTATCCGATTGATTTTAAATTTTGTTGAAAAATCAACGGTTACATTTTGGTAAAAATTCAATATGGCGGAACAAAATGACGGCGTCACAAAATGTATAAAAAAAATCATTAAGAAACTACTTATCGGATGGACCTCGAAATGTGAAACAAAAAGGGACTAGGTAAAATTTTAGTGAGAATCCAATAGAGTAAAACAAAATGGCGGCCTAATAAAATGTTTAAATATTCGTTAAAATTCCATTTTCAGAAATAAAACTTTCTTTTTATGGACGAAAATATTAAAGGATATAATTTATTTTTCAAAAACTAAATAAAATTATAAAAAATAAATAATAATCATAACAATAATAAATAAATTAAAAACTAAAAAAAATGAAATAAATTTATAGGATTTATATTCTACATATTTGATTATTAAATTTGGTAACATCGAAACGAAACAGTTCAGAACAACGGCCCTACTGGTGTTTTATTGTTCTAATTGGTTTCGGTGGGTACTCTGTAAAAGTGTTATATTTTTTTAATTTTCCATCAAAGAAGAGATTGAACTATATTCTATATATGTCAGGTTCATTAACGTTACCAAATTATAAATTTGAGAATGTTAGAAGCTGCCAAAATTATAACATTTGTCAAGAGTCAAGAATGTTTTAAATTTACCTATAATAATATTTATAATAATCACAATTTTGTTAGCGGAAATTAGAAGTACAGGTAAGTAAAAAACAGTCATGTGGTTTATAAATTTAATGACTCTTGCATGTTACTTTTTTACTTCCTTCATAAGAGTGACGTATTATAATCGTGAAAAAATCACCCTACGAAATATTTGCAAATCTTTGCGTTTTTGGGACCCTGGATCCCGCAAATTATATTCTCCCATTTCCTTCAGTCTGTAAGCGACATAGCTCCAGAACTACTTATTCAACGGACTTTAAACTTTGATCCAAAATCAAGGGTCATATGGGGATGAAATGGTTACATCTTGGTAAAAATCATATCATTATTCAGAAACTACTTATCGAAGGGACTTCAAAACAATTTGAGCAAAAATCAAGTGTGATTTACGGATAAACTAGTACAAATTTTGTATACATCCAATGTGGAGGTACAAAATGTTGGCTTAATGAATTGTTTAAACATTCAGTACCAATACTACTTATCAAATTGACTAGAAACTTTGCACAAAAATCATGTGTCAGTGATAGACTCTAATAAAATGTTGAAATAATCGGTAAAAGTCCAATTCCTGGAATAAAACCTTTTTATGGAGAAAAATAATAAAAGACATAATTAACTTTTTTGTAGGCTCGTAAATATAGTTATGAAAAATCGGTAAATTTCCTTTACCCGGAACTTCCCTCGTTATGATTTTTTTTCCATTTATTAGGAATAGTGAAGTGTGACCCAATGTAGTTCAATACAGTCACAGTATAGACGTGTTACATTTACTGTCTTTTCAAATATTTTTATTGGGAGTCATTTTATTCCATCATATTGGATTCCTACCAATGTTTTACCAGTTTCTTTCTATCTATGCCACACTTGGCACAATTTATAATAAATTCAATAAGTACTTTTTATATAGAACAAATACCGCCATTTTGTTTCGTCATGTTGAATTCGTACCAGTTTATCCCATTGTAACATTTAATTTTTCTGCAAAATTTAAAGTCAATTTACTTTATCCGTTTATCTCTAGATCACACTTAATCCTTGCACAGAAATTGAAATTAATTTAATAAGTAGTATTTTCAGGCTGATTTTATGAAAATATTTCATTAAGCCGCTATATTGTTTTGCTATCTTCGATTCATATCAAAATGTTACCAGTCCATTCTTGATTTTTGTGCAGAAATTGCGGTAAATTGGAAAATTAGTTTTTTTTAGTAATAATTTCTTAATTTCTCTAACATTGTTCTGCCATATTAGATTTTTACCAAAATATTACCAGATCATTCTCATATGATCTTCAATTTTTGACTAAAATCTGAAGTCAATCTGGTACGCAGTTTTTATGCTATGCCGCCAAATGACAGATAGACAGACCGATAATAATGTTTTTAATATTTTACCAACTCGCTATTTTGTTTCGCCATACTAGATTTTTGCCAAAATATTACCACATCATCCCCATAGGACCATTAATCTTTGGTCAAAATTTGAAGTCAATCAGGTAAGTAGTCTTTAAGCTATGCCGCAAATTGGACCGACCGACCGACATACGGGCCGACGTAATTGATAAGACATATTTTTTGGCATCTACAGAGGCTAAAACGTGAAGATAAGTAACACCTGAGAGGGTGATTTTTTCACGATTATAAACATTTTATTTGGCCGCCATTTTGTTCCCCATCTTGAATTAGTACCACAATTTTACTAGTTAACCCCTATACCACAATTGCTTATGGTACACAATTTGAAATCAATCCATTAAGTATTTTTTCAGGCTGAATTTTTAAATATTTTATTAAGCCGCCATTATAATAATATTTAATAATAATAAATAAAACATAAAAAAATTGAAATAAATTAAATCAGTTTATAGGATTTGTATAAAGTTTGTACCAAATAATTATACGCATACACACGCTGTGTATCGTAAGTGGTTGAATTCTTTACCGGGGAAGTTATGAGTAAGGTGAATTTGCCTATATTTTTAGAATTATTTTTATTAGTATAATTTAAACACATTATGTTTTAATAATGTGTATTTTCTTCAATTATGATGTAAATAATCATTTGGTTTAGGTTTTATTGTAATTGTTCAAACTATTTGACTCGTAAAATATCGATATATTTATTCAATACATCGAAAAACATCGACATATTTTTTTATTGTGCATCCCTAATAGGAGCAGGACAAGAGCATATACAGTATGACCAGTAAATGATCAAAATATCATAAATATATTTTTTTTATAATTGACCTACGTAAAAATGTTCGTTTGCACAAAATTGTTGCTTAAAAAATAATGCCAAATATGGACATTTAAAAAAAAACAAAAACTTTGGACCTGGATTACTAGTTTTCTTTTCAACAGAAGTATTTCTGTAGTAATTGGTGACCATTCATCAAACTTTCAGCAAATTAACGCAGGGGTTCCACAGGGTTCAGTATTGGGATCTACCCTATTCCTTCTGCAAATTAATGATCTGCTTCCATCTACTAGCAATCTTTTTCACAGTTATACTGACCCTAGTACACTCCACTCCAATATACAATTCCCCAAACCTGTCTCCAAGACTGAAATTGATGATAGGCGTAGAGTAATGACTTTATCCCTAACCGAGGACTTCATTAAAATCGTAAAATGGGGAGCAAAAAACCTTCTCCAGTTTAACGCCACTAAGACACAACTGTTTACTATCTCACAAATAACTCGCATTATCCACACCATTCAAATGAACTACAATATAATTACTAATTATTATTACTAATATTGTCTGACCTCATAACATGTTGTAAACAACCTCATAATCAGTGTTTTGATAATTATATTCATAGGATAGACTTCTCTTCAAGAATGACCTCAAGAATTTTGGAGCACCTGAGCAATGTCCGACGAACCGCAGACCTACCAACAATTATGCATTTTGAATAGAATACCAGCTGCTGTAGACAAGTTATAGTTCAACTGTTTAATAAGTTCTTTGCCTTTGTTTATTCTGATTCTACTCATGGTACTCCCACAGATGTTACTGAATCAATACAAATAAATGAATTTTCTCTGACAATCTCGGACGTCATCTCTGAACTGGCTGATTTCCGCTGATCTTTTCCTTTTAACCCAGCTCGGATTTCCCCTAATCCTAAAGAAGTTTCTGCTCCCTCTCATATTCTCTTTTTTTTAAGTTGTTTAATATGTCACTTGCTTACAGTATTTTTCCCAAGTTTTGGAAGTACAGCTATGTTTTTTCTATACACAAGTCCGGTGACACAAATGACATTCAGAACTACAGTGGGATTCAAATTCAAATTCAAAATACTTTATTATCAAAGAAACCAGAGTTTCATTGACAAAGCATATTACATATAAAAACCAAGGTCTAATAGAATGAAAAAAAAAATTAAGCAAGCTTAAACGGTATAAAATATAAAAATAAAAACAAATATATGTAAAACAGCACAGTTAAAAGAATATCATACAATAAAACATACATAAGCTTACATAACAAAACAAACATGTTAAGCAATTGGGTCAGCATAAAATTCGGCAAGGTTATAGTAGGCTTTGCCTAACAATACTTTTAAGACTCATTTTAAATTGTTTTAATGACCCAATTGTTCTAATATGAATTGGCAAATGGTTAAAAAGCTTCCTGCCCTAATATATTAAAGAATTTCTAGTTAAAGTACTAGTCGGCACTGGCAAAGGCAAATCCAAAGCTCGCCGGGTGTTTCGCTCATTTACAGGACGCTGGATATTGTCTCGATTTATATATTAGAGGTGCTGTCTCAAGGATAAACAAAGAGCTGAGCGTCACAATTTTTTTGTGACAAAAAATAGGTTCTGCAAGATTCTCTTTGACCTACACTAGCAATGAAGAGAACGGCTTTCTTCTGCAGCACAAGCAAGATATTTAGCAAATATTGGCTACTGAAACCCCAGAATGGAACTCCATATCTGAGGTTGGATTCAAATAGGGCAAAGTAAACCGTGCGCACCACTGCCGGTCCAAGTTCACTCCTCGCAATTCTAATTGCAAAGCAACCTGAAGAAAGTTTTTTCCTCAAACTCAAGATGTGATCCTTGAAGTGCAACCTCTTGTCAACAAATATTCCCAAAAACCTTGTCACATGGCTGTCAAGGAAGGGATTACCATCCAACTGCAAGTTCTGCATGTCACACTTAAAACCAACAATATTAGTTTTTGTGAAATAAAAAGAAAGTCTTTTAGAGTCACACCATCGCTTAACCTCTAACAAATCATGGGTTATAATTTTCCTAAGTTGATCAATCTCTTTATTATGTCATACAATCGAAGTGTCGTCAGCAAACAGCGTAAATCTTCCTGATATTTTAACCCTCACAAGGTCGTTAATATAAGAATTTTGAAATCTGAATTGACTGAGGCTAAGTATGTTAAATGCCTCAAGATACTCCCACACTCTTTATATGCTAAGGGTGGGGAAGAACTAAAAAGAAGAAAGTTGTGCCACTGTGTGGGACACTCAGATATGCAATGCAGGGTGTATAAAAATTGTTATAAGATAAAATCAAATTTAATGTTAAAGTTTTTCTTTTCGAAGTGTTTGAGACACCTGTGCTTCTGCTTCAAACACTAGGCTGGACATTCAGATATTGAGTACTGGGTTTGCAGAAAATGTTATAAATATAAAATCATATTTGTTTCGATGTGTTTGAGATACATGTTCATCTGTTTCACTCACTAAACTGGATACTCTCTGCCACATTATATGAAGAAATACAGTTGAAGTTACGGTAAGGTAGATATTGTGAATGTGATACTTTAAGAGCCTAGAGCCAGGGATTTTCGGCAGTGACTCTCTAGACACAGGCATGGCAACATGTAGATCAGTATGTTAAATGCCTCAAGATACTCCCACACTCTCTTCTTAACAATTTTCTCTATAACCTTGGAAACAGTGTATAATAGAGAAATAGGATGAACAGTAATATCCCTACCCGTATGCAAGGGAATCACTATTTCCAAACTTAGGCACTGAGAAAAGAGTCCTTTATACCAGGAATCATTAATGGCAAAAGCGAGGGAATCCAAAGCACATCCCGGCATCTTTAAGAGAATTTCAGCTGAAATTTCATCATTTTCACGAGTTTTCTGATTTTTTAACACCAAGAAAAGTCTCCCTAATCTCCTGGCTATGCGTGGGGAAGAACTAAAAAGAACCAGGTACAGAAAAATCCCTCAAATAAGGACAATACTGCAATAAAAACTGTTCAGCAAATCTGGATCAATGTCAGAGCCAGTTTTACCAGTTTTGTTTCGCAATTCATTAATAATGCACCAACTCTCTTTTTGACTGTTCTTCCCACTAGAAAGTCGGTTTTCATAATAAAAGTTGTTGCAGCTTTTACCAGTCAACGGTAAATCCTACGATACCTATTGTGGTAAGACATAAAACCTAAATTGTCACAGAATTTATTTTAATGTAGTTAAGGCATCGAAGATTAGTTGCAGATATTTTTAATCCTTTAGACAACCATGATTTTCATTTTTTGTCTACGTTTAATCAGACGATTAAGATCAATGGTAGTGCAATAAAATTGCTGGAGAGTTTCCATTAGACTTGGTCATTACCAGTGTGTAAAAATTAATAAACTTCTCTCCAACAACTGTTAGCGATTTGGGTAGTCTTTAATCAAAAATCAGACCTTAGAGCTTATATCACCAAAATCATTGGAGAAGCATTTAGACAGCTTGGAATAAATCCAAGGAGGATAACCCCGTCATAGAAGGATTTTCGCCTCATTCACCCTTAAATTACTATATAGCCCATTTGTTCGCCCATGTTTGGAGTACGGCTCAGTAGTATGGTCTCCTCACTACACACTCCATGTTGTATTTAGCGAGAGGTTGCAGGAAAAATTTTAAAATCATACGCCTCTAAGTGGGGTAGAAGTACCCATAACTTAGTATCTGGAGAGGTGCCAATTGCTAGGCTTTGACTCTTTAGAATTTTGCAGCAATGCCATGATTTGATTTTTCTATATAAGCTTTCCAACGGGATAATAGAAGCTCCAAATTCGTTTAGATTACTGAATCTAAATGCCCCAAAGAATGTGTATAGAATGAGATATACACTTTTCAGGTGCCCCTTCCATACGTAAAATTATGGCTCTCATAGTCCAATGACGAAAGTGCAGAAAATGTATAATATATTTTGTGATAGACTGGATATGTCTGTTTCAGTGGAGTCCTTTAAGCATTTATTAAGATGAGTAAATTGATAATTTGTGGTATGTGATATTTAATGTATAGTCCTATTATACAGATTTAAATTATTGTATTATTGTTAGTTCATTTGCCATTTTACTGAATTGTACATTATTGTTTATTGAAATTGTAAAAATGGTGTAACTATTAATTTCAAAACTTCATATTTTTGTTATTAATGAAGTAATTTCAAAAAACTTTTTTTTCTGCTAAGAGGTCGTTCTTCTCTTAATGGGACTTTGTATTAAATTGTTGTATGAGCAAAAATAAAAAATAGCTAAGTTTGAACATTATTCAAAAATTTATATGACTGCAAAACATAACCCAGACTAAGTAGTATTCCTTTTTTAGTTGTGCCACTGTGTGGGACACTAAGATATGCAATGCAGGGTGTGTAGAAATTGTTATAAGATAAAATCAAATTTAATGTTAAAGTTTTTCTTTTCGAAGTGTTTGAGACACCTGTGCTTCTGCTTCAAACACATTCAGATATTGAGTACCGGGTTTTCAGAAAATATAAAATCATATTTGTTTCGATGTGTTTCAGATACATGTTCATCTGTTTCACTCACTAAACTGGATACTCTCTGCCACATTATATGAAGAAATACAGTTGAAGTTACGGTAAGGTAGATATTGTGAATGTGATACTTTAAGAGCCCAGAGCCGGGGATTTTCGGCAGTGACTCTCTGGACACAGGCATGGCAACATGTAGATCAGATAAGTTTTTAGTTTAGGAAATAAAAAAGTACTTTTTAAATTTTAAAATTTACTATGGAGAGAATGGCGAAAGTGTCTAACCCAATCAGTGAAACAGACGAAAATGTATCTGAAACACGAAAGAAATTCTCTAAAAGTCCAGCTATTTCAAATTTTATTTAATCTTATAACACTATCTGCAAACAATTAAAAAAAAGAATACTTCCAGTTTTTGTTTCAGAGCCATTTTAACTCTTACAGAATGTAAATGGTAATATTTTTCTCCGACCTACAATTAACCAAAACGTTTGAATCATATACATTTTTGATGAATGAACACATTCAGATAGTTTTCATTTTTCCTGGTACAATAAAACAAAATAAGTGATTTAAAACATTGTCCCATAAAGAAGAAGAAACTACCTAGCAGCAAAAAAAAATGTCAGAAATCGGTTAACGGAAATACGGAATTTACGGTATTAACAACTAACACAATATAAATGTTGATTAGGCTATATGGGCTATATAGAGGAAGTATTATAACCGCAAAATGTTTCGAAAAACTATAAATTGGGTTTTTTCGACTTCATTAGTACACGAAAAAAATATTTTTATTCTGTAGGGATGTGTGTGTAAACAAAATTTGGACCCATAATAACTTGAAAACACACAAAATGTATTGAAAAGTGGTTTCGGTGAAATTTTCTAAATTTTACATATTTATTTATTTAATTTACAGTATATACAGCGAATGTCACTTACAATACTGCACTTATCCAGTAAGGACTACATAAGTAAGGGCTTTATGCATACACACATTTTAGCCCAACTAGGACAGAGCCTCGGATTCAAAAAGCCTTATTTCCACTGCTCTTAAGAATCGCTCCAAACTGGTAGCCTTTGTCTTTCAACGCATGCTTTAATGTCTACAATTCTGGAAACTTTATATAAATTGTACCCCATATTAAGAGTTGATGATATTCTTTTTGAGTAAAATTGACATGGATACACATTTCTTGGTGTTTAATTCAAAACCATTTTGAACACCCCATTCACACAATTTATTCATATCTTCTTGCAAACATATAGAATCAGCAGTAGTTAAAATTTCTAAAAACAGTTTAAAATCATCCTCAAAAATTAGAGCTTTAGCATTCTTCACAGCCTGGCATATACCATTACTAGCAATGATAAGTAATAAAAGTCCCAAATTTGAACCTTAGGTAGACATTCGATCAATGGAAAAGTTGGTATATTATCACACAACACAGTAGGTTTATCACATGTTGATATAAATGACAAGTAATTATTTTGTGATAATTCCTCTTGAGGTCTAGACAGTTTGATATTTTGAATTTCACTGTGGCTATCATAAACAGTACGGGTTTTAACAAACTTCTAACAATACTTGTCTGAGTTACGAGTACATCCCTAATTTTGGAGCAGATAACTCTTTGACTGCATTTAAAACCCTTCTTGGAGTTGACATCAACAGATACAATTTTACCCTCAGCATATGATGCCAGCTTTATGTATATAGTAGTCATACATTTTACTGTTTAGCTCAACCTGATACTTTAGATATGGTACATATATTTCTGTTATATTAGTGTGAATTCAACAAAATCTTAATCTTAAAAATAGCAACTTAAGAGATGGAAATCTTTTGTTGACTATATCATTTCAACCTATAACTACCTATAACTAGAATTACTAACCTAACCTAACCTATAACTAGAATTACAAAGTCCTGAAAACCAAAATTTTTGGTCAGTTTATTTATATCCTAGATAACACATTGAGCCAGGGCGCCAGGTTTACATTTATTAACTATCTGATACTTAGCCACTACGGAGTTCAGGATATTTTGCAATGAAGATCCAATATTGCGGCCATAGTAGTCACCCAGCAGCAGAAGTTTGGACTTTTCTGGGAGTCTAGCATTAGTCCGCTCATGTGTCTGGATTTTCTACACGGGATTGTTCACATTCAACAAGTTTACTTTTAAAGAAAGGATCAAACAGTTTTTGTTTTAGTAGCTTAAGTTCTTTACTATATACATTATTTTCTTCTTCAAGAGTCTCCAATGTGACTTTCATATTTTTAGACATAAGTAAATTTTCTTTTAGGTCATTTTTGTATTTTTCTAATGTCAGCATTAAATCATTTAACTGTTCGTTTTTCTTTTTTAAGTCGTCAACTGCTTTCTTTTGATTTTCCTTTGCTAGTTTATAATTTTTTTATTTGGTCCTCATATTTTTCTTCAGCAATCATAATATGCATCTGGAAATCTAGTGAAGTTCTTTTAAATCGTTTTATGAATAAGTCGCTTTCTTTTAGAGTTTCTCGAGTCTCGATTTTGGCGAGTTAATAGATTCATATTCTCAGATTTCTCAGTAACAAGCAGATATTCTTCTGAATAAATAATTATAGAAACTATTGTGAATTTCCTAACTCTATCAATACATGACGAATCGAAAACTCCAAAACAATTAATACAAAAATAGATCTTAAAATCCTTTGTTAAACAACATTTAAATTTTCCTAACATTTTGCTATGTTGTTTTTAGTTTATTTTTACTATTACCGCGCTAAAGATCATGACGACAAATATAAAATATTATTAAGTCCGGTCCTGTCTACACCATTCAATACATTCAAAAGTTGATGCCAGGGGTTCCATAAACAAAACCGACGTCAGAAAACTCCGTAGACATCAATTCACCACAAAAAAAAAGAGGTAAATATGTGAAAGATAAGGAATTTGGTATGCTGATAATGAATATTTGATTTAAATTATCACAATGAGTTATTTCAATTTTCTGCTGCTATTATAGGCAATTTGCAAAAAAAAACAATAGCCAAACGTAAATAGTCACAATTTTTTGAATAAAATGGTAATAAACAACAATTAAACTCTAAAATAAACTGGAAAACAATTTAAAATTCACAGAACACGGAACGATGTTGACGACGACGAAAACAAATCGGTAATGTAATGTATATGTGATGGGCTATTTTTAAAGTCATTAGAACTCATAAGCGTACTGGTCAAAAACCCATTATTTATATAGTCCATAATTTATATAATTTTCTAGGACCCTTACATTGTAAATTTGAATTCAGGCACTCGTTTAAAAATGTTTAGGTATATCAGGTAGATTATGTGTTATTTTTAGTATATTATAAAAAGTACCAGTCATTTCTAATTAAATGCAACAGTTAGTACTAAATCCTATATTTATAAAAAAATAATGTTAAAATATTTTTTATAGTATTATATACAGATTTTCACACAAAAACTTTCATTTTAAATTACCAAACCTTTATGAAATATATGGTTAGTGAAACAAGTTGTGCAACATATAAAATTGAAAAATGAGTATTTCTTACCCTTTTTCCAAGCACCTCCTTTCTGTTTGATCTGGGTTCCAATCTCATCAACGGTAAAAGCAATTGTAAAGCTTGATGGAACAAAGCCAACGCCTTCTCTTTTTTCCCTTCCATTAAGTACATCTCTGCCTGGCAACCAATGTCAAATCCATCTACCAGTTTCGGGGTTGATAACAAATGCTTCCTGAATTCAGAGTCACATATAGCTGGTTCTACTTTGTCGTCAGTAATACCAGTAAGAGCTTTGGCTTGGTGGACAATGAAATCTTCATACTGCAACCAGGATCTTCTGAAATACTTCTGCACATACTCATCCTCTGTCATATTGTGATGCATTTTTAGTTCCAGTAGTCCTTGGGTTGCTTCAACTAAAGCATCGCCATATCTCTTGTCGTGGCTGCTGATAAAGGCAGATTCTATATTTGCACGAGCACTATGCAAAAGACCCCCATTATAAGCTGGAGGTGGGTTAAGTTTGAGGAATGGGTGCTCTCTTAATGATTCACCCTGAGGTCTCTTCTCTTTCTCATAGCTGAGTAAACCTTTGCATAGATTTATGCATGCATCGGAATATATTTGGCATCCGCTAAACTAAAATTATCATTGCACATTTAATATAGGTAAATTCACCCTCAGAAAATGTATTATGAATCAATGGATCAATATAAACAAAAACATTAAAGATACAATAAAAATCGTCAAATAATACTAAGTAGGTAACCGATACCGCAAATTGGGCAACAGATACAGAGTGAAAAGGAAATTTTGCTTTTATGGAATATAGAAGATCTCATTGCATGGTATATTTAATAGGTCATTTTAGAAGTTATACTCATTAAAATTTTTAAAACTGGATCAAAATCCTTTGTATAATCAATTAAACAAAAATGTATATGGTTTTTATTGTTCATTATTAAAGTTTTCTAATGTTTTAAGATAAAAAAGCATCAGTAGTAGAAAAACCACCTGTAAAACCAAACTGACAAGTTAATATGCTGACAAAATCTATGAAACTAACTAACCTTTTACGAAAAACCTCCTAAAATATTGTCATATGTTACTGAACTAATATCATTTTAGCATAAAGTTTACCTGGACAAATAAGTTAATTAAATGTTTATAAAACAAAAAGTAATTAACATTGAACATTTGATGAAATTTGCAACAGGTAAGCATTATTTTTATTATAAATTGGGACGCGGTTTTCAAAGCAAACCAGACTTGACTTGGTCTCAACATCAATGGCGTCCTCAATCCTGTAGTCGCCATGTCTAAATTATTTTAAGTAAATCATCCAAGTAAGGATTTTAAAAACCAAAATATATTTAACATTACCACATGTTTAGCAGTGGCTTGACAGAGGAAAACTACTACCACTACTATTGGCTGACAAATCCTCCCCTAAAAAAACGAATTAAAAGAAATTGTTGGGACTATAGATAAAGCTCCACGTCAAAGACAGTCATCTAGTTCTTTACCTCCACGCAGTGCTGACAGTGAAAACCCAATACTATAATCCCGTATAGAAGCAAAAGTCATAACCACAGTCCCACACCCAGTGATACTAGGCATGGAGTTTTTATAGAAAAACAAGGCAACAATAGATCTTTTAAAGAACGAACTTTTACTGAACAATTATCACAAAATACCTCTAAGGAAAGCTACAGAGTCATTATCCGGTATTTCTACAGTAAACGAGCTAAAAAACATCAATACCCCGCAGTAACGACAATGTCTAGCATGGGGAAGACTTTGAAAAGTTCCTGGCAATCAGTTTTGACATACATCAACAAGCAATAAAAGACCCAGTAACAGAAATACCTAAGAAACTTACCAGAAGGTACCACAACAGGAGGACAAACAAGAAGACATGTACTAAAACAGCTACAGAAAATTATTCCGGAACTAAGAAAAAATTCATCCAAAGCGACCCGATATATTCTGGGTTAAAAGAAACAAGAAAATAAAAACCATAAGATTGCATATTAGAAACACGAAGAGAGAAGTCCGAAGATATCAAAATATATTCAAGGCCCTTGACAAATTAAAATAAATAATTAAAAAAGAAAAGATTAGTCAAATAGCATTACCAAGAAAAGGATGGGGATTGGACATACCTGGATAGATGATGTCACAAAGAATATTGTATTATATCTTCAAAAACGAAAAGCTCAAAATTATGATCATTAGAGAACCCCGACCCCAGTCAATATCCTTAGAAGAGGAAGCATCCTTAATGAACATAATAACAGAAAGACCACATAAGATCCTCAAACTTAGCGCCCAGGAAGACTACACCATTAAACACAACAAAAACAGGTTAATACATTTGAGTCCACTCACGGACAACCAGTACAACTGTACCACAAGCTATCAGTGTCGATACAATCTAGACTGGTTAGCAAGAAGACAGTTAACAATAATATCAGATATCCAGGAAAAAGAAAATAAACTGTGCCTAAATATTCAATCAAAATCAAGATACGTAGTAAATATACACAGGGGTACCAAACTAGCATTCCTATATAAATATAGGAAAAACTGTGATCAATTCTGGCACCTCAATATACAAGAAATAGACAACGAAGATCGAGTCACATGACCATGAACTAAGCAATATCACCAATGAAAACATCAAACAAAGACTGCAAGATCTATTAGAAGAATTTAATGACGTATTCGCCAAGTCACCAAAAAGAATGGGTCAAACCAAACTCACAGAACACGTAATAGACGTAGGAGATCCACAGCTAATATTGGCCATACACGGTCTTTCAAAAAGAGAGAGAAATCATAGACAAGCAAATCTAAGAAATGCTAGAAAGCAATATTATACGACCATGACATTCACCATGGCCCAGTCCGGTCGTATTAGTTAAGAAAAAGGATGGACAAAGTTTTGTGTTGACTACCGAAAAATTAACAATATCTCGAGAAAATCATGCTGGCCAATGGTCCAAATAAATGACATCCTGACATACCTACGAGGATCAAAGTGGTTCAGGACATCAGATATGTTTTCAGGGTACTGGCAAGTGCCATTAGAAGAAAAATCAAAACAGTATACAGCATTTGTTGCACAGGGTCATGGATCATATGAATTTAATGTTCTCAGTTTTGGTCTATCCAACGCACCCATCTATGCAACTAGCAGACAAAATATTTTTTGACATGAAATGGAAAGAGGTCGTCTTCGAGCAATTGAGACAAGCAAGTTTAACATTGACACCCAGCAAGTGCGAATATTTATTTAATTATTCACAATAAGAACACAACAGAGATAATTCTCCAAATGGTACAAAAACTTACATTCTATCCTGAATACAAAAAAATATGTATATATGTAAGGACAACAATGAGAAAAATAATATAATTAACAATTAAAAAAACGCACATACATATACAGTGACAAGATACTCTAAGACACTTGGCGCTTGACAGAGTTGAGACTTAAAGAAAAAATATCGATATGGTTGAAACATTTGTTGTAAATATTTAGCATGTTGTGGATGATAGCTCTCTGGTCATAGTACTATGTACTTGTTCTGAGAAAAGGCGCCTGTGTCTCAGAGCTCTGACCGCAACATTAAATCTTAAGAGAGACAACAGTTAAGCGTAATCAATAGTCCCATTACTTAGCTTATGGAGAAAGAACAAATAGAAGTTCCGGCGCCTGATTTCAACAGGTCAAGACTCAAAAAAGAAACAAGAGTATGTTTTAAAGTAAATGAAGAAGGAATCCTCCCTGATGAAGAAAAAGTAAAGTGCATCAAGAAATTCCTAAAACCAAGAAAAAATATTCAAAGCTTCCTAGGTCTATGCAATTTTTATAAAAAATTCATACAAAACATTGCATCAATAGCCAGGCCATTACACGAGCTGACTAAAAAAGACACCAAATTCAAGTGGGGACAAAGTCAGGAAGAAGCTTTCGAAATGATAAAAAACAAAATGATTGAAGCTCCAGTACTCAAACACTTTGATCCGAACAAGGGGACAATCCTACACGCAGATGCTTTTACATGTTCGGGGATCGGGGCAGTATACTACAAGAAAACAATAAAGGCATTAGGATTAGCAGGAGCTTATCAAATGGCGAGAAAAACTACACCATAAGCGTACTCGAACTACTCAGCGTAGTATAGTCTCTAGGTTATCTTAGACACCTAATCTACGGCCGACCAGTCAGAATTGTGACAGACCACCATTCACTCTGCTAGATAAATTTAATCAAGGAGAGTAACAGACGACTGGCAAGATGGGCACTCAAACTACCGGAATTCGAATACACAGTAGAATACAAAAGAGGGGCAACACAGAAAGATGCAGATTGCATGTCCAGAAATCCGGTACTACCCCCAGAGGCTGGAAAAAAATCCGAAGAAGAGGTGAAGATATCATAGAAATTCAGGAAGCAGACTCAGAAATTAAAGAAATCAAGAATGCAGTACTAAACCCCCAAGACTCAGACATCCCAATAGCACTAGGAAGAACAGCAAAAAACTTTCGAATTATTAATAACACGCTATTCAAGGTAAACAATACAAGCAGAGATTTAGAATACATCTTAGTGATCCCAAAAGTTATGAGGGAAGAAATAATGTGGGAAATGCACGCTTCACTCACATGTGGCCACCTAGGGTTAAGCAAAACATTAGATAAAACAAAAAACAGATTTTTTGGATTGGAATGATCAATGACATTCTCGCCAAGCGAGACAGGGACAACAGAAAAAATACCTGGCTTATTACAACCAGTTAAAGTAGGGACAATCTTCGATAAAGTTGGCAATGATCTATTAGGCCCATTCAGAAGAAGCAACAAGGGGAAAACAATGATAGTAGTTGCCACCGATTATGCCTCAGGATATGCAATAACAGCAGCTCTCCCCAGTGGTAAGGCTGAGCTAGTTGCTCGATTCTTATTAGACAAAGTTTTTTTAATTCATGGAATTCCAAGAACCCTCTTAAGTGACAGAGGGAAAACATTCCAGTCAGAGTTGTTACAGGAAGTAGAACGAATTATGGGAGTTAGAAGCCAATTTACAACAGCATACCACCCTTGCTGTAATGGTCTACCAGTGAGACAGAAAAAGAAACAGAAACAGATATAATAAAAATGACGGAGAAGACACTATTAATGCGAGCATTAGCCGTTGAAAATATACAAAAACGACAGGCAAAAGACAAAAAAGGTTTGACGAAAAACATAGGTAATTAAAATTCGAAATAGGGGACAAAGTAAAAATATTTATTCCAATACAAAAAGTGGGACATAGTGAAAAATTGTTGTTAAGATAGTTTGGCCCTTATGAAATTTCGAAAAAATTAGAGGTAAAAAAGTTGGGAATGAAAAAAGAAGATACAGTGCATGTAAACAACGAAAACGTAGATAAGGAAGAAATGCAGAAAGAAGAAAACAATCTAAACCACTCTGCAAGAACATCAAGTTCAGAGGAACTAACAGAAGATGAAGAAACCTTTTGAATTTGATATTGTTCTCCATATATGTTTTACAAGTATATAAAAGAATTCCTTAGCATGGAGAAGCAAGAAAAACTGGGGTGAAGGTGCAATAAGCAAGGGAAATTATGGACAAAAAGGCGAACGCAAAAATAATAGAACTATCTGCAGGTCCAAGAAATATAGAAAGAAATTAAAATAAGCTTAAGACACAAGTAAAAGGAAAGGAACAGTTCAGGAGAGGAAACCCAAATCAAGTTCTCTAAGTATGAAGGACAAAGACATCAAGGTCTCACATACTTGTAAAACAATAAAGAACAACAAGATTTAATTTAAACCTAAAATTAAGAAGAAGAAAGGTCAGGCTAGGATAGTATGAAGAAACCAGAAAAAGCCTAGAAATAGAAGTTTTTAGAAGAAATATCAGTTAGGTGTTTAGAGAAAGAATTGGAAATTTTATGTGGAGAATAAGGAAGTATAGTTAAATAGTCAAGAATTACAGATCTAAAGTATACAGGGTGTACCATCGCAAAAGGACAGTTTGTTTAAGGAATCGGCCAAAAAAACAAGGTGTTTTGCTGATGAAGAAAATGCGAATTATCAGTATAATTCAATACCGGTCGTGGTTTTTTATGTAACAAGTAAAGAAAAGAAAAGAATTAGTTTACGGGTTATGAAGCCTAGAAGATTGAGAAAAAAGAATATGTTAATTAAAGAAGTAAAAATAAAGGGTTTATATGTAGCTACAATTTCAAACACAAAGTTCGATTAGGAGTGGACCGAAAGAAACAGAAGTGTTTAATAAAGTGTTGTCGAAAAACGTCAGAATACAAGCAAAATTGGAAATAACGGGAGTTGACAAACTCGAAGATTTACGAGAAATAATGGTGAAGTTAAAAGGATGATTATAGCTTATATGAGAATATATATTGCTTATGAAGATATTAAGTATGAGGAACACCAGTAGAAATTGTTGTCAAGAAAGGTCAGAATACATGCTAAATTGGAAATGACTAAAACAATGATATATTTCAAGAAAATGGTGTATGTAGAAGAAAAAAGCGACCTTCAACAAACTTATGTACGAGATGAATTCAGAAAAGTTTAAGAGAATGCTGACAATAAGAAGGAAAAGGATTTGTTAAGAAATAAGGGCCTACAAGAAAAAAAAAGAGAAGTTTGAAGTTTACAGAAAGCGCAAATAATAGATATAAGGGTACCTATAACTATAGGATAAGGAGGATCGAATATTAGCTTTAAATAAAAAAAAAAACAAGTTTAATAGAAATATTAAGTGACAGTGTTAAGAAGAATAAGAAGTGAGAAGTAAAAAGAAAGAAAAGACTTTCCAATACAAAAACAATAGGTGGATGTAGAAAAAGAGAGTGTGTATAACTGGATGATTCAAATAGTTTAAATAGACTCAAAGAAGAAGAAAAGAAAAAGTATGCGTATCTGCGATACTTAAAGACAATGCAGAAAAGGAAAAACGAGAAAAAGACAACAAAATGTGTGAGTGCAACGCGACAAAAGAAAGGAAAATTTACGTAGTGTCTACTAGGACTCAAATGAGAAAAAAAAAGAAAAGACTTCTAAAAAGTGTCAGTGCAACGCGACAGAAGAAAAGAAAATTTGTAGTGTTTATGAAGACTCAAAGGAGAAAACAGACTTCTATGAATGGCAGTGAAACACGACAGAATAGAAGAAAGTTTAAGTATTTTAAAAACATAGTGAGTGGAAAGAATAGCGAAGACATAGCAGTAAGAAAATATGAAACAAATATTAGTAAGATACACCATTGAGCCTAAAAAAGACGCGACTTCCGCAACGAGGTCTAAACACACCATACCAGTAACCAATAATAATAATGGCTGTCACCGTCACAAACGACAAAGCAACAGGTATGCCGTATGCCGGAGACACGAGGACCCAGACGGGAGGATAGGCTAGACGGGTTAATGAACGACACACCACGTGCCGTCATCACTACACAAGCATCAGAACAACTTAATCGATTGATTTCAAATTTGTGCAAATATTAACTATGGAATGAACTGGAAAAATTGTGGCACAAATTCAAGAAACAATATGCGGCTAAATAAAATGTTTAAAAAATCTTTTATTCCACTGACTAAATCTTGCAGAAAAATTAACTGTAATAGAGGGATAAACTGGTAAAATATTAGTAAGATTCCAATATGGTGGAACTAAATGGTGTCCAATATAAACGTTCGAAAAGACGGTATATATGTGTTATTAAATCACTACGTACCGAACTAAATTGGGTCACACTTCACTATTTCTAATAAAGAGATAGTTTCATAACGAGGGAACTTCCCGGTAAAGAAAATTTACCAATTTTAAAGATGTATCGCATATTAACTTTCATTTTCAAGATGGCGATAAATAAGCCATTCGGTGCCTCTAGAAATATTAAACTAAATTGCTCTTTCGATAAAAAAAGTAAAAAAGACAATGAAATCTATTGTTACCGTTACCCAAAAGTTCTTTAGATCGAAGTGTTTTAAAAAATCAACAAATAAGTTTATTTCAAGCTGCTTAAAACAAGTATTTTATTGGACTGATTTTTTTTTGTAAAGCTGCAATGGCTAATTTTCAGTTCAGCCATCAAAAAATTTCCTTGCATTAAGCAATATAGGTGTGAAAAATTTCAAATTGATATGTTAATACATATGTTTTTTGTTATTTTTATGAAAATAATGTTTACCAGCAGAGTGCGACATTACTTAATTACAACTCTGTATTAAACTCTGTTCTTGTTTGAGCTAATTCTATGAATACTTTTAATTTAACCTACTGGCCAATAAATATAAAACACTCTATACAAATACATAGTATTAACGGGAATTATTTTAGCTCAATGTTAAAATGAAAGAAAAGCAAATCTAGATATCAATAATAATTTGTTAAACACTATGTATAATAATTTTACAGACCGAATTTTTGTGTTTAAAAACTTACATTTACTTATATAATATCTTTAATGCCCGCTTAGATTTTCTGAACCAATAACATAACAATTTTGAATTTTGTACACTTTAATAACACTAAATGATCTTTTCTAGTGCACGCTTCTTCTGAATAATCTTTTTAATCCTAATCACCAAAATTATAAGCAGATTAAAAATACCTACCTATTTTAAAATGACCCCTATTGATAAATGTGACAAAAACTTATAAAAAAATAGAAAATACAAATTCTTGAAAATTCACAAAACTTAGTATTTTATTTCTTATTAGAACCTTAATGGAAAATTTACAGTTGGTTTTAAATAAAATTCAATTGACCTCGTTTATAAAACACTCCATAAGTAAAAGAAGTACAAGTTGCCATACCCATAAGAACATTTTAATTAAGGATCACATGAGAAATAAAATACCTGCTTATGTAAGTTCCAAGAATTTAACTTTATGTCCTGATATGGGGGGATGAATTAGCATGAGTTATTTGGCACCCCTTTTGGAACTTTTATGATTCATATTATGTTTTATGAGCCATGTAAATTTCTGATTCATACCATGGAGGTAGCATCTGCCTCCCCCCAGACGCATTTCAAATTTGTATTTAAAATATATTTTATCTAGTGCGATTTTGTATTAAAAATATACTTTATTTAGTACAAACACGACATAACAAAATTTACAACCAAAAGTTAAGGAAGAACTGCACGCAAAAAGTGAAAAACCAGCGACAAGGTCTAATCGAGTTGAAAGTAAGATGAAAAGGGACTACGCATTAAAAAAAACTTCCTGCACGTCCGACCTTAAAAAAATGTGTTATGTATAGGTAATTTAAATTACATTTCGGTTAAAAATGGATTCAAAAGAGTTCACGCGCTGCAGAAATACAAAGACATGAGTACGATTTACCATTTCAAATTTTGCAGTTATGTAGACAAAGGATCAATGTAAGGCGGTAAAGAGCCATTTTGTGGAAAAAAAATTATATGCGAAGGCATGAGCGTCAAAAAGCGGTCAAAAAATGGTCGAAAATGGACAAATCTACTTTTGTTTTATATTTCTAGATTTGATTTTTTCACAAAAATTCGCATTTAGCACATTGAAGCTAATACATATCTTTTATAGTTTTAACATAATATTGCAGCGGCGGAAGGCATGCAAATGATCCATATTAATGCGTTCCCCCTTAAAGAAAAGACGTCAAAAAGGTTTTTTTAGTTGCTTGTTTTTACTGGGGCTTTTTTTCTATCATTTTTTAAAAGCACATGGGTCGTTGATATTTTTTTTTTTTTAGTTCTACATTAGACATTAATAAGTAACAGCAATTTTGAATTTACACAATCAAATTTATCGAATAATTACTTAATTAAATCGGTAAGTATCTCCCAAAATAAAATTCAGAATTATGTTGTAATCTTGATATTAGTTAAATCTTTTTCACTACAAACAACAAAATCAACTTTTTAACTGAAAGAAATACGATTAACATTCCAAGAAATTGTATGGCCTTTGTTGTCTATTTTTATCTCAATTTTTTTGTGGTAGTTTTCGAATCGACAAAAATTGAATACCTAATTAGCTGTCCAAAATCGTGCTAATAGTTATTATGACATTCCATTAGCGCACTTACATCAGCAAAGAAAAATAGTATTCTTGTTTATAGATGGGCATATATAAACGAGGATAATAAATTTCAAACAAAAACAAAAAAAATTTTAAAGGCAGTTATATTTTATTGTTGGCATAACGAGTTCACTTTGACAACGCCGCCTTTCCAAAAATTAGGGGTACGTTGCCTTATCCCACCACGTCTTTAGTAGTAAAAATTTATGAATGAGCACACTTCGAGCATTTATGAATGACCACACCACACATAGTTAGGAAATATGCCTTTTTTTAAGTTTATTATGTACGGAATTTATATATGTAGATGTTTTCTTTTCTTAGAAATGCATGCATATATATATATATATATATATATATATATATATATATATATATATATATATATATATATATATATGGCAACTTAAGGGTCACTTTAATAATAAGGGTAGTCTAAACAAAAAAAAAGAGAAAAAAAAATATTTATACAAATATATTGTCAAAAACATACATGTAGTAAATAAAAATGGTAATGGAACAAAAAAAATTGCAGGAATAGACAATTTTTTCAACAGGTATCATGTAACAGCACAGATTCAGACTATAATAAATTTAAGTGTTTTTACGCAATATTAACACACAAAAAAAAATCAAATGTTGTTTCAGGTACAAAAAATATCGAATAAAGATATTTGTGAATTATCATACTTAAGTTTAGTTCCCAAAAGATTTTTGTTTGAATAAAGTATTTTTCCTATAGAAAGAAATGACAGTCAGGGCCGTACTACAACCACGACAGGCGTTATGAAAAACGAAATGTTCTGGATTGAGTAGGAACTACTACAACCAACCCTGCCAAAGAAGCACAGGGATGTACTAAGCCGTAGGACACGACCAGAACAAAAGAAAATCAATATAAAAAATGGTAAATTTCTTTTTGTAAAGGCAAACATATCGTCAACCATTGGGTTTCTTAAGGTATTCTTAGGACAGTTAATTTTTTTACGCTCTTCAAGCTTCAGGGATAGTTGTCTGTTAAGGGCCGGGAGGACGTGTTAATGTGTTAAATGTAAACTAATAGCATTTTAGCATAAAGTTTGCCTGGACTAACAAATTAATTAAATGTTTACCAAATGTTGATAAAACAAAAATTAATTAACATTGAACTTGTGATAAAATTTGCAAGTGGTAAGCATTATTTTGATTATATATTGGGACGCGGTTTTCAAAGCAAACCAGATTTGACATTTGACTGACTGACTGCTCAAACTTGAAGTAGTCCAAATTGATAAATCAATGGCTTCCTCAATCCTGTAGTCGCAATGTCTAAATTATCTTAAGTAAATTATCTAAGTCAGAATAAGTCTTATCTTAACCACAATAGACCACAGAGTCGCAGTGGAGGGTCGGTTTGATCCACTCACTTTTAACCTAAGTTTTATCTTAAAGTAATCACAATGTTAGTTCTACGATAAAGTGAGTAGACGGTTCTACCCTGTATGATTTACTAGTCAATACAAATCATACCTATGTTTTGGAACTGTGAGTTTTATTCACCGAAAACCACCTGAGCTACGCAACCCAAAGAGCGCAAGGTACGAAAAAGGGAACCCTTTGCGACAATATCTTTGAAAACACAGAGAGAAGTACAGTAGGTCCATAATTATCAATACAAGTTATATCACTTTTTTATGTATAGGAACAATAAGTGTGCATTTCAAGTCACTTGAAATATTCGGGACACATTCACTTACCAGACTACTTAGTAAATACCTGGTATTTCATCTGCGCCACAAGATTTCTTAGTGCCCAGATTTGACAATATCCAGTACCTCAGTGTAAGAAATTGGGGCAAGGAAAGTTGTTTGTGATGTTACATTTCTTGGCATTTGTAGTAATTTCCATTTCACACTGTATATAAATAAATTATGAATATAAACTTACATCAGGTGCAATTCGACGTCTCATGTATCTTAATTGCCTGTCTTTCTCTTTTTCAGTGAGGTTAAACAAGGATCTTCCGCACATCATAAAATACATTACTACTCCAGCTGACCAGAGATCACAGGTACAATCTAAAGCCTGTCTGAAATGAACTTCTGGAGCCATGAACATAAAGGATCCGGCTCTAAAGTTAATGTTGCATCCCTTCAACTTGATCTCAGACAACCTGCAATATATAATATAATAATAATAATCTGTATTAATAGCACTTGGCTAAAACAGTTACAAATACGAAAAAAAATTCAACCATTATATATTAATAAATAAATAAATTAACAGGTCTTTTTATTTTATCATAAAAATATATCATAGAGGAGCATAACAAGACAATACCACCAGTAAAGTATTTTTAACAATTATTTTAAAGCCAATATATACCTAAAGACACAGTGAACAAAAACAAAGGTAGATAAGTAGAAAAAATAAAGAAATATGTACATAAGTATAAATATGCTTTGCAAACTAAGGAGCAGTAATACAATTTATAGTTTTTTAGCTAAATGCAAAATTAGCATCTCGCTGTTTAGTGTGTCTCTTTAATTTAGTTTTAAAAGTAATAATGGATGAACAGGATTTAAAGTCAGTAGGCAGCGAGTTATACTTCTTTAAAGCATTATAAGTAAAAGTTCGAAGAAACGTGAAACTTTTGTGTCTTGGAACCATAAAATAATCCCGGTTTCTAATGAATCGCCCATATGAATCGCTCCCATTAACTAGTTTAGTAGCCAGATATTGTGGCTGCTAAAATTTAATAATTTTGTAAACAAGGTTTATTTAAATTTAGAATATATCTAGCCAGAGTCTAAAAACGATGGTGATACATGATCGTATTTTCTTAACCCATAGGAATATTGCAAACAGGCATTCTAGAATTTTCTGTTACGTGTTTCGATTTCTGACAGTCCACATGGGCCTATATACAGAGAGACTGTAAGATAATGTCGAAAGTACCAAAGAATCTGTCAATTTTAATTTAATCTGTGTGGAAAATATGTCTTTGTACCTATACAGAATTTTAATCTTAAAATAACGTTCCTTTACAGTTGTAAAATTTGCTGATCAAAGCGCAAGTCAGCATCCAATTCAATACCTAAATTTTTACATACATTACTTGCAGTTAAATTGGCCTCATTTAGTTTTATAATAAAGTTAGGTTGATCCAAGAACAGCTCCTTATTACTCCCAAAGATAAGCATTTTTAGTCTTTGCACTATTTAACACCAACATTCAAAAATGTAGAAAATCCCTGTAATGTGGAAACCCGCTGACTTCGGTCCTCAAGGTAACTTTGTAATAATGTAACTGAGTTCTCTTCAAAACCAAAGTACTTTGATTTTTGCAGAAGAATAGAGTGAGACAGAACGTCAAAAAAAGTATTGTGACTCGCATCTATAGCTCTAATAATATCATCAGTCACGCCGGGTAGTGTCGTTGTGGTACTATAACATGCATGAAATTTGATTCAATTTAATGTGAGCATCAATCTGCTCGTGTTTAGCCTTTTCAAGAATTTTAGACATAGTGCAAAGGATACTATGGTGCGAAAATCAGTCACTGCTCCTGGATTATTTATTTTTATAATAGGTACAATATTAGCCAGAGAAGGAAAAGTATTTGTACTAAAACATTTATCAACAAAAAACGTAATCTGGAGAACTAGATGCGGACAAATCACAGAAAAAATGTTGTTATCAATACCATCAATTAGCATTTGACTTAATACTTAAAATAATGGTAGATATTTTATCTTCGCTAACTAGCTTGAAACGATAATTTGTCATTGTGCGATTTGTGCAATTTAAATACAATGTATCAATCAAAATTTCATTTGAGCTTAACCTATTTGCGGCAGGCACACTCTCTACAAAAAATGTATCTAGAGATTCAGGGCTTCCAATTTGCATTGTTTCCTCGCTATTGTTAAAAGTAACATTCATGTATTTTAAAGTTAGCCAAAAATTCTTTGGGTCCGTCTTAAATTTATGATTTAGGAAGACCTTTTTTTCATTAAGTACAACCAAGGTTACAAAATAACTGTTTATATTCATGTCTGGCGATCTCAGTTTTAGTTCTTTTATATTTGGTTAAGGCTTGTTTCCGTAACTTAATCGTATATTTAAAATTAGCTGTTAGCCAGGGTGCAGACATTTTTGTACATCTACATATTTTAAAAGGTGCATGTATGTTGAGGAAATTCTCGATATTCTCATTAAAAATATCTAAAATATCTGTAATGTAAGTTCTAAATTTAATGGGCGGTTCATCTTTCTTTATTTTTAGACATAGACATTTTTATTTAACAACCATACATATACATGTTTGATACAAGTCATAAACGAGGAGAAATTTTTTTTAAAAAAGTAGTACAAAATGCTGCATATCATTATATAAAAAGATTAAGGCAGGAATTAAAATATATAAAAAATAACACTCATAAAATAAAATCGTAAGTCATATTATTACTTAAAAAACAATACAAATGCTAAAACTATAACTAAAAACAACAAATATAAACTACAATCAAAAAACTATATCGGTGGGGCCTTCAGATAATCATTCACAGAGTAAAAACAGTTCTTTATTAAAAAGTCAAAACAAGTATGTTTTGATAATTATTTTAAAAACCGAAAAGTTAAAGGACTTAATATTATTCCCGATCAGATTATACAATTTAAGATGAAGAGAATTACGTACAGAGTTTGTAAGGCGACGTCTTTGTAACAGAAGGGTGTTCGAAGATCGAGTATTATAGTCATGATTGCAAGGAAGCTTAGGTAGAGTTCTGGAGTTTCGGTGTATTTCAAGTAAAGTATGATATATAAATATACAAGAAAAGGGCATGATACCATATTTGACAAATAAAGCTTTACAAGACACAAGAAGGCCCACTCCCTCAAATGCTCTAATAGCTCTCTTTTGAAGCCTAAAAGCTGTTTCGGAATACGATGAGCTACTCCATATGATTGCTCCCTACTTAGCAGAGAATGAATATTGCTAAAATACACTGTAAGTACCATATCCGCATGGAAAGATCTTTCTAACTATCTTACAAGATATATCTGATTACTCAACCTCTTACATATCATCAATGTGGTGGTGACATTTCAGACCATCAACCAAAATGTTCCCCAAAAGCTTGACATGCTCACCCGTTATAAACCCATTATTAAAGCTAAGTAATTTATTTTTAAATTACAGACAACTAGGAAATGATCAGAGAAATCTGACATAAACATAACAGTTTAGAAAAACATCTATATTTGAAGTCTTTAACGTACTTGAATTTTTAGTTATTAGTGTAGGGTCTGTTACAACGAATTCTCTACATCTTCGAGGCATAAGCTAACATTCAAATTAGGAGGTCTATTTTCCTGTGAATAATCCAGTAATTTACTTTAAAATGGGTTTTCACATACAATGACACTCCGCCTCCACGACCATCACGATCAACACGAAACAGCCAATATCCTGGTATATTAAGGGAGAACTGCACGCAAAAAGTGAAAAACCAGCGACAAGGTCTAGTCGAGTTGAAACTAAGACGAAAAGGTACCTACGCATTAAAAGAAACTTCCTGCACGTCCAACCTCAAAAAAATGTGTTATGTATAGGTAATTTAAATTACATTTCGGTTAAAAATGGATTCAAAAGGGTTCACGCGCTGCAATAATACAAAGACATGAGTATGATTTACCATTTCAAATTTTGCAGTTACGTAGACAAAGGATCAATGTAAGGCGGTAAAGAGCCATTTCGTGGAAAAAAAAATTATATGTGAAGGCATGTGCGTCAAAAAGTGGTCAAAAAATGGTCGAAAATGGACAAATCTACTTTTATTTTATAACTCTAAATTTGATTTTTTCATATAAATTCGCATTTAGCGCCCAACTATACATATTTCCCTATTAAAATCACATTGAAGCTAATACATATCTCTTATAGTTTTAACATAATATTGCAGCGGCGGAAGGCTTGCAAATGATCCATATTACTGCGTGCAGTTCCCCCTTAATTTCGTTATCAGAGATTTCAGGACAGAGCCACGTTTGAGAGAGCCCGATAACATCAATCTGTTCATCGACTATGAAGTCAGAAAATGACACAAAACTAGAGAATAAAGATCGAATATTAAAAGGAGAGAAGTTAAGTGTATCCTCGTTTAGCATATTTACAAGTACTTAAAGCTCACACAAGTATTTAATACTTCACAAGAAAAAATTATCAATAATAGTGTATTTACATGAATTAGCATAATCCGAAAAGAAAATAGAAAATTAACCATAATAAATCTATAAGATCTCGAAATTCCTAATATTAAGCATTAACATTAAAATGTATTGTAGTGAATAAGATCAATAGTCTACCACATAAAAAAAAGAGTAAAAAAGATTTAATACATGTTACTCCTTAAACTAAGTTCGACGACGACGATAAAATAATGGAGAACAAATAACAAAGAATATTAAATTTCAATGATCGATTTTAGGAGCTTCTGCCCAGACTTATCCATTACATTACAAAAATATTCCCACCAGAGGACCAAACTTTGTTTTTTCCAAATTTTTCCATTAGTCATTACGAGCCGAAATGCCATTGGGTAAAAATCCTCGTAAAGAACTATCGGAGACCCGTGCAGTTTTTGTTTAGCAAAAAGCACTTCATTACGTTTCACATAAGATAAAAACTGGACAATAACTACACGAGGCTAGCTTTCCGATCCCTTGCCAACCGTAAATGCCGCGTCGATATCTTCAAGTCTGACTGTAAGGTCTAATTTCGAAGAGAGTAAATCAGATACCACACGGCGACGATCTTCACAATCTTTTTCGAAAAGACCACACACACGCATATTGTTTCTCCTACTCCTCTGATCAAGGAAGTCGATTTTTTCTTGAAGTTCGCATATAACTGTACTGTGTTTTTGATCATCATTTGTGATACTAGAAATTTTCTGACTCATATTCTCCAATTTTTTATCGAGAATATCAAATTCTGCAGATGGGAGAATTTTTCCCAGAGTTAATACTAAGAAAAGGAATGATAAAAGTATTAAGAAACGTAAAGTTCCTTACTTGAACTGAAAAACTTAACTTCAACCAGAATCCAAAATATTCATAACTAATTTATAGAGCAGTAAAAAATCAGATATTTGTCTCCTATCTATGAGGGTAATCATTGAAAACTTGTTAAAAATTGTTATGTAATTGCCAATATTGATAATTTATCATTTTTACAAGCTAAAAATCTTAAGAACTTGTTCTGAATCCTTTCCAACCTCTGTTGGACTATAAATAAAAGCACAATATAAGTTTATAATAGTTTTTGAGTTTTTCAAAATATAGCAGTTTCTTAATATAAATCCCAACATTCTATTACACTAGTTCACAAAATACTTTAAATTTGAACTAAAAAGCATCTTAGAATACATTATGACACTCAAATTGCGAATTTCAATCAGCGATTTTAAACTGTTATTTTGTATATTATATTTAAAGTTAAAAATATTTTTATTCCTACTGAACTGAAATTCAAAAACAGGATACGGATTCCACAGTATTTTTTCAACCGCAGTAAGTGCTCCTGTACCCCCTCAGACAGTCATCCTAGTCTTAATGACTCTGTAACATTTTAGTATGTCATAAATGTATATTATGAAAAATAGCAGCCAAGATGACTGTCCTGAGCCAGGAGAGGATCCGAATCAGCTCATACGAAAACCGTTTATTGACACTACCTGTTTTCGACAGTCTATGTAAGATCAGATCCATTTTCTTAAATTATAAACACCGACCTTAGCAAGGTGCTCCAAAAGGATATTTTGACTAATTTTATCAGATGCCTTACTGAAATCGGTGTATATGACATCAATCTGGTCTATCCGTCAGAGAACAAAATTAGTAAATTGTACTTGATTAAAGTTAGTGATGCCGCTGCACCTCTCGTCTCGAGACGAGAGAGCAATTTTCTCTCGTAGCACAAGACTAGACGAGACGAGGGAGTGGTCTTCTCTCGCCGAGAATTTCTCGTTTCTCTCGAGCTCTCTCGGGCCCCTTGAGCATAAAAAATCTGTATTTCTTATATTTTTAATGTTAAATACGACAAACTATTGAAAAACAAAAAATCCAGATTGCTTTGGTAAACTGATCCCAAATAATTAAGTATATTTTTAACTTACCCGAGACTTCAATGTCTTGTATCTTTCTTAAAACACAACTTCTTTTACTCTGTATTACGAAAATGAAAATGGCGTTTCTTTGTCTTTTATGGTAATCATTTACAAGGGTTTTAGATTGAGCAAATGACAACATACAGGGGATGTGAAAATGTCTTTACATATATTTATAACAAAATTGACTCATATTTTTGCAAAAATTAGAAAACAAAATGTTTTTTTAATTATTTAGTATAACCTTTGCGTTCCTAGTTAAGAGGAAATTTTCTGTTTTGCTCTTTAATTTTTTGCAAATTTTGTTTTTATTATTATTTTCTATCCAAAAATATTTTCGAGATCAAGTTCAATTTTAGATCTGATATTTAACAGGTTAAATGTTACTTGTGGTAATTTATTATACAGGACGTATATAATAAAATACAAAAATCTATAAATTAAAGAAAATATTCTGATCTATACCATTACAGAACGACTCCTGTTGTATTTGATATCATTCAAGATGGCCGATAATGACAACAGGTCTACTAAGTACTCTGTTATTTTTGTAAAAATACCGCAGTTAATAAACGTGTTAAATGTAGAAATTGTGACAAGTTCTATCATAATTCCTGTGGGGTGAAATCCACTAAAAAGTGTTGTGAAAATCAATTATTAGAGAATCTACCTGAAGATAAATCAACAAGCGCTATCGACGACCGCGCCGTTAATAATCACGTTCAATTGCAGCAATTTAACTGTGTTACTGAATTGGACTATTTAAAAACCCTAATTGAGGAACTTAAAATTAATAACGAATTATTAAAAGAAAATAATCAACTTTGGAAGGAAAAAGCCTTATATCTAGAGGAAAAATGAAAAGGTTATGAAAATTTTGAGCAAAAAACTGGTAAACAAAACTTACATCCCAAGCAAAACAAAAACATGATTTTGAAAAAAACGGGCTATTCTCCGGCTTCGGCAGCAAACGCCAGGTGCGCCACAGGAAAATAGCAGAAGATTGACGTTCCGTCGAATTCCATAACGTCAATAACTGAAAACTTCAATAATAATCCAAATCAGAACTTAACAGCCGGCGAGTTGTCTAGAGCCATTTTAGAAACTAATTCAGCGTTAAAATGCCAATAAATAATAAATCTTGGCATTTCTGATGAGGGTTTTCAGTTGTTAAATAGAAGGAAGAAGAGCAAACCTAAAGAGAATGCAATTGTGGGCTGCGGATGCGTAGGCGTCAACTCGAATTTGAAAGCAATGGACAAATTATCATTTCTTCATATCTACAAATTACATCCCGATACAACGGTTGAATCACTGACAGCATATCTACAGCCCCTTTTCCCGGAGGTTATCTGCGAATCCATGACGTCTAAATTTCCTAATTATTACTCATCGTTTAAAATCACAATAAAGAAAGAAAATTTAAATATAGCCTTGGATCCAGCTATTTGGCCAAAAGAAACAATGGTGAATAGATTTTTTCACTTTTCACAGACTAGCACCCAGGACAAGTGCAATCTAAATGCAGAACAGTGTCTTGCTAAATTTTTAAATAAAAACAATGTATTTAGTTTATAACATCATTACAAATATTGATCCTGAAAATTTCAGTGTTGGTGTGTTTGAGACCTGTTTGGCAGATCATCTAGGTCAGTATATTATTTTACCACATCTTGCCTATGCAAACAATGTAATTCTAACTAGGCCTTTAACAGCAGGGGGCTTCGATAAACTCAGATCTCTTTTAAGAGAGTCAAACTGGGATATTTTCTATGATCCAATTTCTGAAGCTGATAGTTTGGCCACTTTTCTTTTAGATAAATATAGTTCTTTGGCAGGACAATGCTTCCCACTAGTGAGGTTTCAGTGATAAAAAACCACCAGTAAACTGGTTTAATTCCAATTTGCAATACAAAAGAGACATTTTATTTGTGATAAAAGATATTTGTAACTCTAGTAATGACCCTTTTTTTTAGTCAACCTATAAAAATTTAAAAAAAGACTATGCTATTTCATTTAAAAAAGCTAAAAAAGATGCATATGATGGTTTTTTGTTTAATTCTTCCAATAAGTCAAGGGACTGCTGGAGAATCATTAATTTTGAAAGAGGAAAGCAGAACCTTTCTCATAACGTCAGCATTTCTCTGGAAGAGTTTAACAACTTTTTCAGTGAAGTTGCTGGAAATATAATAAAAACCCTAACCAATACTTCTATGGATGCAACTGATTTTATAGCCAAGCAAAATAGGCCGGCTTCAGGTTTTTTCCTGTATCCAGCTACAGAACTTGAAGTCTCTGATTTCATTAGACACCTTAAAAATTCTAACTGTACCGATTATTATAATTTAAATAGCCGTATGCTGATTGAAACTTTGGACATATTAATCAGTCCTTTTACAATCCTTATAAATAAATGCTTTTCTGAAGGTGTATTTCCTGATGCTTTTAAATATTCTAAAATTACCCCCTTGTTTAAGAAGGGTGATTGTAAGTCACTCGACAACTATCGTCCGATTTCCATTATTGTAATTTTTTCAAAGGTTTTAGAAATTATATTAAAGGACATACTAATTAGGTATTTTGAGAGATTCTCCCTCCTGTGTACTTCTCAGTTTGGTTTTCGTTCTGGTTTCTCAACTATCGGGGCGATCCTTAATGTTGTTGAGGGCATAGTCGAGGGCCTGGAGAATGGTCTGCATTCTCCGCTTACCCCATGTGATTTATCGAAGGTCTTCGACTGTGTCTCCCATGACTTGTTGTTGGCTAAGTTGGCACACTATGGGATTAGGGGAGTCGCCCTGAATCTGTTTAAATCTTATCTTTCCAGGAGACTTCAGTGTGTGGTTTTGATGGATGAAATTTCCACTTGTAAACCTATAAAACACGGAGTGCCTCAGGGCTCTGTCTTGGGGCCTCTGTTGTTCATTATTTATATTAATGATCTTTGTGCTTCTATAACCTCAGTAAGCAAATGTGTTCTTTTTGCGGATGATACAACCCTTTTGAATGTTGGTTCAGATGTGAGTGTTCTTCTTGAGTATGGAAGGGTCTCTTTGAGGCAGGCCGAGGCATGGTTCACTGCGAACAATTTAAAATTAAATCAGTTCAAAACGGTTAATCTTCTTATCAGTAGCAATAGTAGGCTTACTTCAGGTAAGACTTGTAAATTATTAGGAATAGTGCTGGATGACTCATTGTCTTGGAATGGACACATTGAGGCATTAAGGAGTAAACTTTACTCATCCTTATTTCTTTTGAGACAATTAACTCACTGCGTTAACTTGGATGTGCTAAGGATGGTATATTTCTCTTTATTTCACAGTTTGATATCATATGGTGTTGTTCTGTGGGGTGTTGCGGTGAACTCAATTAGAGAATTTCGACTTCAAAAGAAGGCAATTAGGCAAATGACTGGAGCTGGGTTTACAGCACATTGCCAACCCTATTTTAAAGATTTAAAAATTATGCCTTTACCTTCTTTGTTCATTTATCATACTTTGATTGAGATACATACAAAATCTTCATCTCTAATTTTACATTCTGAAACACACAGTTACAGCACAAGATCAGCAGGCTTGGTTAAGCTGCCTCGCTTTAAACTTAATATGTCTGTAAAAAATGCTCTGAACCTAAAATTATATAATCATATTCCCAGTACAGTTAGGGACCTAGGTAAACTTGAGTTTAAGAACGATATAAAAAAGCACATTCTTAAATACTGTTTTTATTCTATTGATGAATTTTTTAATACGCCTTATTTACGACCTGTAGCTACCTATTGACCAGCACAATAATAATGTTACTTATCTTGTTTTTTGTTTTTTTATTATTTTAATTTTTACATTGCCTGTATTTGGGTATTTGTATCTTAAGCTTTGTAGTGTTTCTACTGATCTGTTCTTTTTTTAATTGTATTTGTATTCTGTTACCTTTGTAATTTTGTATTTTCAATGACTTGTCACAAACTTTCATGTAACGTGGTGTAATATATTCTATTCTATTCTATGAACTTCCTATATCCATATCTATTGTTTACCCTAGTATTCTGAGACCTCCACAGCCTCGAACTGATCTTGTGTCAGTTAATATCCCAAACTGGCTCTCATCAGAGAATATCACATAGTTCCATTCTACTCCCCAGTTAAGCCAAAAATTTAAAGATTTTTGTATTTATTTATGAATGAAGTGACAAAGTACAAGTACTGAGATATTTAATCTTATGTTAAACATAAGATTAAACAGACCTCAGTAATAAAATCCACAAATTTAAAAAAAAGTTTAAATGTTTAATTTCTGATAAAGATTGTCTTCCATTTAGCTACATAAAAGTGCTATCTAGTTCTACCAAACAATAAAAGAAAATTTTATTGTTTTCCAATTTTCACAAAAACACAAGATAATTAATTTTGTTATGTGTGCAGAGACATTTTCACACACTCTATATATTGAGATTAGGTCAATCTAAAGCTTGTGTAGATGATTATCATAAAAGATAAAGCAACGCCACTTTTATTCCCGTATTGCAGATTTAAATATATTTTGTTTTAAGAAAGCTACTACAACATGAAGTTTCGGGTTTGTTATAGATATGTGTAAGTTTTTGGGATTAGTTTTTTTCAGACCCCCTGTTGGTATAGTATATATACCCTAAGCGAGTTTTTTGATCTATTAACCATCATGATGAAGTTGGATACAAAACTGAGAATGTGTTTACATAAGGGATTTTTTTAAATAACTGCCTTAAGTAAAATGTGAATTTGCAAAAAGTTTTTGCTTAAAAAACAAAAAAGGTAATCACGTGGTTTATTTTAACTGCTGCTTTTCTGTCTTGAAATATTTTTTGGATTTAATTTTCAGGGACGTATTTCATTGTCCAAGGACCACCCTGTATAATTACTGTATAATAAATACTTTTTTTCGTATCCGGGGGGCTGCCTCATTCCTTTAGGGCCACCCTGTATACTGGACAAAAATGATTTTGTTTACAAAAAAATAACATAAAGTTAGCGTATTTCACTTTTTTTCGAAATATGTTTTTTTAAATATATTATCGAATAAAACATCAAGTATCTACGCCAATGATTTCTAATTTTTTTTTAAAGTCAGTTCTCAAAATATGATTCTTTTACGTTTTTATACTCCTTAAAAAAATCGAAGATCTATGCCCATGGCTCCCAAAATCTATAAATAACGGTTAGACCGTTCTCAAATTATCATTCGGGCAAATTTTGTTCACATACAACACGTCCCTACAGACAAAAATATGTTTTTTCGAAAATTTTTAGGATTTCAATACCACAAAACAAAACTCAAACATTTTTTGTAAGTTCTGTATCGCTATACCGCCCTCTATAAAAAAATAAAAGGATTCAAATAACCAAATAAAACCTAAATTATAAAATAGTTTATGTAAACAACCGAGTAAATTCCTCATTCTGTAGATAAAAGTGCAGTGATAGATTAATTCATGTTTACTTACATTTGCTTATCTCTAGGTAAAAAAACACAAATAAAAAAAAATGAGAAAAATTTAAGTTTACAGTTACAGTTGAATTTTCGTATAAAGGTATAAAATTAAAAAAGAAACAGTATTTTCCCCTATCATCTTTCAAAAACATTTTATAAAAACATCAAATTTAACAGGTAAAATAACTCACGTGAGTAACTTTTTTATTGGCATTTTGCATTATTTTTAAAGAAAAACTTGTGTTTTTGGTTTGGTCAAATTTTTAAAAAATCCTGAGAAAAATTCCTTATGATAAAGACTTTACTCGTTGCACTCTATATTGAGAAGGATGGGAATGCTCTCCCCAACTGTAAGCTTATCCCGTTTTATATGATGACTGGAAAGAACTGTGAAAATGTAAAATTTAGAGATAAAAACAAAAAAAAAACCTTCATACATCACAGATGACCTTAGATGCGATATGTCTGGGCGAGAGTTTCCCCTATATACGCACAACTCTAAGGCTTTTTCATCTAATATATTTTTTATGGTTTTCATTTGTATGTAAGTATTGCGATAATTGCGTGTAATATTTTAACTCCATTAGGTTTTTTATTTTAAGTTTTAAGAAAATACTTTTTTAAGCACCTCTGTATAGTTAAATTCATAGCTTAATTTTGTATGTATGTCTGGTGTATATGTCGGGCCGAATGGAGACTGTCTCCCTTCGAACGCGGAACAGGAAGATTTGAAAATGCCAAATGCTATTCTGAGTTATACCCGGAATGAAAATACATTGGATTTTTCTATATTTAGAAGATTGAAAATCAAAAAACAATATCAAAAACGACACTACATAAGAATCTGTTTTAATTTATTTTTATTATATGTTCTGGCAACGTAAAAATATTAATACAATTAATGATGTTCTTATCAGAATTACGTTGATCTGCTGAATATAGACACAAAATAGATATTTGTTACTATATCACTATAGCACTTGATACCAAAATTCTTTGAAGACAAGCTGTTTTCTACTGGTAAAATGACACACAAACATTTTACAGGGAAAAAAATTATTTTTATTTTCAATATGCGCGGTTGTAGTGGTTTGTTGGGTCTTTCATAAGAGATAGTAAAGTTCATTCTCAAGTGCAGTAAGTGCAAGAGGCCAACAAAATTGATAAAAAACTTAGGAATACTTCGAATTTAAATCTGAAAATTCTTTAAAAAGTAATTAACCATTTTTAGAATTGGCAATTACACTTCATCAATCGTTTTATCTTCTAGTTTTTAGATAATTAAAAATTATCCTCTTATTACAAAATTAAATATCAAACTTTTAATGTCAATATTATAGTGTCTGCTAACAAATCAGGAATAGTTTTTCCTATGTTTATATCGAGAGAGAAACGAGAGAAGGTCTTGTCTCGGGGCATTCTAGGCGAGACGAGAGGGCACGTTTCTCTCGTGTCACGAGACGAGACAAGGCCTTCTCTCGTGTCACGAGACGAGACGAGACAAGGCCTTCTCTCGTGTCACGAGACGAGACGAGAAAGGCCTTCTCTCGTGTCACAAGACGAGACGAGACAAGGCATTCTCTCGTCTCGTCTCGCGGCATCACTAATTAATGTGGATAAACCTCTTTGGGAAAAATCAGTGCTGTTGTTTTATGATATTTTTTAAGTAATAACGTGTATTTTTAAAAAAATTTCACCAATAATACACATTTACTTATTGGTCTACTATATAGTCTTATATATTACGTTTATCACCATCATTGTTTATTGAATAATAAAAGAAGTTTTCCTTTTATCTGGAAATATACATATATCTAGAAATAAACTGTATATAGCTTTCTTCCAACACATCGAAAAATCGACCCCAGTACCGTCACGGAACTGCACGACGGACCAATCCAAGGTACGATTTATACACTGCGCAATTTTCTGATCGTATGTGGGACGGTAATTCGAGGAGTTGGAACGAACCTAATATTATCTATTGTCTATATGCATAAAAGCAGTTTGACTAGCTGCAACTTGCAATTTTTTATACTTTATAATTGTTTGTTTTACATTCAACATGTTTGTGGCATTTATCGTGCCAAGTATCTTAGTATATCTATTGTAACCTAATACAATGCTTAAAGCCCTATTTGTTTTTATTTGCAGATTTTGTTTTATATTTAAAGTGTTCAGAAAAAGTTAAATTCTGAGCTATTAAATATCCTAGATATCTAAACTATGCTACCTTTTCAATACTCTCACTATGCATTTTAAGATTATGTATTAGTTTTAGTTAAATTCAGTTGAAGAGAATTCCTATTTAGTCATTCAAATATTTCATAATAATAATTAATACAAATGAAAAATAAAAATGTCCTGCTTCTAGGGGGTTTCAAAAAAACTTTAAATACAAAATGTATAAAGACTTTTTTTATTGTAAAAATATCTGAAAATAAAAAATTCACTAAAAACTAGGAATATGCCTAGACACAACCTATATATTTTTAATAGAACGCCCCGTCCCATATATTATTGCTTTAATAAATGGGTCATCTTGCTGATTAAAAAAAATACTAGTTTGATATCTTTATCATTAGGCATAACATTCGAAATGGACAAAAACCCTGTCACAAGAGATTTTGCAGAATGTCAGAGAATATTTTACACATGAATGTGGATTTAATAGGAATTTTCTTCTTATGATCTTATGACAGGGTTTTTGTTAATTTAAAGGTTGTCTTAAAAGTAAACATCAAACCTAATATGTTATAATAAAAAAAAATATTATACAGGGTGTTCCATTTTAAAAAATTTAGCTTATGTTTGCTATGAAACGGATTCTTATATTTTTTTATATTCTTAAAAAATAATACTAGAAAATATGAATTTAAAGTCAAAATATAAATGTACATACATTGCCAGAAATACAGCAGCTAGAATTGGATAATTGCGCATTTCCCTATTACCCAGTAAATCTACTCTGTATATTTTGACATACGTTGGATACGTTTTTCATACTAACCACAAATATCATTCTGTTATATAGTTATATTTAAAAACCAGTGATATGAAGACACACAAACAATTTAAAGATGGTTATGGAATTTTTAGAGCCATATGCTATACAGCTTGAGAAAGGGAAATTTTCATATTTTATTGTTATTTATAAAGAATACTTCATAACTACCATACAATTCAATACAGGGGGTTTCAAAAAAGCATTACGAATTAAAACAAAAGTTGCAGCCCCGCGTTTTATAGAAAATGATGAGTTTTATTTAAGTTTTACATTTACAAATGGTAAGTGGAATGTTGACGTATCTCAGATGATAGGGACAAAGCAAAACATCATTTCTAGATTATATATGAGGAAAGGATGGAGCATGACGTAGTTGCACGACCCCAAATCACCATCGGTCAATACAAATGTCTGCAAGACGGAATCTAATGATAATGCACCCGAATTTCAAATGCAACTGCTGAAGCTAAAATCAATGCAGATAAATCCTAGAACCATTATTAACTGTCTTCAAGTTTATTTATTTATTTTTTTACGGGCCAAGCACAATTAATTCAAAATTCAAATTCAAATTCAAAAGTATTTATTGTCTAACAGGAACAATCCCAATACAAAGACAATTATAGATTAAATTAGCACATAATAGAAACTATTTAAGTATGTAATGCAAGATAAAATTTAAATTTTATACACATAATAATTTATAAGATTCAAGTTGATGGTACACATATTTACACTAAGAAAGAAATGACAATTAATATATAACAAAATAGAATTAGTGCATTGACACTCGAGAGTATGCTTTTCTTAAAACTACTTAGACTTAAGTTAAACATATCAGTTTCATTAACTAAAGTTATTGAATTAAAGTACAAACAGGCTCTATACAGAGGCGCCTTTTTTGCAAGGTTAGTACGACCTAAGGGTTGATAAAATATTTGGTGTCTACGAGTGTTAGTTTGAGGTACCAAGAAGCAAAGCTGAGACAACAGTTCAGAGGAATCAATCATGTTGTTACATAATTTATAAAGAAATTGCAGACTTGCACAAATAGTGGTATTCCTAAGAGATAAAAATTGGAATCGATGAAGAAGTAGATCATGATCAAAACCTCTTTCAGGATAGACACCATCCCTTTTGAAGGCCAGGTACTTGAGGAATTTTCGCTGGACACATTCAAGCCTATTAACATGGACATTGTAGGTAAGAAACCACACAATGGCCGCGTAAAGTAGCCTGGATTTAACCAGGGAATTGTAGATAGCAATGCGACTAGACAACTGTGAGAATTCCGATGTACTCCTCATCAAAAATCCCAAGGACTTCAGAGCCGATCGGACAGTCTCATCTATATGCAGACTGAAAGAAAGTCGCTTGTCAACTGTAACGCCCAAGTCACGAACCGAATCACAATCGGGAAGCAATGCGTTACCAAGAGTGTAGTTATGGTGGAACTCATGATGAATTATAGAGATCGTCATTTTCTTACATTTTTGGATATTTAGGGGAAGATTGTTTAATATGCACCAACTATGAACCCTATCAAGGTCCTGCTGAATTACCATGCAGTCATCCTGATTACAGACAGTACGAAAGAGCTTCATGTCGTCGGCAAAAAGTAGACAGCCGCCGGCAAGATCCTCAGTGATGTCATTAATAAAGATAGAAAATATAAAAGGAGCCAGATTACTGCCCTGAGGGGCACCACTTGTGGCGATATATTCAATTGATTTGAAGCCATTGTAGTCTACAAACTGGATCCTATTTGCCAGATAGGAGATACAAAAATTGACCAGATTTTCATGAAACCCCATTTTGAGCAGTTTTTGTGCTATGAGACCGTGATCCAACTTATCAAAAGCCTTCGAAAAATCCGTATATATGACGTCTAGCTGTTGTCTTTGATTAATGGCTTTAATATCATTAATTATATCCCTTGTATACCAAGGCGGGTAAGAATAATTATATTTATGGGGAGCAAACAAAGGGACTGATTGGTCAAGAATGGAATAAATTCTATTATAGAAGAGGTCTACCGCGTTATTAATATCTGAAACTCCATTAAGAAAATCCCAGTCGGTTTCTCAAACAAGTTGGTAGAGTAGTGGAAGGTTGGCTTTGCGGAAGTTGTAGTCTCTATTAGGGGAATCGTTTGGAAAGTCGACACAATTATCCTCCAAGATACAGTTAGATACAATATTTAGCGCAGGATGGTAACAATCCTCTGGTACAAGCGATATGTCATTTTTTACAACGGTGCAAAGAAAGTTTGAAAGAACCAGATCAAGTATGCCATTGTAATAGTTTGTGACATTATTGAATTGAGTTAAATCAAGATATGAAAGAAAATCTTTTAATAAACTTAACTTTTGGTTCTGACCATGATCTGCTTGGCAATATTGAATGTTAAAATCTCCTAGTAATAAAATCTTATTGTTTTGAATAAAGTCTAGAGTAGATAAATAATCAAATAATGTTTGGTAAACATCTAGAGAAGAATTGGGTTGAATGTAAATTACAAAAATGTATACATTGGCTGAATTCATAACCAGCCTACAACCCAGAACATCGACCTCGGGAATGAGTTCTTCCAGCTGAGTTAGGTTAACTTTAGTTGAGAGAATATCCTGTCGAATCCCCAGAAGTGTACCGCCACCTTTAGATACATTCATGGCTTGGAGGTTTCTATCCTTGCGATAGACTTGGTAGTTGTTGTTGAAGAATTCATAGTCATGCACTCCGTCCTGGATCCAGGTCTCGGTTACCGCAGCCAGATGATACTCAGCCTCAGATACAGCTTTGAAAAACTCGTGGGATTTGGTGTTCAAGCCTCGAACATTCTGGTACAGAATGGAAATGTCCCCATTAGACAATTCATTTAGTTTAAATGCTGACCTTTAGTGGATATGATCTTGGGTAAGCCGTTGCTGTACACCATCTTTATATCTGATTCTCCAGCTTGTAATCGCTCATTCAGTTCGTTTTTGACCTTGCGGTGAAGCTGCAACTGCTGAAAAGTTTTGTCGTCACTAACTGACAAGTGGTTCAAGTTGGGGTTTGATTTAAGTTTTTTGGAATTCCTTTTAATAGCAATGGCTGATTCGGCTGAATTGCATATTACCCTGACTGGCCTACGTTTGTCATCGGTTCGTTTACCCAGTCGAATGACATCGATACTGCCTTCAGCTATATTAATGTCAGGCGCACAACATTCGATAACCTCTAAAGCTGTTGTCTTGGTCAGATGTAAGTCTGTTTCAGGGCAATTAAAGATCATAAAGTTCTTTTTTTCTGTTTTCTCTATCATTATATTCTCTAAAATACTCTTCAAAGTTAGTGTTACTTGCAGCAGAGTTTACACTTGTCACGGCTGCATTTTTATTTCCAAGATCATTTTCAAGTAAAGTAACAGTTTTTGATAGGAGATTGTTGTTGCTCTTTAACAGCTCATTCTTTTCCTCAACTTCGACTAATAGCTTTTTCAAATATAGAATTTCAACGTGAAGTACATCTGCACTTGACCCAATATGTTTCAAGGGATCACTTTGATTAGGTGTAGCCTGCTCAAGATTGGTTGTTGCTTTTACCTTTAATATTGATAAATTTGATTCTTTACATTCAGGACACCACAAGATACTAGCGCGATTCTGCAGTAGAACAGCTCGAATCTCTGTAACAGTTTTGACTCCAGAACAGTTCCGACAGACTGAGCGCGCACAGAAGTCACATGGATAGCCAAACAACTGTTGCTTATCCTCCTTGGCCACGCATAAAGTGTTACACATATAACAATGCATCACATCAGCCTGACTCATTTTACTTTCCAAATGATAACGCTCAAAGAAAATAAATTTATAATTTCAGTTGAAGAAGGGCCGGTTACGACCTTGAATTATAATAGTTCGAGGACGCTTAATCACCTCGCCAATTTGGCAACGTCGGAACCAGGTCTTTCAATTACCCAGTGGTAACATTGTTTGGCAACGTTGTTGGAAACTGTGAGAGTTGACAATGATAGTGTTGACAGTTAACAATGGGTGCAATATGTTGTTCTTAAAATTAAACTAAAATTTGTACATTCATTGCTTAACATGTATTTCGATTAATATTTATTAATTTGAAGGATTTTGAGCTGCCTCTCAAAGTGAGATACACTACCAAAGAAATTTAGTTCCGGATAGATATTTGCTAACTTTGGTGTTCGTGACAGAAAAGTTACGCCTTAGTGAAAACGTCGTTATCAATCTTATATCTCTAGTAGGGGCGAAGTCCCACTTGGGACAGTAGATGGCTGCAGGCCAGGCGGGAATTAAGGATCTTATACAACGTTTTAAGGTCGTTTTTGTCACGCCCAATTGACAGTGGTTCAAGATTGAAAGTAGAGTACAAAGTATTATAATCAACAAAGTAGTTCTCGGTGAGAAGGATATTGGATTTATAGCAAAGGTAGCAAACAAATTTACGCTGCACCTGTTTGAGAGCTTTTATGTGTACTATATACTGGGGGCTCCAAACCGAGGAACAGTACTTCAGAAGTGGTCTAACTAATGCAATATAACATTATGATGGAGGCAACATTGTAGAAATTTTTGGTACAATGGTTAATGAAACCCAGCATTTTCAGGGACATTGGGACTTTTTGTGATAGGTGTGGTACGAAAGATAGAGGAGAATCAAACTGACACCCAGATCACTGAATTCGATCAGCTTCTTGAGAAATGTGTTGCCAATATAGTAATTGTACTCAATAGCGTTGCATACTCTTGAAAAGCAAACCACTTTACACTGCATTAAGCTTCATGCCCTTCAGCCCACAACACTCAGTAAGCCTATCAAGGTCTGCTTGCAAACCCAGGCACTGATCAGTAGATGAGACCCTGATAAAGAACTTCAAGTCATCTGCAAAACAAAGAAAAGTACTATTTGAAAAGCAACCTGAAATATCGTTAAAAAATAAGTTGAAAAGTAAAGGTCCCAGATGCGACCTGGGGGGGAACTTGGGAACAATTAGACAAATAATCAGCAATCTAACGGAAAAGGGTGCCAGAAATTCCATAACCATGCAGCTTGTTCACCAAGACGAGATGATTTACTCTGTCAAAGGCCTTGGAGAAGTCGGTGTAGATCGAATGAACCTCACCAGCCCCCTCCAGTGCCTTACACAGATAGTCGCTGTAAGTAAGCAGATTCAGCTCCGTCAATCGAACAGGACAGAAGCCAAACTGTTGAGTCATTAGAACGCCGTTTAAATGAGCTGTCAAATCAAATGTTCGGCAACCAAACATTCAAACAATTTTGGGATACAGCTCAGGTTACATATAGGTCTGTAAATGGTGACGTCTCCCCTGCTGCCCTTTTTATGAACAGGTACACCATAACTTACTTTCCAGAAATCTGGAAAAATTCCCGCTGGAGGGAAGCATTAAAGATGAAAAACAACAGAGGTGATAGTACAAAATTACAATTTCGGAGTAAACTAGGGGGAATGCCATCCGATCCAGGACCTTTAAAGATGTTGAGTTTGCTCAATTCCATGATTATAGCGGACATTGATATATCACAGTTGTGGATATTTAAGTTGATCTAACGTCCAAAAGAAATTTAAGGTACCAATTTTAAACAAGATTAAATCGAATGTGCTGTTTTCTTGGACCCAGGAATACATGTTTTATGAAAGTTTTAAAATACCTTTATACAAAGTCTATTGCTAATCAAGAAAAGAGCATCGAACTGAGATCAAAAAAGATTTGTATTTAAAGCCAAAATGATAAAAAGTATATTATATGTACAGGGTGTCCCATTTTCGTAGGTTTTACGGGGTTTCCAGCTTATGAGTAGAGATAGAGAGATGCGGTTTTCGCGACACCGTGCTACTTTTCGATGAAACTAAAGAGGCCGCAAACAGATTTGCCCTAACCATTTTAGTTTCCGTGCTACAGGGTGATTTTGAAAATTTGTCATTTTCGGACACCCCCTGTAACTCAGCTATCGTAAAATATATTTAAAATGTTTCAACTGGTATTTATAGATTTTTTCACGTAGAATTCAGTGGCGTACTCAGATTTTTGCTGAGAGTCATAGTTTTTGACATATTGGCATAACCTACTATTTTTTAAATGGGACACCCTATATATTATTTTTTCATCTTATTCTTCGTGTCGAGAGCTTTTCAGAAACATACCATAAGTCATATTTATTTTCATAAATAACATGAAAAAATGCATTTTTCTTTAAACGGATTTATGGCATAGCAGATCAATCGAAATAAGAGAAGGTGGCTGTGGAGCCATGGGAAAAGTTAACAAATATTTATTAACGAAATAACAAAGTAACAGCATCAGAAAAAATTAGGAAGTAGGTAAAAGGTAATAATTATAATTTCATTAAAACTACAAATATTGTTCAAATTGTAGACCATTATGTGTCCTACAAGTGTGACAAACTTTAAAAATTCTTTTTAATGCATTTTCTATTGTAAATGACTGTCTTTGTAACTCTGCAAAAGCGTTTTCGGTGGCCATTCTTAGTTGTTCTAAGTTTTCGTATCGCCTTACATAAACCTTGTTTTCTAAATAACCCCACAAAAAGAAATCTAAAACTGAGAGGTCAGGGGATCGTGGTGGCCATCGAACAGGTCCGTGTGTTCCTATCCATCTTCCAGGAAAATGGTCGTTAAGCCAGTTTTGACTTATTCTGGCATTGTGGGCTGGAGCTCCGTCTTGCTGGAAATAAATCCTATTTAGTTGAGCCAAGGGAACATCATCCAAAATTCCTAATGCGTCTTCTAGGATTCGCACGTAACCAATCGAATTCAGATTTCCTTCATATATTTGGTAAACTATTTTTCGGTTGAAAATAAAACAGGAGACATTGAATCCAAATCTGCCCTGACGCTCCCTAGGAAAAATAACATGGTTGTTTTCTTGACTCCAAAATCGCGTGTTGTGTCTATTTAAAATCCCTGAACTAGTAAAATGTGCCTCGTCTGACCAAATAATCTTTTTTTCAAAATCGATATCTTCTGCCTTCATATTTATAAACCAATTGCAGAACTCCAATCTGCGCTCTGCATCACCAGGATGCAGATGATGCACAAGTTTGTATTTATAGGGTTTGAATTTGTGCTTTTTCAAAATTTTCTGCACTTTGGTTTTCGGTACACCCGCCTCTTCGTCTATTTTCCTGCGAGATGTTTCAGGAGCTGTCTGAACGAGGGCTAAAACGTTGACCTCAGAATCTTCGTTGTCTTTATTGTAAGTTCGCGATCGAGGCTTGTTAAAAGATCCATATTGGCAAAGATTATTTTTAATTTTTTGAAAAATTCTTTTTTCTGGTTGTCTTCTCTCGGGATATCTAAGATAAAATAAAGCGAACCAATAAAGTCAAAATGCAGGAAGATAAAAAAGAACTAACCTGTTCAGATAAAGCTCTGCCGCCTGATCTGCATCTTCATTAGACAATATAAAACACGCGTTCATATCATATTTCTCAAAATATTCAAATTTTTGATTCTGAGCCATATTAAAAACAATAATTATAATAGACGTCAAGAAAAATTTAAACGCAATAATGCCAAAAATGACAGCAGTAATGGCTGCCTGATCATATTTTTGTTGGCGTTGCCATGGCTACCACAGCCACCTTCTCTTATTTCGATTGATCTGCTATGCCATAAATCCGTTTAAAGAAAAATGCATTTTTTCATGTTATTTATGAAAATAAATATGACTTATGGTATGTTTTTGAAAAGCTCTCGACACGAAGAATAAGATGAAAAAATAATATATAGGGTCTCCCATTTAAAAAATAGTAGGTTATGCCAATATGTCAAAAACTATGGCTCTCAGCAAAAATCTGAGTATGCCACTGAATTCTACGTGAAAAAATCTATAAATACCAGTTGAAACATTTTAAATATATTTTACGATAGCTGAGTTACAGGGGGTGTCCGAAAATGACAAATTTTCAAAATCACCCTGTAGCACGGAAACTAAAATGGTTAGGGCAAATCTGTTTGCGGCCTCTTTAGTTTCATCGAAAAGTAGCACGGTGTCGCGAAAACCGCATCTCTCTATCTCTACTCATAAGCTGGAAACCCCGTAAAACCTACGAAAATGGGACACCCTGTACATTTCGCAATAATAATTCTAACTTTCTTAAGAAGCGAATTAAAGGCCTTTCCATGGTAGGAAGCCTAAACCGGATGTCATGTTTATCCAAAAATGTAAAACTGAAATAAAAGAGATCATTTTCTACAAAACACGCAGCTTCAACTTTTTTAATACTTCTAATGTTTATTGGAACTCCTGCATTGAGTTATTTGGTAGTTGTAAAGCATTCTGTATAAGTGGTAATAAAATACTAATGTTCTTACATTACTGCTATATAATCCTAAAAAAAGTTATTACATTTTCAACTTTGCCGCCCTAAAAATTCCATACCCCAGGTGTGTGTTGTAAAGGTAAATGTCTAACAGAAAGTATATACTAGTTTCCTTTTTTGCCCATTAAGTGAAATTTTAATTGGATTTTTTTTACCTTGTTAAAAAGTGTGGGATTGGTTCACACACATTGACCCTGTCATATTGTAACATGTTTTATTCTTACTGTATCAGAAGAGTGTTAAATAGAGGATTATTATTATTAGTATTCTTACCCAAAATCACAAAGTTTAAGCACCGGACCATTGGCAGTCATCTGGGTACATAAAATGTTATGTGGTTTTATATCTCCATGGAAAACGCCAAATGAATGCATGTAGTCCAAAGCTGACAAGATTTGTCTCATAATATTTTGAATCACTCTCTCAGGTAGCGGTCTTGCATTGTTCAAAAAGTGGCGGAGGCTTCCAAAGACAGCGAACTCAGTGCCAATGAACACAAAGCTAAAACTTAATGGTACAAAACCTGTTCTATAAAAAGTTCTTACTTATATTACAGACAAACCTCGGATTCTAAAGCAAAATTATTCAATAATAATGCATCGGAAATTGTATAAACTGAGAGTCACCTCAACAGGCATATTTATTAACTGCCTTTACATATGTTTCACATCTCTTTCAAAAATTGGTTTAATAATATATTTCTAAATATAATAAAAAAAAATGTGTTGACTTCTTTTTGCAGAAAACAATTTTGAGATGCTTTGGAAATCATGTGTGTATTAAAATCTAAGAGGTCTGAATCTGAATTCTAAATTACGTGACTTTAATTCAAATTCAAAATACAAATTCAAAACAATTTATTTGTTATAATTAACAATAATCACTGCAGTGGCGGCTCGCGGGTGAAAATGTAAGTGAAGTGCAAATGAAGCAAGAAAATATCGCAATAATTTTTTTCCCAGAATTTTTTTATATGTGGAGGGGGTAGAATATTTTTTTACGACTTACCTAAATTTTGTGTACTAAATCAATTCTCCTATCCTTCATAGCAGCAAATTTATTTATAACATCCTCATAAAATGGATGAGTTGCCCTAATCTCCTCCAGAAATTCCTTTTGAATTGAAATATTGCCAAGAGAAGTAAGTCTTTCCTGAGATATTGTATTTCTTAAATAAGTTTTTAAACATTTAAAGCAAGAAAAACTTCTTTCCACTGAAGCACTTGTTGAGGGTATTGTCAAAATAAGGGAAAACAATTTATATGCTTTGGTAAAAATATATTTATTTTAATTAACTTTTTTCACTTGCTCTTGCAGCGATATATTCCAATTACTCTCATTGGCAAAAATAAGACCAAGGAAATATTTTCAAAAGTCGTTGACTTGACATATTTCCCCATATAACTGTAACAAATTTTCAAACGGGCCAGTCGGAAAATTTAAACTATATTCGGAAAATTTAGGAGAACCTGCCAAACAAGAAAATGTAAGTTTTTCACAGTCTTGAAATCTTAGTGTCATTTCCATTAAAATATGGTCCAATATTTCATAAAAAAGGGTTCTATACTTAGCCCTAATTTCTTCAGGTGAAAGTTTAGGAAGCTCACGTTTGTAATGTTTTTTTTCTGTAATAGAATTTGCTTTATCAAACATTGTATTAAAAAAATGTTCATTTCCTTTTTTACAGAGCGCCTCACGACAGCGTTTTAAATTGGATATGCAAAAATGAATGTCAAGCGATTTTTTTTGAAGAACGTCCGTGATTGATAAAATGTCATTAAACACTAATGCCAGAAACGTGAATTGAAAATCGTTCATCTCACCTAAAAATCCTTTCGCAAAGCGGATTGATTTGTCATCAGATTTGTCACAGTTTGTAATAAATTCAAAGACGTCTTTTAATTTATTCCAGTCTTGAAGAATCACATTTACTAACTTCGAATTTGAAGTTGTAACAACACCATAAATAAATATAACACAAAACAGTCAAAGGAACTCACCGGTTGCGGCGACATCCGCAAAAATAAAAGTAAACAACCACCGCAAAGTGAACGACAGGTGGGTGTAGTGTACTGTGTCTGCAATTCACCTAGAGCGTTGTATGGCGCTGGGCTCGACGTCATCGGGTACGCGTTGTCATGGCAACATAGTAGGAAAATCGTAAACTAAACATAGCACCTCCAGCAAAGTCAAAGCGGTTTGCGCCACTGTTATAGTTGTTATAATAAAGTTCGAATGAAAGTTTTAAAAAGACATGCCGCCAACAGCAACGGTCAAGTAAAATATTTATTCTAGATAAACAGTTCATTTTTTACCAATTAGGTGTAGTGTAGAATGTAAAAGATAAAATTTTAAGAGATATATAATAAATATAGTTAGATGTTTGCTTGTTTATTTTTCCTGATGAAGTAGCACTTCACCTACTTCACCTGAATTGCCACTGAATCACTGTAGGTTGTATATTGAATTTTCTCAACTTACTGACAAAATGGATTAGGGAACTGTTTAACATTGTGCACCGACCTGGTGCATATGCGAAGCTGCCCGATGACATAAAAACTAAGGATTATAATTTAAACTGGTATTTTAAGTTTCCAAAAAATTAAAATAGCATTTTCAAATCAGCATGTGGACTAAAAGGGCTAAAAACAATCGAGATTATATATTGCACCTTCTTGTGATAGAAATTATTATGAAACTTTTTATGATTTATTGAACAGCAACATTTTCTTTTTAAATCACACTATATTATTATTGGTGACTTAAATATTTCTTAGTTAAATCAATCTTATTTAACAGACGCAGCAGATATAAGCCTAGAAAATGTTTTAGAGTTTATTAATTTTTAGATATTATACAAGTTAACCTTGTTGCTTATTCTATGAATAGAATATCAGACCTGTTAATTACTAAATTAAATTGTCAAATTTTTAATAATGATTATAGTTTTGGAAGTGAAGATAAACTTCACCCTACTCTGTATATTTCTGTTTGCTTAGATAAAATAAAAACCAAGTCTCAATGTCATATTTGTCTTATGTAGCCCACATGCTGATATTAAATTCCCATAATTTAAAACTCAGACCTCTTACATTTTGATACACTATATGCAATGAGTTTGTATTAATTAATGATTTTAATATAGAATATAAGTACATTGTAAGATTGGACATGTCCCGTTGATATTCTATTAAATAAATAAAAAAGAAAGAGTTACCACTAGCATCCTCAACATGCTACTTTCAAAAAGTTTATTATATCAAATATTTTATCAAAATGACTGGAGTTTTCTCGAATGTTGATAAAAATGAAACAGCTTATTATAACTGTTCCCAAAAAAAAAACGAACTAAAAAATATCCTGTATGGTTCAAGAGGCAAATTACTGAAGACCTTAAGAATAAGAAAAACTTACACACACACCATATAAGAGTAGCAAAAACATCAAAATATATTTAGTTTAAAAAACTTAGAAAATAAATTAAAAAAGATATCAATGATGCTCAAGAAAAATATATTTGATTCATAGAACATAGCACCCTAAACCCTTGCTAAAACCCAAATGCAGTAAATTATTCCTGCTGAAATTCCAGAAGTTTTATTTTACAAAATAGAAAGAATGTATACTGAAACTGGCAGAAGAAAAGGAAGTGAATACACTATGTAAGTGGAAGAATATATAGAACTATGGTCCAGTAAAGTCTAAAGATAAGTACCTTGCTTTGTTTAAGCTTAAAAGTGGTTGCTTTGCTACTGAGTCTTACTAACCCTAAGTGTGCATTAAAAGTTAAATCTATGCTGCTATGTACGAGTTTGTCAAGGAAGTTACTACAAATCTTAATAGTGAAAAAAAATGTTTTCCTTCCCTATCTTTTATATATTCCATGCCATTGCCTATCTTTATATATTCAGTTTTCTCACATTCTATTTTTTTGTATTTTATTTTCTGCTAATAATAAATAAGTATATATTTTCCAACGATATATTTTTATAACTCATAATTGAGGTTTTAATAAAATTCAATTAATTTTCATAAATCTAGGTGATGAAACGATTCTGTTAACTTTAACTGATTACTTTGAACTTTATTTAAATGTCCATTCTTTATCCTAATAATTTCATTTACAATTCCACTGTAATTACAAAATTGAAAATAAATTTAAGTTAAATTTTCTTTTATTTATCCAAATTATTTGGTTTCATATGCATATTTTGTAAAGTCTCGTATTACTGTTTATAAAACTATTATTAATCCACACTTTGAATATTGTCCGACTATAATGCTATTTGTCAATCAAACAAAAGGATAGGTTTCAGGTGTTCCAAAATAGGGCTATGCAAATAATTGTAAGAGTCGATCGATATACAAGAATAACTGATATGTTGTCTACTGTGCAATTTATGTCTATTAACCAAAGATTAATTATGTTAAATATGTTGTTTATTTTTAAAATGATTAACAGTATGTTACCTGACTATATGTGCAAGAAAATTAGGTTTTGCAAATGATATCCATGCATATAATACATGAACATCTTCAAATATATATGTTTCAATGGTGAAAAAAAAGTGGCACACAGAATGCAGTTTTTTAGAGGCTTGGTAGAATAGAATGCTCTTCACTCTATGTTAGGCCACCTAATAATGTAAAAGAATTTCGAAAACTAATGATAGCTTTTGTAAAACAAAACTATTAGGTGATTATTGTTACAATTGTGTATAGTTTATATGTATTTATTTGTTATGTTATAGCACAACTTTGCTAATAAAAAGTATTTCATTTCATTCCATTGATTTCATTTCATATTTAAAGCTTGATATTCTGCAGGTAGCATTATTTTTCATTGAATACATGAGAGATCTATAATTTGCTGAAAGTGACAAACTGACAAGCAGCCTTCACATACATTACGTTTTCAATAATTTATTCATCACTTGTTAGTGTGTAACTGCAGCTTAAATATTTTTTTATATACAATTATACATTTAGCATTATATTTTAATACTTTATTTATATTTTTTTAAGGTTAAAAATCTTTAATATCTTCATTTACAGATTTTCACTTTTAAACCTGAAAGTCATATCACTTTATTTGGCACATTACTTTTATAAGTTATATATTTATTTTTTTACCTAATATTTGGTGATTTTAATAGTACCTTTTGATTGCTCCTCTGTTAAACATTATTTAATACTACTCTGATATTTATTTACAATTTATAATGTGATTTCATGCATTAGAATTTCTCTCTTTTATTTACATCTCTCCCTTGAGATATAAAAAAGGCATTAGGAGGCTGCGTTATTATCTTAAAAGATTTTGTCTTAGTTTATGTTTTAACATCTATCTTTTCTTTTTTTTTCAGCCCCTCCTCTTTGGGCACTCTAGGGCTGGCGCCCACATAATTGTTTTAATTATTTGAACTCAAGCCCTAAGGCATACAAAATAAAAATAAATAAAAGGAAGTTATATCATATCTAGTTTATATTTGAATGTTCCACTTTACAATACTAGAAATCCTCTTACCTTTCATTTACCATTTGTAGCTCACAATAATTATAAAAGTTCTACATTCAATAGAATTCAAAACAACATTGACATTTTCAATATTAAGTACAGCTTAAAAATAAACTGAAAAAAATTATATAATTGTTTATTTTAGAATTAAGTTTAGTATATCTAGTTAGTAAGATACTAAGTGTACTATGTATAAGCTTACTTCTCGTAAGAGTCTGTAAAGTACAGTAAATAAATAAATAAGTATATTGACATCAATAATTTTTAAATAATTATTTTTATTGTTGATAAATCCTGTTTGAATTTATTTTTTACTTCTTCCCACAAGTCGCCATTGGATACAATTGCCATATTATCAGCATAAGATTCAATTTTACCCAAGACCCTGATTTTAATAATGTTGGGCTCGCTAATTATTCCATTTATTTTTGTATCCTAAGTTCTATTTGATACATAATCCTTGAAGAGCTCTAATACATTACCAAGAATGCCACAATTTTCTAGTGTGTTTATTAAAATAAGAAACAATGTCAAGATATTATTGAAATTTAAATAGGATGTTAATCTTTCTTTAGTACATTTTTCAAAAGTTGTTAAGTTATATATTATGTTTTATTATTAATTTTCCATCTGAGATTTTGACCCAGCTTTAGGGATAGGAGACAAAGTCAATTTAAATATTTCCAGTTTTGTATATATATATATATATATATATTAAAAAAAAACCAGTATAAATATGTTATAAAAACTATCAATAAATATACCCAAATCTTTGGAAAAACTGAGATTTACCCATTTAATCTAGCTAATTATTGGGATATTTACAGACTAATTATACAATTAAGTTCTGCCCATGAAGATCTTTGTTCAGGAGGTTGAGATCTACAAAATACTAATATTTCATGAAATTTGCCAGTTCACCAAAAACCCATCAATTGTGGGCATGGTCATTGAAGGCTAATTCAGTTGACTCGAGGTATTTGTAAATCTGGGAGAAAAATATGTTGTGATTTTATGTGTGGATGACACCCCACCCACTAATAGTAACTTACTTATCATGTCTAGCTTTTTCATTTAGATGACAACTATCTGATTTTAATTTAAATTTAAATAATAACACATAACTAATACAAGAAACTGAATACAGCTTATTTTCTAATTCCACATTTAAAAACTGTTTCATCTACTAAATAATTAATAAATGTTTAATTTAAGTAGGTATATGATTTTCTATTAGGGTCATGCCACAGAAGTATATTGTTTATCTGTTTTGTACCAAAGGATGTCCAACCCATTTTTAAAAAACATAACTTACTCCCTTTAACATGCATTCTTTTAAGGAAATCCTATTTTAAAAGATAAGAGACAGTTCCCAACAGTGTTGACAAAAAATAATAAAGAAGTATTTAAAAACCTGCCTAATGAAATTAAAATAACAGAACCAGAGAAGGAATGAAAAAAAAAAGCTAAGGTGCTATCTTGTGACCATTGCTTCTATTCTGTTATCAATGATTTTGACAATTAGTTTTGTGTTTATTTACTGATGTCAGTTGACTTACATAGTAAACATTGACAATATCACTTAATATACAATAAACAAACATATCCAAATTAAAATATTATACAACATTGCAGTTAATAAAATCATTCAAAAACAAACAACTATATAATGAATACAATTGCATTATGACATTTATTCTAAAATCAAGTATCTTTTGCATTAAATTAGCATCAAAACTGTAGATGCCTTTGTCAGTTAAATACTGTGTGGAAAGTATTGATACTTTTTTGTTTATTATCATTAATTTATATCCCCTATTGGCTGATTTTAATATGTAGGATTTTTTAAAATTAGAGCTTGTTACCCACAGATTTTTATTTATGTATAGGTATTATAGTTTTCAAGTGTAATTTAAAAACCATATTTTTTGTCGGAATTTCGACTGGGTCCCAGTCATAATAAGTAAAATCTGTATTTGAAAGATTCATATTGAGGGTGGAGATTTTTGGAGATATGTCAATCATTATTTTATATTGCAAATTAAAGAAATATATCACAAAGCTTATTAGTTTGGGTACTTACCTTGAGCTGATTTCATATATTTTTATCGGAAGAATATTTGGGTGATTCAAAATTTTCATGTATGCAATCTCGGCAGCTGCTACACGATAGTGTGCTCCAACTTTCATCTGTTGACGGAAACACTTCAATGCCACAACCTCATTGGTTTCCTAAAAAAATACAATTAATTTACGAGTCTACTAAAATATTCTAATTTAAGAAGTACCAAATGAGTAGCTCTATAAACCTCAGCGAATGTTCCATTCCCAATCACTTCATCCAAACGGAATTCTTGTAGTGGTGTAATTTCGTCAAGATTTCTGGGTTGACCATCATTCTGGGAACCTGCCATCTATTATATTAACAAATTATTATTGGTATAAAAAGTATACTAACAAAAAAACCTTTACAAGGAATACCTGCAAGAAAAACTTACATAAATTGTCATTTTTTCAAAACTCTATCTTCAAATATAGGGTAAATTAAACTTCTTAGATGAGAGAAGCTTATATATCGTTTTTTGACTTTAATAGTTAATATTTCACTTAGAGAAAATCTTAATACCGTAAATAAAGAATATAGGTTATAATTGCCTCTTCATTGATTTTTGTGTTTGTCGGCGCGCATGTGCAGTGCAGTTTGCAGCTAGATCAAATTTTCCCCGGGATTTTGTTTGTTTGACTGCAGCTCAGATTACGGTGTGCAATGCAATTTCACTTTTTTTTTTTCAAAAAAGAACAACATGCTTCGTCTTCAGCACAATAAGAGAATTTGTTACCTTTTTTAAGTCACCTTAAGACAGTGTACCTACCTATTAGGTGAATGACAATAAAATATTTTTCTGTCCCACAATTTTCCTACTTAAAGACTATGTAATAATTTTAGTACTAATGTTTAAATGGTAGATATTTCGCCGTTTATTTGTTAATTAATATATTTTGTATCAAAGGCGTTATTTTCTTATTTATTTTAATCACTCACCATGCAACCAGTTTTGGAATTCGCAATAAACTGACAAACAATTTGGAATATTTCATTGTGTTCTCTTACCTATTTAATTTACCCAAAATTAGAAAACTTATGTTTAAAAGGTAGGGGATAAATTACGAAAAAGCAATTGTGGATTTTGAGGGCTGAAGAACTGGCTAAAAAAACTCTGATTCGTTATCAGCGCTCCGAATACTGTGAAAGTAAATTATTAACCGTTAATATAGGGTTTTTTATCTTCTTTCTCGTATTAAAAGTACGTTTCTGACAATGATTCTGAAAGTAATCTCAAAATGGGTAAACAATTTGATTAACTGCAAATAGCAAGAAAATCGTGGCGCATTTGCTGTTGTGTACTACCTAACATTAACACATAAAAACAAAAGCTAATTGATAAACCTGCCTACTTGATTTCCAGATTTGTTTTGTTTATGCACACTCTCCATACAGTACATTTTTTAATTTTAAACATCTGCACAAGTCCCGTCGATTCCCGAGTCTTGGTTGAAATATCTTTTTTTTGTTATTGGCACAAAACAAATGTCTTTTAAAAAGCGGATTGCGTTTAGGTTAGCCCTGGTTAGGTTCTTTTTTTGGGATGATGTAAAAAGCGTACCTATATGAAAAGTTTATCTATATTAAAGCAAGAATTGTCAAACGAAAGACTTAGACACAGATTAACAATCTGTGATTACGTTCAGTGTTTTTGTTGTGATGGATGCATTGACATGCGCCATCTAAAGATTCACCACCTAACCGCTCATGCTTAAGAGTGCCGAATGGAAGGAGGGAGAATATCAAATTGCTTAAAATTGGATTCAAGAGTGTATGTATCGAATATTTGGTCTTTGGACATGAGATTTAACACCCGGCTGCTTTACTAAAGGATACGTGGAATCCATAAAATGTATCGACCTGAAAGCGTCCTTTCCCTTGTAAAAATATCTTAAGAATTAATGGGGATGAGAACTGATTCTAAGGCATAACTCCATTATTTTAGGTGCATAAGGATTACAGAATTTTATATTATTTTTTAAATCAGTATAACATGTCGTAAAGATACGCCAATACGCGGAAAGACGGCATAACTGATACAATTATCTTATTTTTTGCGTGTGACTATACAGACATACATATAACAAATATTGTTTTCGTTATTAAATAAACAATTATAAAATATTTGTAACTTACTTTTAGTGTCTTATTTCGTTTGAGTTTTCCCACAATGCACCAAAAAATTCCTTTAATTTTTTTAAAAAGGAAGCTTAGAAACAACGGAACAAAGGACACGCGCGCCATGTTTGATATGTTCATGTTCGTAAAGTGCGTGTGCAAATTAGCAAACCGCATTCTCATTGGTCGCAGGTATAAGCCAGGGCTTCTTGATTTTTAAAAGATACTATGCAACGACAAATACTAATAATACGCAATATAATATCTTACTGCCATTATCCGCCTTTTTAAGCCTGGCAAAATTGAGTTGAATGTCAAAAAGTTAATCATTGAAACAATTTGTATTCAAATAACAGTCACACTAATATAAATCACATTAAATAGCACTGCGCGTATTTAATATACCGGGTGACTGGAAATTCTGTTCCAGAAGGAACACATGGAAATACCTACTAAAAGTGTTACAATTTTAAATATTTTTTAGCTTTTTAATGTGCCTCGTACATTTCTAGAAATAGGCTTTTAATTCCAATTTGCCACATGATTAACACTAATTAATCTCTATAAAGTGACCAAAAAAGAATATACAGGGTGTTCCGTTTAAAAAAGTGCAACTTTGGTATATATCTCAAAACCTGAAAAAAAATCACTGCGTCATTGGATTCTACGTAAAAACTGCCCAAGAAACATTTTTTTACATTTCTGATGAGTTAAACGATAACCGAGTTATGGGGGGAAGGGTCCAAAATGCAACATTTTCAATTTCGCTTTATATCTCAGAAACTAAAAGGGCTAGCTATTCTAAAAACCGCATATTTGCATATCTACTCATAAACGAGAAACCCCGTAAAACCAACGAAAATGGGACACCCTGTGGAATGAGATCGATCACTCCACGATGGATTGATCAGATTGGTTGAAATTTTCATTCATTTCATCACATTAAAGCAATGTTAAAATGGCAGGAAGACACCGGGAAAAAAGTTGTGTAGGTATGTTATCATTATTCTATAATAAGACAGCTTATTATACAATGTTATATATGCAGTGGGCCGAGTGGCTATATGTAAAACCGGACTTTTATAATAAAACTAGTAGAAATAGAACTAAAAAGGATGAAATTTTTGTAAAAAAATAAAATCGACTTGCACTAAAATGTGGAAAATAATATTATATTCCATTCCACATTATATAAAAAGTGGAAAATAATATTATATTCCATCCTGATAATTTTGCTCTGTGAAGTCGACGTCAAACTAATAAAGATAGTAAGACAATATATTCGTGGTATTAAACGTCAAAACACTCAAAACAAATATTTTTTTGTGATTAAGTAATTAAGAATAATTCACAGACTTCACAGAGTAAAATTTTCAGTATAGAATAAAATATAATTTTTCAGTTTTTAGTGCATTTTTTTATAAACATTTTTGTCATAGTCTCATATAACCACTTCCAAGGATACTTAACCTAATTAAAAAAAAATGTTTTAAAATATCGGAGTATGAAAAGAAAGCCATTTTGAACAGGGGGGCTCCGAGCCAAGGTATGCCTCAGGCCTCTTTATGCTTAATCCGCCACTGTTTATCGTTTATTAACACTTAAGTTAAAAAATTAACATTGAAACATTATTTATTGTATATAAAAGTGTAATATTGAAATTCCAGTTTCCGAAAACCCATTATGTCCTAAGGATATGATGCAAAATAATAAACTAACCATCAAACCACATACAATATAAAATAATATTATTGTGGTTTTGTTTAAACAATCCTTGCTGAAGGAGGCGATATATAAAACAAAAGACGTGTTATGAGATAGTAATTTTCTTAAAGCAATCATTGTTTAAAACCACGACTGATTATCAAGTGCTTCCTCCATTGCCTTGTTTTCTCGGTTATTTAAAGGAATATATTAAGGACATTTTATTTTATATCAAAATAGAATGAAAATATGATATTTTTCCATATTCGTAATTATTGAAAGCTATTATTTTTTACCGATTTTATCATACATGTAGGCATATTTATTTAGTAAATAATCCGCATTATTGCCAAGTTTTACGTATTTTTAATGATCTCATCTTTTTTTTTAAATCTGAATTGGATCTGAAGAGAGTTATTCAAGACGAGCTCAGCTTCACACCGTTTCGGGTGATAATCTTCAATAAATGGCCTATCTATTAGTTAATAATAAGTTTTTGAAAAATGTATTTAGTACTGATGTCTATTCTGTTTAGGCTATTACATCGACGTATACTATAGTGACAGAGAAAATTTAACAACCTTAATACACCTAAACTGTAGTTGTTTTTTAGAATGCCAAATTTTCTCTGTCACGTCTATGTAATACATATTGTATAAAGTGTTTTCAAATGAGAAATAATTGTCTATACAAACTATCTTCCCTTAATAAAATTCACAGCTTCTTCGATTTTGTCCCGCAATTCATTAACTGTTTTAGAGTATCTTACAAAAATCATCCACAGTAATCAAGTCAGGACTCCTTGGTGGCAACGTTAGATTGTCAGTTTCCCCAATTTGGTGATAGCAATGGTTAGAAAGGTAATTCGTTATGTCTTCACTGCTGTGTTGAGAAGCGCCATTATGGCTGGATCTCATTCGCTTTTGGAACTAAATTCATCAGCAAATGGTGCGTCTAGAATTCCTGGATCCTGACCATCAAACGCTTGCTTAAACATAATTGTGCCAATTCGTAATATACAAAGGAAACCCATTTAGACATGATACGATGCTAAGCTTGCACTCACTGGACCTGCATCTAACTTAGATTGCTCCAGTAACTGTGCTAAATTCCTAGTTCTATAGAATGAGGCAATGTCTATGATGTTTTGGCTAGAAGTAGCTACAGTTTGTCTTTGAGAAACACCAATTTATATTTCGTGCCGCCGGGACCAAACGTTTCCAGTCTAAGCCTGTTGCCAGCTAAAGAAGCATCTTCACAATGCAGCGTAGCGACATCCCTTTTTATAGCAGTGGCATATTTAAAGGGAGGTTTGGAGAATCGCAGAGCTATTTTTATTTAAGCTAAAAATGATACAAATAGTCTAAAATAAGGACCGTTTTTTCGAGATCGGCGGTTCACCCCCTCCCCCATTCACAGCCATTTTTACTTATAACTGAAATGAAGTAGTAACCTTTCTTTTTGGTTGTTCATTTACGTTTAAAAGTTTAAAACGTTCACTGAGAAAACAGAAACCAATGACCTTTTTTTTGGTTGTTTTTTATCATCTCCTCGCTCCTGGATTACTATCCGAAAGTTTAGAAAAAAACCCCTCAGAAGCAATATCCATATACGCTACTGTTTATAGAGGATGTACACAGGATGATTAGAGAGTGTAATATTTACTCTACGATTTTATGGACTTAAGCTTAATTTATTATACATTTTTAAACCTTCGCATTAATAGAGCGTTTAATATCCCCGGAATTCGAATGGTCACATTCTGGCTTAATTTAATGTTATATGATAATTCGAAAACAGTGTTTTGGGCATCTTCCAAATGTTTGCAATTGACCAGACATACCGTTTCCAAAATGAACAAACTAATCACCGTTTAAATTTTGTTCTCAATAAATAATGGCTTACAGTGTTCCTTCGCAAGTAGCATTAAAGTTCCAAAAACTGACGACGATTGACACCGTTACTATAACTTGAGAAATTGGTATTGGTCGCCAAAAATTATTCTTTAAAGTATAAACTACGTTGTAGTAACATTACTAAACAATTACGGAATTTAACTACGCGGTGGTATTATTACTTCATTGTAAATCTGATAGTGGCTGGGGCAGTATGTCTACTACGTCTAACTACCTAAATGCTGCCACAACCTTATAGTAAAAAAATGATGGTTGCTGTGATAACTGAACAAGGATTTTAAAGAAAGTGTTACTAAGAAGTTTGAATGAAAGAACCCACGACTACACAAGAACTTGAAAAATAACTTCACTGTATAGGAACTTAGAGGTAACATTATAAGGTAACAGATCATAGGCACTTCCTTATATTAGTTTTTGCTAGGTTCATTTGCTAAGACTCAAGGGAACATTAAAGTAGTTCTATTTATTATTCGCCATATTTTCTATGAAAAATACATCGCCATTTTTTATATTTCGGTCACCCTAGAGATTAAGTTTTGTGAAAATGTAATTTTTTGCCATAAAAGTGACTTTTTTAATTAATATTAAGATTTATTCTGTTATTTGTATAGATAATAACCTTGTAAACTAAACTCTTGAAATATATATTTCTTTTATTATTTTGCTCATTATTTGAAGTTTTTTTTTTGCATAAAGCATTATTTTTGGGGCGCGTTGATATTTTTCGTCTTAATTCCCTACTTTCAAAATACATTTTTATTCGTTTCAATTTTAGAATCTTGTTTAGCGAAATAGTAACTATTAGATATTCATATATTGTATTCATATATAAGTATATCATAATCTGTTTAGAGAAAAAGACGGAGACATATAATAATAATAGTCACATTTGAAAGAGAAATAAAACTCAACAGCATGGAAGAAGTCCTTTATTGGTGAATTATATTACTACATACTTTGGGTTGAATAACGTTCCCGAACTAGTACCGGAACGTTTTAATATGCATTCCAATAACGTAGGAGGCACGTCAAAGTTAAGCTATAATCATTCCCCGTTTGGTTCCCACCACTTTTACCACTGCAACTTTAAGGTTTTTTACGTAGTCAGCGATACGTAATGGTGACTAAAAATGCTGGTTGGGCCAAATCTAACCCTACATATATATCTAAGAGCTGTTTTCTGAAGGACCCGAATCGCGCTCTTAAGCTGAGTGCAATTTCTTCGGGATGTAATACCGTATCTCAAGCTAAAACAATTTCTTATTTAAGACAGTAGTTTGATCATTAAACTTAAGCTTTGAATCAATATAGATTCCAAAAAATTTAGTGCGAGGCTTGTTTTCTTTCAGCTGCAGATCCAAAACCAGACTGCCATAAATGAAGCCAAAGGTAAGTCTATTTTTTATGCCTATGCTAAAAGAAAGTGGGTTGGCATCAAATCATTCCTTGACATTAGACAAGTCACCACTAACCACACTCTTTAGTTCTTCAATGGTCTTATCATACCATAACAGTATTTGCCATGAAGAGATACCGTAATACTACCATAAATATTTAGGGAAGTCTCGGTTAACTTAAAGGGGAACTGCACGCAGTATTATGTATCATTTGCAAGCCTTCCGCCGCTGCAGTGTTATATGTTAAAGCTGTAAGAGATATTTATTATCCTCAATGTGATTTAAATAGGGAAATATATATAGTTGGGCGCTACATTAGAATTTTTCTGAAAAAATCAAACCTAGAATGATAAACAAGAAGTAGACAACATTTTCGACCATTCTCTTACCACTTTTTGACGCAAATGCCGTCGCATATGATTTTGCCACAAAATTGCTCTGTACCGCCTTTCATTGAGTTGACTACATAACTGCAAAATTTGAAATGTTAAATCGTTCTTATGTCTTTGTATTTCTGCAGCGCGTGAACCCTTTTGAACCCATTTTTAACCGAAATGTAATTTAAATTGCCTATACGTAGCACAATTTTTTTAAGGTGGGACGTGCAGGAAGTTTTTTCTAATACGTAAGTACCTTTTCGTCCTGAACTTGTCTAGACCTTGTCGCTGATTTTTCATTTTTTGTGTGCAGTTCGTCCTTAAAAGGCCTTTTAATTCAAAGGAAGCTCTGCAACTGTGTGCTTTATAAACATCAGTTATTCGGTAAATGCAATTCCGAACTTGTGAGAAACAGAACAAATTTCTCTTTAAAATGTATTCATTCGTTGGGTATTTACATTGAATATTAATGTTGCCGATAATTTTACCCGCATAAAAAGCCGTGGGTATTTCAATACTCATATATTATGAACTAAAAATAAAATTTGGCCTGAATAAACAAAGGAGTATTACTTAATAATTTGTTCTAGTAGTAACATCAGTTTCTAAAATTAGGAGACAAAAACTAAATCACATGAATTAATAACTAAAGCTCAACGGCGATGCTAACATTTGGTTGCACCGGGGGTGGTTAATTACCAGTCATTCTCATCTCTCTGAGCACTACTGTATGGATTTGTTTCTATCTCAACCCGTTTTGGAGCTTCAAACAATTAGAAGAAAAAATCGTCAAAAAGGCATACTTGAATACTTAAGGTTATCAGCATAAAATAACTATGCTATTGCTATTCAATAGATCTTATGAACAGACTTTTTGTGCTAGATATGCGAAAAAATATACAGGGTGTTTTGCACATTTTCTCAAGAATGATCATCATAATACATGAAAAAGTCGAAAATTTCAAATGAGTCTTTTCGGGACCATCTTCAAAGTAAATTGCAAGGTTTTCTTGAACTTCTTGAGTGAGAACATTTCTTCGTTTATTTCTCTTTTTTGTGCAATAATTATTATCGACAAAAAATTGTGGCAGTTTATTTCTTGTCAAATTGAGTATCTGAGCATGGATTCTACTCGATTATTTCGAAAACCCGGAGAGTTAGATATATGACATTCTTAGGAAACATATATTGTGTATCATTTGAAATTTTCGACTTTTTTATGTATTATGATCCCCATTCCTGAATCGATGTGCAAAACACCCTGTATATTTATTCGCATACCCAACACAGGTAATTTTTGAGATCTATTGATCAGCAATATAATACTTCTCTTATTTTATTTGAATAACCTCAAGTTTTCAGGTATGTCGTTTTGATGAATTTTTGTTTCCTTGAAGCTCCCAAATATGTTAAAATAAAACAATTCTATAAAGTAAAAAATGCTCAGAATTTTGTGCAGACAGAATTCGAATATGTAAGAAAATAGGGTGTCCCATTAGAAAAAGTATTCGATGTACGACCATTTTGTCACAGAGTGTATATTTGACAATATTATAATTCTGAAATATCATCGAACTTTTGTATCTAAAGTTTTTCCCTAAAACATGTTTTGGTTCAATAGTTTAATGAAAAGAAAACAAATTAAAATAAATACATAATAATTTAGGTCACAAACCAAAAATCAGACTTCAAATATTTTATCAAAGCACTATAGACCAATTTTTAGTATTTAAAAAATAATTTTTCATACAGTATTTTTAGATTAAAGCTCATTTATTCGGCCATAGCTCGAAAACTATCAACCCTCCCCTGTTTTGTTACGAAAATAAGTTAAGACGCCCGTAATCCAACACATACGGGGTGTTTTTTAATGGATGGCTAAAAATGAAGGAGATCATTTTTTGCCTCATTTTAGGTTTAAAATTCATATAACCATGTGTCCACAAGTGTTTTTTTCATAAACCTCATACATTCCTTCAAATTTTACTTTCAGTATTCTGTGAGAAATGTCTACGAAATAGCTATAATACATTTTAGAAAAATCTGCACTGGCGATTTTTACAACAAATTGTAATTCCTTATTCTGTTCTGTGATTTTCTGATATCTTATATTTTTTTCGATATTTTGTACCCTTTAGAAATTAATATATATAAAATGTCCATTTATACCTACCGAATATCAAGGTGATAATTCATTAACAATTTTATAATTTTTCCGTGTTTCATATGCCATGACCATGGTGAATATACATTTTTCTAAATAACAGTGCTAAATATCGAAATAATCTAAAAAATCAAAAAAGTTAGAGAACAGAATGGGGAATGTGATATCATTGTAAAAATGGCCAGTGACGTCGCAGTAAAAATTTCGGGAGGTAAAAGGGGACACAACCTGGGAAAAAGTACCACCCTGTAGTTTTTTTCTGAAAAATGTTATAGCCATTTCGTAGACATTACTCACAGTATACCGTGTGCCAAATTTAAATGACATATCTCTAGAAATATACGAGGTCGATAAAAAAAACTGAAAAAAAGGAAGGCCTTGCGAACACATGTTTATATAAACTTTTAGTCCTATGCCAAAAAATACATCCTGCATTTTTAATCAATTAAAAACCACCCTATATAAAAAATTCAGGAAGTTTGGTAGAAATCGTTTTCAGTGTAATTAAGGCATACTTGAAAACTTAAGGTTATCAGCATAAAATAAGAGAAATATTATATTGCTATTCAATAGATCTTATGAACAGACTTTTTGTGCTAGATATGCGAAAAAATATACAGGGTGTTTTGCACATTTTCTCAAGAATGGTGATCATAATACATGAAAAAGTCGAAAATTTCAAATGAGTCTTTTCGGGACCATCTTCAAAGTAAATTGCAAGGTTTTCTTGAACTTCTTGAGTGAGAACATTTCTTCGTTTATTTCTCTTTTTTGTGCAATAATTATTATCGACAAAAAATTGTGGCAGTTTATTTCTTGTCAAATTGAGTATCTGAGCATGGATTCTACTCGATTATTTCGAAAACCCGGAGAGTTAGATATATGACATTCTTAGGAAACATATATTGTGTATCATTTGAAATTTTCGACTTTTTTATGTATTATGATCCCCATTCCTGAATCGATGGGAAAAAGTACCACCCTGTAGTTTTTTTCTGAAAAATGTTATAGCTATTTCGTAGACATTACTCACAGTATACCGTGTTCCAAATTCAAATGACATATCTCTAGAAATATACGAGGTCGATAAAAAAAAACTGAAAAAAAGGAAGGCCTTGCGAACCCATGTTTATATAAACTTTTAGTCCTATGCCAAAAAATACATCCTGCATTTTTAATCAATTAAAAACCACCCTATATAAAAAATTCAGGAAGTTTGGTAGAAACCGTTTTCAGTGTAATTAAGGCCTGGTAGGATTTTCAGTATAATGACAAACTCGTTGAACCCACGAGAATGACAAAAATACGAAATTCGCATAAATTGATAATAATAATGATAGTATAAACAGTTCTTCACAACACTCGCACGTCAGGGAAAATTCTTAGCCCCTAAAACCGAGCCTGCATGAAAAATTACTTGCGTCTGAACTGAACCTGCAAGAAGCTTTGGATTTCCCTAAAATGACGAAGCGATTTCACTAGTTCTGTCTTTTATTATACTCGGAATTCTTGGTACATCCTTTGTCATAAATATAATCCAATTCCTACTTATTTATATCATTCGTGTTTGGGTGCCAGTTAAGTGTAGTACCTAGTAGAACCCGTTGAGTTGGTTTGTAACAAGTGCATTGTTCTGAGATTAATTGTTAAAACATTGAAAATGGTAAGTGTTATTTAATAAGCTTGTAGTTATACTAGTATGCAATTACTGCAGCCTTGTTGCGGCTATTATTTTCATTCAGTACATTTCAAAATTAGTTAATGGGAGAAATGTATCTACTTTTAGTCTGTGTTTCCTCCTGTTTTAATTATTTACAGTTATCTACATATAATAATTCATCCAAATATTTTCACAATTTTTAATGTTGACCTAATTTGAATAAATTCCTCATTAAGGATCTATAAGAAATAAACCTTTTCTCTTTCTCAAGTAAAGCCCAAGTTAATTTCAAAACATTCAAGACATCAAGTATATACTTTTGTTTTTTAATGACATCGGTAGCATTGCTAATTTATAAGATGCCCTGAGACTCGATTGTTATGGCCATTATCAAACTGGTTTTTATTGATATTTATTTATACAAAAATGTATGTATTCTCTTGCATTCCAAATAATGTTTTAATTCTTAATTGGTTTTTAAAAAGTATGTGTTTTTAAGGATTTTTTTAACAGTTTGTAGCAGCTTAGTATCTGCCCGAATATCTTTTAAAACAATATATTAAAAGCCTATCCCCATACATTATCAAAATAAGATAAACTTGTTGAACTATGGCTATTTATAATGTAAATAAGTTTGAATTTTTGTTTTGCGGGGTTCGCATATTTTAATTTTTACTTATTTGAAACTGTAGTGGCTCAAAAATTGTTCACAATCCTTGTTAAAATGTGACATAATGTTTTATTGAAAAATAATAGCAAAAAATTAAATTTATTACGAGGGAAAAAACAGTTTCAGTTGTTTTTACAGTAAGCAACGCTCGAAGTGGTCATCCAATAACTTTTGGTAAATTCAATGGGTCATAGCTTTTCATTTCTCAAAAAAAGAAAAAAGCCTTTTAGTAGGTAATAGGAGGTATCTTTGGCTAACAATTAATTTAACACGATTGTTTGAAGGTACAAAGTGGTTCGTATACAGCGTTTCTAAAAGGCGTACGTTTATTTTTAAATACCTTGTACTGATAACCCTAGATTTAGTTTGAATTTTATTAGTATCTGTAATACTAAAGCAGTTTTTCTCAGACCTTGCTAATAACGAATTTATTTTTGTATTATTCCTAGGCCGAAAGGCAATTTTGTTAATAACCTTTACTTACTTTTTTTAGTATCTCAATTTTTAGAATACTTATAGAGGTAGGGCAAAAAACTACAAATATTATTCGTTAAAATTTTTAAATGGCCGGGGACTAAACAGCTGGTTAGTTTCATGGGGCAAACATATAAAAAATAATTGAATACAGGACATATCAAAAAGTTTAAATATATTATTATACAAATTATAAACAATACAACAAATCGAATAATCCATTGAACAACATTTCTTTAACTGAGGCTTGATGAAAACCGCATACAAACATCGCCGTCATCCAGTGGCTAATAATAAGAAGATACAGTAGAGTAACAAGACCAAGAGTAAACCAAAATGAGAACGGATTTTAATTTATATGTTGTTTTATTTGTACATACTATCACGTATATCAAATATGATAACATCAAAACAATGATACAAACGTAAAAAAACTTCTTTCAACGGGCACGTGCCGTGTGTATTCAGTTATCTTTGTTATTACATATTTTACAATGTCTACTAGTTAAATTGCCCCTAAAGCAATTCAATACATTTTACGTTATTTTTCTTTTCAACGTCAAGATCAGATAAAAACTATCAAAACTTTACGGCAATGACATGCACATTTTTATCGGACATTTAACTAATTATTTTTTCTTCGAAATTTGATTAACATTAGTTTATATCATCTAAAACTCTTTAAATATGATGAAATATGATTTCGATTTTTATTTTATAAAAACACAAAAACAATCTACGCCAGTTTGAGATCAGTGTGCTTGTTCTCAAAATGTGATTTTTTTAAAATTTACATACCCCTAAGAATATTATGGGTCTACATCAATGGCTCCTACGATTTTAGGGCATTGAGACAATTTTTCTTCTTAGTCTGTTGAAATAAGCGAGTTTACATTGGCGGATTCAAGGGGAGACAATGGGATGAACCTCCCCTGGCGACAAAAAAACTTATTAAAAATATCATTCTTATTATTTTCTAAAAACCTTGGTTGTTAAATTAGTATTTATATTTATTTTTAGAGTTTTGTATGTTAATTAGAATCAAAAACTACGTTATTATAATACTCTCACATGTTATTTACTAATTATTTAATAAACAGATGTTTTGGGTTTTTATTTTTGTTGCATTTCTTCTTTCTAAACTAATCTTTGTGCACTTTCCTAAAATGTGATATTTTAAATGTATTCTTAAAAAATATTATTTACTTATAAATATATTTTTTCTGCATTAATCGTCTTGAACCTTGCTAAGATGTGATTTTATTTTAACACTTTTAATAAATAAGTGCCTAAGCTAATGACTCCCAAAATTGTATAAGATTAAAATATTCACCTATTCTAGTTGTATTCTTAATTTGGCTAAAATCGGTTTACGCTCTCTCAAGATATGAATTCAAATGTCATACCCTTAAAAAAATCGAAGATATATAGGTCCACGACATCCTTTTAATTAATTTTTTAAAGCACTCATCTCGGTTTAAATTTAGACTAGGAGATTTTAAAATGACTTATGAATAATGGAACAAATAATTTTTGTTAATGTCAGAATTGCAAAATGACACTGCCATAAGCAAAACCTGTCTGGTGTAAATTACTTATATTTTGCAAAAATTTGAAATAATTTTTTTTAATAATTATTTGGTAGACCTCTCTTGCTTAGAACGGAAGCTTTCACGGCTTTGGTCAATTAAGAAATCAAGGTTCTTGGGTTAAACCGTGTCAAATTGGAATTACTATTCGACGTTGCGCCTTCGATTGCACGAGGCATCTTCAGGGATCTTTACTCCACGAGATCTGATCACTGAATGAGCTCGAAGAGATTCAGGCGGGCTTTTATACCCGACTTGTGCTCGCCGAACCGTGACTCTGTGTTAAGATCGGTTTCCACGTATGATGTAGACCGTAACCCGTGTCTCTATTGAAATTTTTTGTATGTTTAAATATTTCAATAGATTCTCTAATTTTTCGTTTATAAAAACCTGGAACCGATGCTAGAACCTTAGTTTCCTTTACATTTATGAAATGGCCATTGTTATGCTGGTGTTCAGCTACAGCAGATTGAACAATTTGTTTCTTTTTAATACATCGTTCATCTTCCTTAAGTCTAGTTGATATTGAGCGTCCTGTTTCTCCAACACACACTTCTCCACAGGAGCAAGGAATTTTATATACTCCTTCTGTTTGGAAAGGCATCTTTCGGCGATCGCAAGCATTGTCCAATCTTCTTATGTGTATTGAAGATTGTACGTATGTTGGACCGCCGAAGTAATCGTAATATTTTGTCTGTAGTGCCATGTATGTAGGGAAGAACAACACTGCCCAATGGTGGCTGTTTATCATTCTCCTTTTGTGGAGTTGGATTACTATATCTTCAGTGCAATAGCCATTCCCTCTGAGAATTTCGGTCAGTTTCGATGTTTCCGATGTTAAAGAATCTTGATCAGAAATTGAAATAGCTCTGAATACTAGAGACTTAATAACCGATTTCTTTTATGCTAGATGGTGATGGAAATTTGCATTTAAGTATCTATTTGTATGCGTCGGTTTTCTATACACAGAATGTCCTAATGTACCATTTTCCTTCCTTTCAACACATACATCTAGAAAGGGAATCGTTCCATTAGATTCAATTTCCATGGTGAACTTGATATTATGAGGTTGCTGATTAAGGTGATCCAGAAATATGAGGAGATTATCACGCAGTTACAGTTATAGTAGTCACGGGATTTATCTAAACTGCCTTAAGCTCTGCTCCTTTACATCCTAAATGTTGATTTAGATATGTCGATGATACTTTTGTAATAAGGCCGCATGAAGAAGAAAATTTAACTTTATTCCTGTTTCTTAATTTGGGACAAGGGCTATAACATCCAACATTTAGTACCCATGTTCTTCTTGAAAGTATGATTCCATCAATCTTTTAGATGGGCGTCTCTGTGGTGTTCAGCTTGGCACAGCAGTTTTTAGCCATATTTGCTAGTATATTTGTTGTTATTCTTTACACATATGTGTTCCATTCGCGTCTTCTTTTTCTCGACCATCATACAACATCTTGTATTTTGCATTTCCGTCTCATTTCGTTACTTCTTGCATGCAGTGTGACTCCTGCAATCGATCGGAGTGGTCTCATTCAAATCGGGCTCGACCCATCTTTATGACTCGAATAAAGCTTGTTTAACCCAACTATGTGACATTTTAAAACTTAAAAAATATCCATGTAACAAAACCAATTAGTTCCTTTGAAATTCCTCGTAACCCAACAATTGCCAAATCGAATCTGACCCAACCCCCCGTGACGTCATTTTTATGCACACCTCGACGGAGTAATATTTACAACACAATAATTTTGAACTAAAAAAAAACCAGTTCGAGTGATCATTAAACACAATAGACAGTTTGTAGATAATGAGATCTCCGGATTTAAAAGCTTTGACAGGTTGAGTTATTACATAATACAGGTGCGAGTTTATATACGGATCTTGAAACACCATGTGATTTTGAAATCAGTACTGAAATGGGTCATTGATACTTATATTAAAAAAAAATGTTTTTTCGATGTAATAGGATTACTATATATTACAGATTTTTTATGATTTTAAGTGATCTTTATGCTAAAAGATTTTCTATTTTAACCATGTTTTGTCGTAATTTTCTAGCCATATTAATAGAGAAATATGTTATTTGCTATATTTTTATTTATTTTATACATCACATATTGATAAAATCTCGAATTATAAAAACATCTAAGATACAATTTATATTTTTTGTGTACATTGCTTGGTTCTCCAGTCTCATTATTTTATACTTCATGTCCTTTTTAGAATGTGCTAGTCAAACATACTTATTGTCTATATTTCTACTTAAAGCATGTTTTTTACCTATTTTCTTATCTATATTAATAAATTAATGTGTTGTATATTATATTCACATATATTTTATACTTCTTATATATAGATAAAATCTCGAGTTGTATCAACACCTCAGATAAAAATTTATATTGTTTGAGTACATTGTCTAGTTCTTCAGTCTTATTATTATACCTAGTATACTGATTATAATAATCGCAATATCTTATTAGAGAACAGCTATAGTTGATAGATTACAGTTATCGGAGAATTTTATATGCAAGTATAGAGATAAAGTAGCAGAATATAGGACACATACTGCTGATTGTAAGTTGAATAACATGCTTTAAACCCATGGATCTCTGTTACGTTCGAACATCAGCCTGTGGTAAAAATAAACAGGTTAAAAAAGATGGGCAAGAAATAGGCGAGAAACAGTATAACAACGTGATTTTATATTGGTGTATAGAGCTAAAGCAGCTGAACGTATAATAAATACTGCTGAGTGTAAGTTAAATAACATGCTTTAAACCCATAGATCTTTGTTACTTTTGAACATCAAACTGATAATTTTGTCTTCCTTCTGTCGAACAATTCTTACTATTCAATAATTTTCTTACATTTCTTAAAACTCACTTCTCTCTACGCTCAACTGTCTATGTTCCTTATTTTAAAGTTTTTTACCTCATTCAACTTATTGGCATATACGTCTTAACTTAACTTCTTTCTACGTTCAACTATTTGCGTTCTTTATTTCGAACAGCTTTTTATCTCTCAACAAATAGTTTATATTTCTGAAAGCTACGTTTGAATATTTATTAAAACTGACTTCTCTTGAGGTTTAACTCTTATCTTCGTTAGTTCGAACAATTTGTTTACCTTTCAACAGTGGTTTTAGGTTTCTCTTAAAAATACGCTCAAATATTTATGCTTCTCACAACTGAGCGGTCTTATATATTTCGTAAACTAACCGCTCTCTAAGTTCGACTGTTTCGCCATAGTTAGGACAACAGGTGTTAGCTAGATAAAGAGACAGGTGGATGAATATTAGATAGAATTTTTTGCTATTTATACAACATAAAAAAGTAAAAACAACAACAAAAGTATTTACTGAGGGTGAAAGGCATTCAAGTCCACCATGAACCAATCATTCTCTATCCCAGCCAGATATATTCCCACCCTCCAGTGTCCGAACTTAATGAATATAACTAGATATAGCTGAATAGGAGAATATTAACAATATCCAAGGAAGGAAGAAAAGGGGTATGGCTTCCTGAACGTTTCAAAATATTGACAAAGGAATTCCTCCGGTCAATCAACTGTGAGAAAACCACTCCTTGTCTACAGAAGTATGAAAAAGACAGCTGCAGATCGAAAAATAAACGTATTTGAGTTTGCATCTAAGAATGAATGTATGCTATTAATTTTTTTAAATAAAATATGTTTGTATGTAACTTAGCGTTTCTTTTGTTTTGGATATTTGGAAATAAATAGACAGTTATGGAAAAGCTGTAATGAGGTATACATGATTGCATTGAAAAACCATTAAAATAATACTGCAATAATCTCTAGATCGTTTTTTTTTAATATAAGTGTCAATTACCCATTTGGGTACTGATTTCAAAAACATACGGTATCTATCTAAAAACCCATATATAAACTCAAACCTGTATTATGTAATAACTCAACCTGTCGAAGCTTTTAAATCTTCAAACTGATTGTTATCCTTTTGGCGAGAGACAAAAGAAGAGTTAAGAGCGCTTGGACGGCGACGGGTGGCCGTATTAATGTGTTTAATAATATCTGATAGATGTAATTTATTAGTTCTTTTGTTAGTTTGAAATGACTGTGTTGTAAATATTACTCCGTCGAGGTGAACATAAAAATGACGTTTTCGGGAGTTGGGTCACACTTGAGTTGGCTATTGTTGGGTTACGAGTAACTTCAACGGAACTAATTGGTTAGGTTACCTGGGTATTTTTTACGTTTTGAAATGTTAAACAAGATTTATTTGAGTCATAAAGATGGTCAAGCCCGATTTAAATAGGTTAGTTGGGTCAAGCAGATTTTATTAAGGTTAAAAAAAAGGCGTTGTACACGTAGGCTATTTCCTCCCGAGGACGGGCCCCTCCGTCTGTCATAGTATTGCTACTATTATGCGTGCTTCCTGTTTGAAATTTTCGAAATGGGAACTGACCGACGATGCCGTTTTGAAGAAAGTATTTAAATAGGAAGGGAGGGAGAAGAGCATCTTTTGAAAGGTCTTTTCAAAATGGCTGCCATTCGAAATTGTGAGAGAACCTAAATAATGTTAAATAAAAATCAGAGAAAACTTACAAAATTTAAGCATTTGTATTTCACGTGATACCTAATTAAAAAGTCCTAATAAGCATGGGTATAGTACTTTTGTAGTTACAGAGTTTAAAAAGGAAACTTGAAACACCTTGTAAAGAGAACAGTACATGTTCATAAAAACATATAAATTAATGGCCATATGAAGCATAAAGTACTAAAGAGTGAGAAGAGAAAAGGAAAGAGTTCTAGATGTTGAGAATGAATTAAGGTTGAGAAGAACTTTCATAAGATGGCCCACTTTCCATTTAATTTTTGTCTTCAAAATGACACCCAGCCACCATTTTGAAATTTTCAATCGCGAAACATTGTCTATAGTAAGAAATTTATTGTACTTTTTATTGGCTTAACACCCAGATCGTGGAAAATTTTTAAAATTTTGGTTGCTCCGAAAATGTACAAAAATCATTTTTATATTTGCTTGCTATAATAAAACAGTTTTGTTTAAAAATGCAATAAACAATTTAAGCGATTTTTGAACACTAAGTTTTTTTTTCCAAAAATCGGCTTTTTTCATAAACATTTGTTTGATCGTCTAGTGTCTCCAATATAGACATCACTACAAGAACAAGGAATTGCATATGCAGCTTCCTTTTGGAAAGGAATAATGTCCTTTGGCGATGGCAAACATTACCCAGTTTTCTTGTGTGCATTGAAGATTGTACGAATGTTGGACCGACTTGCAATCTTGTCTTGTTCCGTATATAAATGGAAAAACTACATTTCTTAACGGTAAATCCTTATTTGTTTGATTTCGTAAAGTAGAATTATTACATTTTTTTAATTAACCGTCTAATATCCTCAGTGCAATATCCATTCCTCTTAATGCTTGAGGGCTTTGTAAGCCAAATAATTAATAATTGATTGCTTTTGTGCCAGATGATAATGTGAATTTGCATTTAAGTACCTGTTCGTATGCGTTAGTTTTCTATATACAGAGTGTCCTAAGGAACCATCCTCTTTTCCATCTAGACCATCTAGAAAAGGAATCAAGCCTTCTGATTCAATTCACATTGTAAATTTTATATTAGGATGTTGCTGATTCAGATAATCAAAAAGCAAGGGAAGATTTTCTGGACCATGAGGCCATATTACAAAAGTGTCGTCTACATATCTGAACCACGATTAAGGCTTCCTCCTCAAAAACTTGATTGAGATATTGGCTACGGCTGGTGACAGCGGAGATGCTATGGCTGCTCGTGAGGTTTGTTCATAAAAAGTTCCTTTAAAAAGAAAATAAATTGATGTGAGACATGGTTTAATCTTATTTTGAGCTGCCAATATTATCAGGGTGGAATAAGTCTGATATTATGGAAATTGACTCATTAATAGCCACATTCGTAATTGGACTGCTTTTAACTACAAAATGCGTAGAGTTTCTAATATATGAATATGTTTTTCCTTTAAAATTATTAAGAATATTTGAAAGATATTAACCGATTTTGTAAGGGGGTAATTAATTCTATTGCATTGTGTATTTTAGGTACTCCGTAGAACCGCAAAATCCTTGAGCTGCTTGGTCGGGTCTGCTCGGATTTCTCTGTAAGTGCTGTTGTTCAAAAGTAGTTGTACTTTCTCCACGTAATCATGACGGAGTGACATTTCCCTTGTCCGCTGGAAGGACCAAAATGTCTGTACTGTTGTTTAAATTTTTGATCGCCATTTTTTCCGCAACTGAGAGATTCGACTCAGGTGGCTTAGAATTTTTAATGATCTTCGCTGTACGTCAGCTTCTTCTGTTGCAAGTCTTCTAATTTTGGCTTCCACGGATGACACAAGTTTTGGCCTTTGGAGAGAAAGGATTATTCTGCTTTAGTAAGGGCTTTTACAAGACACGTTTGTTACGGTGTTCTTTGGCAATGTTAATGGGTACAGAAGTCCTTCGAACTTTTTCTGCTTCTTAATGGTCCTATATTAGCTAATGTTTTCGCTTTTTAAATATTTAAATTATTATTATTATTTAAAAATATGCAAAAGTTATTACATGCAATTTTTAAAGAGAGCCGTTATACGGCATTTTTTTGGCTCTTAAGAAGACATCAGAATTTAAGTAACTACTAAGCAACAATTTAGTCAAAAAATTTGATCATAAGAAAGTAGTCACAAAAGTATATGTTGATAAATAAAAAAAATGAAATTCTTACAAAAAAACCGATTTAAAAAAAACTCAAATTATTGAAATGAAATTATTTTTTTTGCAATTTCAATAAGGACTCTTTTAATATAACAACCAAAAAATAAAGAGTGTTTTTGTAAATTTTCCGAGCAACCAAAATTTCAAGAATTGTGCACGCTCTTGCTTTACACCCTTTACGATACATTTCTTACTATAAGCAAAATGTTTACGTAAAGCGATCTATGCGCAATACGATTTGCAACAGATGGGTGAAAACCGCATCTTAATATCTCTTCTCGTCTAGGAGTTTAATCCAAAAAATTAGAGCCGCGTTCTATATATTTAAATTTCACAATATTCATCAAAAGCTGACTGATAAGTTTTGTTTTATTTCAGAAATATTTCATCCTAACTGTCACACTCATTGCGACTTCAATGGCCCAACGTCCTACCTATGCCGGAACAAGTCAAAAAGGTTACCCAGAATTGGCCAACAGGTTTAGGGATCCCGACGAGGATCAAAATCAGACAACAGTAGCCGGCGCTGTAGTTGGGAATCGCCTAGGAGTAGGAAATGACCAGCAAGCACCCCAAAATATCCCCACTGACGCCAGAGGCGATGTCGTTTTGGTAGATAGACTCAACCAGTGGCCCAGAGAAAACAGGCCCTTTTGGTTACTAAATGCTGATCATATTGAGAAGCACAGACATCCTGATGGTATTAATCAACAAGGAAACCAACAAGGTTTTACTCAAAATCAACAAGGAATTGGTGAAGTACAGCAAGCCAATGGAAATCAGCAAGCAGCAAACGATGGACAAACAGGGCAACTTCAGTCGAGATTTGGGGAACCAGGGGGCATTGAAACTAGAACAGTAAAGCCTTTAAACCAACGAGGGTCATTTGCCGGCACCCGAAATTAATTTTAAATATAGTTTTAAGACATACATTTTTAATGTGCTAATGTATTTGGCATGGCATATTTCAAGTTTATATAGACTGATTTATATGGACTATGTCCAATGCTGTAGACCCCTAGTTGCCTTAATTATATTATTTCTTATTCCCTCTTATCAGATCTGGGAGACGTTTATTCTTTTATAGATAGCCAAAAAGACATTGTATTTGTATGAAGAAAGACTTTTAATTATAATAAATTAAATAATCTACATAAAAACCCCCTATTAAATATAAAAGTTGTTTATAAACCTGTTTAAATGAAACGTCTTGTAATGCATTGTAGATACTTTATTTAAATTTAGAGATAGAAACCTTGACCACAAAATTGTTTTCTGTTTTATTTAACTTATACACAAGGCCGAATTTAGGCGATTTTTATCTTCATTCTATAGAGTTATATAAATCTAAATAAATGAAGACTTTATGGAAATTGCATTAATGACCTTTTCTTTTTTCCTTTATAACGATCGACATTTACAGACTTCGTTACTAATACGTGAAAATAAGACAATTCTCCCAAGTTATTTTTTATTTGTTAATTTCCATGTATATTTGAACCGAATTGTTAGATTGAAATGAAACTCGGTGCAGTAAGAACATGTACAAAATATATTTTATATGCTACATTCTCATACATTCTCGTCAGTACAAGCGAGTATTATTATGCACATTTTTTCGGTCATTTCGTATAGCCATATTTGACAATTTCATTTATGACACAGTTTCACTGAATCCAATCAAAAAACATACGCTTAGTTGAAGTCGATATAAATATTTGTTTATTATGAAAAAAATCCTGTTGATTTAGACAAAATTCTACAACTTCTGCATTTAAGGTTTTTCAGATTTTAGGGATATGTTCAGTTTTCCAACATTTTTTAAGTTGCAATTCAAGATTGATATATAAAGATCCAATAAACAAAGTTCAAATGACCAATGTATGGGCGGGCATTCCCTAGTTAAGGCTAGGAAAGTCGTTATGGGTTATTAAGGGTAAATATTACTTTATGGTCCGAATACATTTAAAGGTAATTAAGGTGGCCAAAATTGCCAATTTTGGTTTAGGATTTGTACTAATAGTTTAATAAATTAAATATTTATCCAATTTTAAAGTTCAAAATTTCCTATTTCCAACTTTATATATTGATTTTAATTATCACTAAGCATTTTTGGCTCATTTTAATCTAGATAAGGATATTTTGAAGGACTTGAAGTCAGAAAATCTAATTTTTGTTTTATTAGTATTGTATGTTTAACCGAAGTTATAATAACCGTGATTATGTACTATTAAGGATTTTTATCCTTTTTATATGGCAAGAAAGGCATATAGTAGTCGTTGTAGCGCTGGTGTCTCGCCTAATTATTAATTATTTCGTTATCATTTCATAAAGATTTTGGTAAGATTTACTTGTTCAAAAATGTTAGCACCTCGTAAAAAAAATCGGTAAATTTCCTGTATCCGGAACTTCCCCCATTATTAGGAATAGTGAAGTGCGAACCAATTTACTTCAGTTATCTAGGAACACATATATACTGTCTTTTCAAACATTCTTATTTGACACCATTTTGTTCCAATATATTGGATCCCTACCAATATTTTACGAGTTTCGACTTATGCCACACATAATTTAAAATGAACTCAATAAGTAGTTTTTACATTGAATTATCACCAGTTTATCCTTATATCATATTTATTTTTTTCTCCAAAATTTACAGTCAATAGAATAAGAAGTTTTTACGTTAATTTTTTTAAAATGTTATTTGGCCGCCATTTTGTTCCGCTATTTTGAATTGGTAACACAACTTTACCAGCTTATCTCTATCACTTAATGCTTGCACAAAATTTGAAATTAGTCATATAAGCAGTTTTTCAGACTGATTTTTTAAATATTTTATAAGGCCGCCATTTTGTTTTGCCATCTTATATTCATACCAAAATGTTACCAGTTCATTTTTATGTAAAACTTGATTTTTTTCTAAAATTTGAGGTAAATTGGATAGTTAGTTTTTTGTTAGGAATACTTTTTTAACGTTTCACTAGGCCGCCATCTTGTTCCGGCATATTGGATTTTTACCAAAATATTAACAAATACCATCCTCATATCAAGGATACCCCCGTCCCGATTGACTTCAATTTTTTTTCCAAAATTTGAAGTAAATCTGATGAGTAGTTTTTAAGCTATGTCGCGAACTGACAGGCAGACAGAAAAACCGACAGGTGGACCGACGGGATTGAGAAAACATGATAATTTTATTTGGCCGCCATTTTGTTCTGCCATCTTGAGTTAGTACCACAGTTTTCCTAGTTCATCTCTATTCTACAATTAGTTATGGCACTAAATATTTTATAAAGCCGCCATTTAATTCCAGCATCTTACTAGTTGATTTCTACATAATTCATAATTTTTGTGCAAATTGGATAATTAGTTTTTCAAGTGATAATTTTTTTAGCGTTTCATTAGGCCGACATCTTGTTCCGGCATATTGGATTTTAACCAAAATATTATCAGGTCATCCTCATATGAGCCTTAATTTTTGTCTAAAATTTGATGAAAATCTGATGAGAAATTTTTAACCTATGCTGCGTACTGACTACTACTACTGACATCTGTTTGGCATCTAGCGTCGCCAAAACGCAAATATATGTAAAATCTGATAGGGTGATTTTTTTCAGATTACAAAAATTTTATTTGGTCGCCATTTTATATGGCACACAATTTGAAATCAGTTCATTAAGTAGTTATTTCAGGCTGAATTTTTAAATCTTTTATTAAGCGGCCAGTTTGTTTCGCCATCTTGGATTCGTACCAAAATTTTACCAGTTGATTCCTACTTATGTAGGATCAAGCATTATTACTTGATTTTTGTGCAAAATTGGAGATAAATTGGATAAGCACATTCTTAGTAATAATTTTTTAACGTTTCACTAGGCCGTTTACCATATCGGATTTACCAAAATGTTACCAGGTTATCCCCATATGACCCTTAATTTTTTCACCAAAATTTGCCATCTTGTTCGGGCATATTGCATTTTTACCAAAATATGTATTTTTACCAAAATATTACCAGGTCATCCCCATACCCAGGATACCCCCATCCACATTGACTTTTTTTTCCAAAATTTGAAGTTAATCTGATGAGTAGTTTGTTTGAGTAGTAGTGCCGCGAACAGACAGACTGACGGAAAACATGTTTCTCGTCATCTAGGGACACTGAAACGTAAAGAGCTGAAAAAATTTCGGAAGGTGATTTTTTCACCATTACAATACTTATCTTTTATAAGAGAGTAATAATGAGTTTAAATCATATCGGTATTCGAGTGGTCACTTCCAACTGCAAAAGTTACCCAAAAAAACCCAGTGCCTCAAACACTATTGAATCCTCAACAAGATCTGCATCTAATAGATAACACATTAGTCTCACAGGGACGTCTTATTTCAGAAGGTCCTTTATTGGAATCTCCAACTGATGAGCCAATTTTCAATCAAGATTAAAACAATGATGACGCGACGTCGCGTCGCACAGACGTTCCAAGCAATAATCTAGCCGGACAAAAGTCATATTTAAAGAAAATCAAAGGACTTAAACGATTTTTGAAGAAAAAAAATCCATACCCGCGATTTAGTAGGCGGAATCTCATCTTTTGTTACGCGCCGTTCCGTATTGTGTCAGCAACTGACAGTTGTTGCTAAAACAGATCAGTGTATTGACGTAATTGTTTAAATTGTGAGTAATTGAAATTATGGAGCAGTTAGCTCAAGGTATGTATTTGTTTTAGGTTTTCTTTATATAATAATTCCTAAAACGTTTGGCGATTTATTAAAGTTTAAAAAAAAGTGTGAAATTGTTATTTTTTTACAAATCTTTTATGTTAATCTGATGAGTAGTTTGTTTGAGTAGTAGTGCCGCGAACAGACAGACTGACGGAAAACATGTTTCTCGTCATCTAGGGACACTGAAACGTAAAGAGCTGAAAAAATTTCGGAAGGTGATTTTTTCACCATTACAATACTTATCTTTTATAAGAGAGTAATAATGAGTTTAAATCATATCGGTATTCGAGTGGTCACTTCCAACTGCAAAAGTTACCCAAAAAAACCCAGTGCCTCAAACACTATTGAATCCTCAACAAGATCTGCATCTAATAGATAACACATTAGTCTCACAGGGACGTCTTATTTCAGAAGGTCCTTTATTGGAATCTCCAACTGATGAGCCAATTTTCAATCAAGATTAAAACAATGATGACGCGACGTCGCGTCGCACAGACGTTCCAAGCAATAATCTAGCCGGACAAAAGTCATATTTAAAGAAAATCAAAGGACTTAAACGATTTTTGAAGAAAAAAAATCCATACCCGCGATTTAGTTTCATCTTTTGTTACGCGCCGTTCCGTATTGTGTCAGCAACTGACAGTTGTTGCTAAAACAGATCAGTGTATTGACGTAATTGTTTAAATTGTGAGTAATTGAAATTATGGAACAGTTAGCTCAAGGTATGTATTTGTTTTAGGTTTTCTTTATATAATAATTCCTAAAACGTTTGGCGATTTATTAAAGTTTAAAAAAAAGTGTGAAATTGTTATTTTTTTACAAATCTTTTATGTTAAAATCCTCGGAAATCCAAAGGCTAAAAAAGCCCAATCTGAATTTTGGCCTTTGTATATACGTGAAAATTTCAACCAACTTTAACCAACTTTTTTTTACTTATTTGTTTTAAGGTTTGGAGAACGACATCGACAAGAGACCTTTATTTGACATTTGGAAGCAACAAAGTGATTATTCAAAACGTGAGAGCTGTGTTTTCGACTTTATGATTAAAAACTATTTTCCCAAGGACTGTTCAGATGATATTCAAGTAATAGTGAAGAAAAAAGTGCACGATTTTTGTAAAAATCACAAGCAGAGATGGATTGAATCCCATTATATTTTGGAAAAATTTTTGCTCAGATACAAAAACTGGTTGGATGAAAACATCTTTTTTAGAGAAGCTATTAACATTTGGAAAACAACGTCAAAAAAACTGTGCTTTTGACCGTCCACAAAAAGAATTTATTGAATGTTCTGAAAAACTCGAAAAAAAAATAAAGCCTTTAATAGAATCAGCATCCGTTAATGAAATCGTTCTCGCTGCACAAATGAGTTTAAATGCATCAGGACGAAGAACTGCGGCAGAAATTGTAAAGCAAGTGACAACTTATTCACCAAAAAGAGCCCTTAAAATTAAGAAGTCTTACTTTTCACCAAAAAAGGAACCTATTAAAATATCATGTGATGCAGCATTGGCTTTTTTTGTGGATAATAAATTAACAAAAGATCAGTACCTATCTACGCGAAAAATCAATAAGGCCTATAACGGCGATATATATTTAAATTATCATTTACTACTGGAGGCAAAGAAGCAGTGCTATCCAGAAAATATTGAAATTTCCGAATTTACAGCAGTGATCAAACTTCAGTCGTTACTTGACCATACAATAAAAATATTGGTTTCTGTTCAATATGAGGTATTAAAAGCAGCTAGTCTCGTAGGACTGGACACATCTTCTTCTGTACATATTTCATTCAAATGGGGATGCGATGAAGCCTCTGGACAAAGCAGATACAAACAGCTTCCTACTGAACGACCTAGTGCCTTTACAAATGACCACCTTATCAGAAGCTTCAAATTCTTCAGGGAAACACAAAAAAATAATAGTGTGGCAAAATCCTCTCCCATCACCTACTAAATACTGCCGACCTTTAAAAATTATTATGCGTAAAGAGACATCGGAATTAATCCGTCAAGGAGTTGCAGCAGTAAAGCACCAAATTACGGAGTTGAAACCGACTGTTTTGCAAGTGGAAGGGAGAGACATATCTGTAATATCAAACTTGGTGTTAACAATGATTGATGGAAAAATTTGTAGCGTTCTTTCGGGCCAGGCTACACAGAACTGCCACGTGTGTGGGGCAACTCCAAATCAAACGAATAACCTAAAATTGGTCAGAAACAGCATACCAACACAAGGAGCGTTGGAGCTGGGAATGTCCAGTTTACATTCATGGATTAAATATTTTGAATGTCTACTACATATAGCATATCGGCTGGGTATACAATACTGGCAAGTAAAGAAAGAACATACGGAAGTAGTTCCTCATAGAAAAAAAATTATCCAGGATCGTTTTAAAAATGAAATGGGTCTACTTGTCGATATACCCAAGCCTGGATTCGGTACGACAAACGATGGAAATACGGACAGAAAGTTTTTCAGTAACCCCCCTTTATCTGCCTATATCACAGGTGTTAATGAAGATCTCATCAAACGCTTTGGAATTATTTTAAGAACAATAGCCAGTGGTTACAGTATAGATGTTGCCAGATTTGAAGATTATGGTTTCGAAACGGCCAAATTATATATTACATATTACAGTTGTTATTATATGCCCCAGAGCGTACACAAACTTTTGATACACGGAGGGCAAATAATTAAAGAAGCTATATTACCAATAGGTATACTGTCAGAAGAAGCGCAAGAGGCGCGAAATAAAGATAGTAAAAATATAAGAGAGAATTACTCGCGAAAGTTCAGCAGAAAAAATACGATGGAGGACTTAATTGACATTCTACTCATCTCTTCGGACCCTTTAGTTAGTAGTCTCCGTATAAAGCGTCAGAAAAAAGATAAAAAGTTGCCCTCAGACGTAATTAATCTTCTGGTGGACCCGTCATTTAATGAACTGGATGAAGATTCGGATGGTAGTCTTGATATGTAAGCCTTTAATGAAAATAAAACCATGTAAGTAAAGTTCATTTTTATTTCTCATTTTACGTTCCTTCAGCTTCAAGTACAGAAGCTCTCCAAATCAATATGGGAAAAACATTTAACATTAGCAGAAAAATAAATAGCGTAAAGTAAAATTATACTTACAAAAATTAAAAAATCGTAAAGTTTGGTTTTCCCAATGTTTCACTTACCCTGTATATTTCGAAAGGCTTTCAAAATATGGAAAATTGATCACAACGCCATTTAACAGTATATTTGTTAAAACATTACAAAAAAAGTCCAGAAAATATCTGATATACGCCGATTGCAGCTTGTTAAGCATTTCGTCCCTCTGGAATCGCAATCGGAACCACTGTGCGTCGTGATGAAACAATCACAGCGGAAATTACCCTCACCCAGCATTTTAGGTCATAGGCTGTCATTAATAAAATTATACTAATTTATGACTGGTTATTTTATATAATCGTAAGTACTGTTTAACTGCTATAAGTCCTATACAGGTCCTCTATAGAGCTAGAAGAATTTTAGTCTTTTTGATCATCAAATTTTATTTTAGCACTAATTAATAAAAAAACATATTCTATACAGGAAAATATTTCCTAATTAGCCCTAGATTGGGCGAGCCTATATAAAATTTTTTCTTGATATAGTCAGATTTAGAAGAAATAATAACTTGTAAAATTTTTTTTCTGATTGACGCCATATTTAAAAATTCTTTTTGACCTGTATTTGTATATTTTCTTTTTAGAACGAATAAAATATGCAAACTATTATTTTAAAATCAAAACGAATTTAACAAGCGCATTAGTAGTTACGAAAATAGTACTACAACAATAGTACTGGTCTCCAAAAGTAAATTTTTTCCTTAAAAACAGTTTTAAGTGAGGCGCGAGTGGTTTTTCTAAGCAAAAACTAGTTTTATACAAAAAATTTAGAAGAACGTAATCACAAATGAAGTGTTCACCATACTCGTTTAATTAATTTTCTTTCCTCCATTAAAAATTTGACATAACCGACATCTTTGATGACAAATCTTCCTTTAGTGAATTTTGGGACCGTATTGGCGTTGCGAAAATCAAGGCGTAAATAAGTCGTATTTTGGTATTTATTACTGCTTTTGACCCTCTGGAAGACAATTTATCCTGTTTATGATCTTTCCGTAATAGTCAAAACATCTTTGATATTTTTGTTTTATGCTTTAATATCATTGCAGTTTTACTCTCCACTTTAGTAATTTTGTGGACAATTTTACCTTAGAGTGCCCAATGAAACAAGCCCACAAAACTTTTATAGTCCTGAATCCAGGAAAAAAATACTGATTTTTGCCCTAAATTATTACTTGGGGATGTTTGACAATTGAATAAAGCTGTAGGATATTTGAACAAATCAGCGCTATTTGATCGCCCTTGAAGAATGTATTCAAATATGGTCTCTGTAGGAGTAGGTTAACCGTAAACGGAACTAGAACCTGAAACTAGTCGTACTTATTCTGACCCAATTAGCATATATATCGGTCCGGGAATATGCCAATTTTAGGTGGCGAATATGTAAACACTATGAAGGGTCGACATTAATATTCAGCTGATTCGAACATGTTCGAATATTCAAAGAAAACCTAGATTTTGACTGGTAACAATGTTTTGTTTTATAATACATTGGGTTGTCCCGCTATTGGAATTAGCTGACATATCGTTCAGTCCTTTAATTGGAATAAAAACTCGATTCCGTGGTAGTCCAAGCCTGTTCACACATTTTTCAGAGATTCTGAAAATTGCCTCGACTATCCTTGACTTCTACAGTTGTTGTAGAAAGGAGTAGAATAGACTGAGAAATAATTACTGTACCTTTCATAGCAATAATGGCAGTATTAATGTTCTAAAATTGTAAAAACAAATGCTGTTGGCACGTTATAATGAGCACCCGGTACCAGCCATTTTACTTCGAAATAATTTATTACAAACGTCAAGAAAAATCAGTAAATTCACTTTACCCAGAACTTCCCTCGTACAAAATACCACTTCGTACAGATAACACGGTTACTACTATATATTATAATTATTTGGTAATACTTTATAGAAATCCTATAAACTGTTTTTTTTTAGTTATTACCAAAACCAAACAGCTATCTTTATAAAATTTGGTGTTATCTGTTGGTGTATTGGAATTCTTTCTGTACGAAGGGGAGTTCTGGGTAAAGGCGAATTTGCCATTTTTTACTTCCCTCGTAAAAAGAAAGTATTGTAACCGTGAAAAAAATCACCCTTCGAGATTTTTCCAGATCGTTAGTTTTAGGGCCCCTAGATGCCGAAGAACATGTTTTCTCAATTCCGTGGGTCTGTCAGTTTGTCCCTTTATCGGTCTTCCTGTTCGTGGCATACCTACCCGATTGACTTTAAATTGTGGTCAAAAATTAAAGGTTATATGGGGATAACTTGCTAATATTTTGGTAAAAATCTAGTATGGCGAAACAAAATGGCGGTCTAGTGAAATGTTAAAAAAATTATACCTAAAAAACTTATCCAATTTGCCTCAAATTTTGTACAGAAATCAAGTATTGCGTAGAAATCAGCTGGAAAGATTTTGGTGCGAATCCAAGATGACTAGACAAAATGGCGGTTTAATAAAATATTTAAAAATGCGACCTGAAAAAACTTCTTAATAGACTGATTTCAAATGTTATGCATAATTAAATGTGATATAGAGATGAACTGGTAAAACTGTGGTACGAATTCAAAATGACGGAACAAAATGGCGGTCAAATAAAATGTTTGTAATCGTGAAAAAATCCCAGATTGTACATACTTTCACGTTTTAGTGTCCCTATATGTCCAAAAATATGTTTCTCGCTTCCGTCGGTCTGTCTGTCGGTTCGCGGCATAGCTAAAAACTACTTACCCGATAGACATCAAATGTTGGTCAAAAATTAAGGTTATATGAGGATGATCTGGTAATATTTTCCTAAAAATCCAATATAGCGGAACAAAATCGCGGTCTAGTGATATGTTAAAAAATTTATTACTAAAAACTAATTATCCAATTTACCTCAGATGTTGCACAAAAATTATGTGTTACATAGGAACGAATGTGAAACATGTTGATACGAATCCAAGATAGAAAAACAAAATGGCGGTCTAATAAATTATTTAAAAAAAATCAGCCTGAAAAACTACTTATTAGATTTATTTCAAATGTTGTGCAAGTATTAAGTGTGATATAGAGCTACATTGGTAAAATTGTGGTACGAATTCAAAATAACAGCCAAATAAAATGTCTAAAAAATCAACGTAAAAAAAACTTCAAATTTGGCAGAAAAATTAAATTTGATATAGGGATAAACTAGTACGAATTTTTCATGGTGGAACAAAATGCCGGTTGTTACTAAATAACCATGTGCGGAACTAAATTGGGCTACTTACTGTTCCTAATAAAAGGAAAAATTCACAAAGAGGGAAGTTCTGGGAAAAGAAAATTTACCGATTTTTTAAATTTATTTTTTTTTAATTTTTAATATTCATAACTTACTGCATAGCTTATAAAAAATAAATTATGACATTTGTAAAAAGAGGGTTTCATTCCAGGAAATGGAATTTTACCAAATATGTAAACTTTTCATTAAGCCGCCATTAAAAATATAACGGCTTACCCCTGTTTAACACTTAATATTTGTGCAAAATTTCAAGTCATTTGGATAAATAGTTTTTAATACTGAATTTTTAAATATTTATTTAAGCAGCCATTTTGTTTTGGTTCCGTGATAATGGCTTCACACCAAATTTTTACCAGTTTATCCCTATATCACATTTGTTTTTTTTGTGCAAAATTTGAGGTCAATTCGATAAGTAGATTCTTAGCCCTAGAACATTAACTATTCGTAAAATTTACGACGCGGTATTTTATTTTCACAACCGTGCGTCGCGCGAAACGTACCCCCACCTTTCCCAACGGCCGCATAACCTCTATCTAGGATCGGACGCGCATTTCGTGCGGTTAGTACAAATAGTACGGTTTAAAAGGTCAACGGGTGTGGTTAGTAGTGACGTAACAAAAATAACAACAAGTTTTATGCGTTTTGTTTTATTTTTATGGTTGTTCTACTGCAATGTCTAAAAAGTGAGAAGATATAAGGCCTCTAAAACACGATAAATTAGACAAAATTCAAGACAGAGATAATGAAGGTTCTGGAGGTCAGTTAGAAGATAATATAGAAAAACCGTTTAGTTCATCAGGCTCAGAGTATGAAACAGCATCCGGTTTTTCAGAATCAGATAGTGACGAAAAAATAATATTCCACCACAAAAAAAAGAAAGGGTACATATAACCGGTCCTTTATTCAAAAGTCAAAAGGTATTGGCATTCTGAAGAAAATCCTAATCGAAATAAAGACAACAACATAAAAAATATTTTAAAAAATAAACAAAAAGAAAAACCCGATGAAGAACAAATCTATTGATGATAAATTGATCGTGAAATAGAAAATTTGGAAACAACAAATTTTCTAGAAAATGAGTGGGAAATGGGAAAAGCATTCGAAATCAAGATCAATACAGGGATCCAGATCTTGAAATAGAAGATGTTTGTGAACATGATAATTCCACAGCAAGAAGTTCCACATGCAGGTTTACTTCCCGTTATAAATGAAAAAATGGATATCGATGGTCTGCGGTTCCTAGGATGATCAATAAAACGCCTCAGAGAAATATATTTGCATATTATCCAAGGTCATCAAGGAAAATCAAGAGATGAAGAATCGCCTTTAAATGTTTTTTCGTGCTTTCTTCCAGACCAATCACTTGATGAAATTGTACAATATACAAATACTCAAATTATTGTTAACTCGTTAAATCATAAGGTAAGCAAAAGTACAATTTCACTTACTAATAGAACTGAAATTAAATCCCTGTTAGGATTAATTATGTTTGCTGCTGCGCAAAAAGATAACCATTTAGATACAAATGAGATGTTTCATGTTAAAAAGTCTGGATCCATATACGAAGCCACAATGAGATGTGAAAGATTTAACTTTGTAACAAACTGTCTACGTTTTGATAACAAGACAATGAGAGCAGAAAGAAGAAGTTTTTGGAAGTTGTGGACAGATGTTATATCCAATTGTAATAGCTTGTAGAAACCAGGTTCCTATGTAACCCTAGATGAACAGCTGCTTGCATTTAGAGGACATTGTCCCTTCAAATGTATATTCCTAAAAACTAATGGAGAACCTTTAGCAGACTATTATGTGAAGGGCCTTACAGCTTCCATCCATAGAAGCAACCGTAACGTAACCATGGATAACTCGTTCACTTCATTATCTTTGGCGACGACACTTCTTTCTACACCGTATAACTTAACTCTAGTTGGAACGATTAGGAAAAAGAAGAAGGAACTACCATCCTAAACAATTACTCTAACTAATCGAGAAATTGGCACTTCAAAGTTTTGTTTCGATAACGACAAAACTTTAATGTCTTATAAAACTAAAAAGAATAAAGGTATAATTCTTTTATCGTCTATGCATCTAGACGCAACGATCAACAGTAATACTCAAAAGCCCGAGATAATCGAATTTTATACTAAAACCAAATATGGTCTTCGATCAAATGTGCAGTAACATGCCCTGTTCAAGAAAAACAAGGAGATAACCATTAGCAATTTTTTATGATTTGCTCAATATTACAACTATTAATTCCGAACCCGAACAAATAAAAAAACTATAACAAGGAAGGCATTTCTCTGTTACTTATCGGAAGAATTTTTTAGGACCTGGATGGGAGACCGGCTAAAACTACCAACTTTGCAACGTTCGGTTCGCTCCCGCATTGAAGATATTCTAAAAGTAGATGCAGGACAGGAAGTAGCAAGAGTTCAGACGTACCACCTGTTTTTTTGCCGTCGAATGATCACCTCATTTTGTTTTCATTGTAATTGGCCATTTTGCGCGGAACATAGAGGGCGAAGTTGCCATATTTGTGCAGAAGAATTCTAATTTTTAAGTTGTAGTTTACGGTTTTCTGTTTTAAATTACCAATGTCCTTGTACTCTTTTATTAGTCTGAATTAAAACACATTTTATTGAAATTAATTTTTCCGCCAAATCGAATATTTACCAAAATGTAGGTAACCATTCCATCCCCAGTGACCCTTAATTTTCGATCAAAGTTTGAATTCAATCGGATGAGTAGTTTTTGAGCCAAGCCGCCTAAAAGCAGACCGCCAAACCTTGAATGAAAACTGAAATATGTTTTTCGGGATCTAAGGACTTTCCTAGACGAAATGATATTTTTTTAAATAATTGCTGAAACTAGAACTTATCCTGTTTTACCCCCCAAGACCAAAAAACACAGGGCACACATTTAGGGTACTTTTAATTAGGACATGAAAATGAAGGTATCCACAAAAATCCAGCTTGGTCGGAATTTTTTGGAGGTCAGAACCAATAAACATTAATAGTCCAAAAAACGTTGTCGATTGAAAACGTTACTATAAATTGCTGGGAAATTGGTACTGGCCACCAATAATTACTATTTAAAGTATAAACTACAATAGTATACTCTCTCTCTCTCTCTCTCTCTCTGTTCTCGTTAAAAGAAGTGATATCATTATTAAGAACTCTATAGAAAAACTACCCACACGGGACACTACCTCAATCAGAAGTCTAACTACTCTGCGTCTAGGAAGGAAGATATCATAAAGTCTCTATAAAATTGAACAGGGGCGATATAAACCAATTATCCCTCCCTAGACGCGGAAGTCAGCAATAGTAAAAAAGTTCTCATTAGGAATGGTTATACCGAAAACACAATTTCCAAAGATCAAGACGAGAAGTTCGCCTCTTACTGAAGACCAATCAACAAGCTGTCTTGTAACAATTCCAGAATTTCAGAGAACATAAGAACATTTGGTATATCATTCATATCCGGAATTATACTAGGGAGATTGTTGACCAAAACCAACTCAAATTCAGTGATCTCGGATCGAAGGAACCGTATTAATCAAATCTTTTGTGAGTAAATCCTATATAGGCGAAACAAAGCGACTTCGTGATATAAGAATTTCTGAACATCGAAAACATACGCGCTGAGAGGAAATACATCAAAATCGGATATTGTGGAGCATGCTTGGTCTAATCCCGATAGAATTCAATGGTCCGAAGTTAAAACAAAGAGCAACATTGGTAGAACAGAAAATTCAAAAGCCGCATTTATTTAATGCGACAATAGAATTTTCAGCTAATTTTTCTGTCAGATTTGCATTGCCTTTATTATTTCGGTTTCACAACGTTTCGAATGAAAACCATCTCCAATCGTTTTCAAGTGTAAACTAAATTCTAACTCTAAACTCTAAAGCTACTCGCTTATATACTAGTGTTCCGCTATCCAATTTTGACGCCTCTCCGTTTTGAGTATGGTTAAAATACTCTTTGACTCTTATACTAAGAGAGCGTTTTGTTTCTCCAAGTCACCACATTTACATTTCTTATCGATGTCCTTTAGCTTATTTTTTTCAGAAGGCTTCCCGATTTAAATGCGATTTTGGTATGAAAATCTCTGGCTATTCCCCAAGTCTTTCCCGATGTTCTTTTAATATAGAGTACTGTGAGAAATTGTGCTATTTTTTATAGATCGGAATGAGTCGTAGTATGACGATCATTTTGTAATTTTCATATTATATTACTTATTAGTCTTTCAGAGTAACCATTCTGCAACAGATCTTTTTTTATGTTTTCAATTTCTGGTTTTCAAGGTCCATCGTATTATTACAAGTGGTTACAGCTCCGTTGTAAAGTCTTGTTATGATGCCCTCTTTTGTTGCTACAGAATGGATAAAGCCCTGGATGAGATATTGGCCACTGTGTGTTGGTTTTCGGTATACTGTAGTTTTGATGCCCTCCGCAGATCTCTAAACTTAAAAGTTTACACACCAAACACCAAACACACATAAAGAGAATATTTTTCGTCATTCTCCATTGTAAACTTAATACAGTATCTTATGTTATGTAAGTGATTGAAAAATACTGTTAAATGATTGTCATTTGCAAGTTAGGCTTGATTTGAGCAGACCACATTCCAATAGTTCCATCACACCATCCAGAGGCAACGTTGTTCTTTGAAAAAGTATTTCGTCTTCCCTCAACTTTTGCCTAATGATGTCTAATGATTCACATTCGTGTATAAGCTTTTTTCATCAAAACTAACAAATCTGTCTTCTTGCCCATACTCGAAAGACCATAGTTAACCTTTCCCAAAAAATATTATCAGAGAATGTACAACAGTTGTTAAGCAGGGGTCTTAATTTTTCAGTGTCACGAAACCGTTTTGGAAATAATTACAGCTGTTGAAACCATCAACATCCCTCAGCCTGAAGCAGATGAATTCCGATATAAAATAAGTACCGTTTTAGATAAAAAGAAAAAAAGACCAAACAAGAAACTACACTTAAGCATCTCCAGAAAGACAGTTTTTCATAAAGATTCTTTCTGCAGACAAAGAGAATGCTGAAGATCGACGAACTCTTAATGAAAGAAACTGCAGAATATTACCGAGGGATCCCACAAGCGGAATCGAGGGTAAGGTATACAGGACATTGAAGAAATATAGTGCCTACATCCCAGAGAGGATACGCAACAAGTTAACGCCACATTACAGCAAGCCACCTTATCTCTATGGCTTGCCGAAGCTCCAGGGCCTCACCAACAAGTACTTTACCCAAATTTTTTTTGGAACTCATTCAACCTTTTCAAGGTGAGACGAATTCAATTCTTTAAAACTCGAACCATTTTGTTAATATTCTTAAGGATATCACATTAAGGCAAGAAGACAGATCTGTTAGTTTTGATGTAGAAAATGTATACACAAATGTTCCGATATGTGAATCATTAGACATAATTAGGCAAAAGTTGAGGGAAGACGAAACACTCTTTGAACGAACCTCGTTGCCCCTTTATGGTGTGATGGAACTTTTGGAATGCTGTCTCCGTAACTCCTACTTTCAAGTGAAGGATAGGTTTTACTAACAAGATGATGGTCTTCGGATGGGGTGGTAGCCGGGAGAGACACGTCAAAATCGGGCATAGCGAAACACGTCTGGTCAAAGCAACACCAGATGCATTGGTCGGAGGCTAAAATTTTGCATAGGGACCACCACTGGCGAAAACGAAAGTTTATAGAAGCAGCTTTCAGAAGAATCAAGGCGTATTCAGTAAACACATGGAAGCCGCTTCTAGCTCAAACTAATCCTAAAACTTCACACGGTTCAGGTAACTAGGGGGCAGAGTTGGTATTTAGTTTTTCACTTGAAAACGATTGGAGATAGTTCAAAACTTCGTGAAACCAAAATAATAAAGACAATGCTAGTCCGACAGAACGAGTTTAATGAATATTTTACATTGCCTACCATCTTCAAACAAATATTGGTTAGAAAGAGCTGAAAATAAGTAAAAGAAACATAGAAGGTGGTTAATGAAGTAAAGGGAAAACCGAATTTTTCACATTTATTTTCTAAATTAAATGCCGATGAATTGAACAAGTTGTATTGTTCGATAGCTTCTGATTTGTGTAGTAAACTTAGTGCAGCAAGATTACCTAAGCCACATGAGTGTGCAGGAATCTTTTTTGCATGTTCCTACAAATGATTAAGAAATTAAAGAATTTTAAAATAAAAATGCTGCAGGATGGAATGAGATTTCATTAAAGATACTTCTGCATTTACCGGACGGGGCCATACAAGTGTCTTCAGATGGGTATTTTTTCTAATACTTTTGAATTAGCAAAAGTGTTATCATTATACAAGGGTAATGATTGTGACACCACTTCAAATTATAGGGCTATTTCTCTGTTGCCTACGCTAGCAAAAATAATCGAAAAGCTAGTGAAAAACTAGGTTAGTCAGCTTTTTCAGCAAACATGGAATATTTTGTAAAGAACACTTTGTCTTTAGGGAGTCTAGTGGTACCAATGACGCAATTTTTTTATTTTTGGAAATTCTATTTAGGATTAAATAATAATAAAGTGGCCGCAACTGTGTTTTCTAATTTGTAAAAAGCTGTGAATGACAGGATACTGCTTTGGACAATAGAGAAGTATGGAGTAAACGATAGTTTTTGGTGTATCCCAAGGTTCGGTTTTGGAACCTTTGTAGTTTTTGTTGTTCATTAATGATCTGTCTTGTATCACCATAAGAGGTAAGTTTAAATTGTTTGCAGATGATGCCACAATTTTTTAGATAAAGTAAAATTCGAATCAGTTTCAAATTGACATTGATAGAAATATGGCAAGGGTTAAAGAATTGACTGATGCGAACTGTTTAAACTTTAATGTGTCAAAAACAAATTGTTTAACCTTTAAATCTATTGCTGAGGGAAATGTAAATAATGTTTAGGTATAGATATAGACAATAAATTAAAGTTTGAACCCATATATCTTTTTTATGCAAGAAAGTTTCATCTGGGTGTTATGCAATGAATATAATTTCAGATGGATTAAACCGGGAGACGGCAAGGAATGCATATTTTTCGCTTATAGTCTTATTTGCGTTACGGGATATCTTTTTAGGGATCTTAATATCTTGTTTGTTTTGCAAAAAAGGGCTGTCCGGTATATGTCTAAGGTGGGATATCGAGATACTTGTAAGCCTCTATTCTTATGTTGCATGATTCGTCCTCTGCCATTTTTGCTTCTGCTGGAAACATCATGTCTAATACTAAAAAAACATAGAGATGACATAAATTTGTCTTCTTCCTATCATACTCGTCAAACTAGCTATATTAGACTTCCTATACCATCCACTACCCAGGTAAAGCAAAATTGTTAGCATCCAATCCAAGCAAAAATATATTTAATCACCTACCACTGCATTTGAAGCAATTAAGACGCCATAAAAAATTTAGGAAATGTTTAAAAAAGTTGTTTCTATCAAAGACCTATTACAGTGTAGACGAATTTTCGAGGACAGCTTTTACTAGAATATTTGTTTTGCTTCAATTTGTTTTAATTTATTTATTATTGACTTCCCAATAAGGCGTTATAGAATATTAGAATTGAGGTTTTGATGTATCTCACTCATTTGTTATTTATATAATATGTCCCAAGTAGCACAAATTGGCTAATGAGCTTTTTTGTCTAACAGTTAGCCATAAAAGACACATAAAAACCAGAGATTTGTCAAATTTTGGCAAATGATTCTAGTTTGTTTTCTAGCCATGAAAGCTCGCTTCAAATTAGATTTTTTGGCTCCAAAAGTAGCAGTTTTTAATGTAGATAGGCTATAGCATAATTACTTGGCCAAAAATATCTTTTATGGGGTAATTAAACCTCCAACTTTTTTTTAAATATTGGATGGCCAAAACGTAGAAATATCTGTCAATTTTGTTGCCACAACATAACCAGATATACTCTAGTAAGTAATGAAGTTAAGTTATAGTGAGCATAGCTGTTTAAAATGCCAGAATATGGCATTTTTAATCAATAGAAATCGAGGTCAGAATATAATCAATAAAAAGACATTTTTCCCAAATTCCAACCAAACATATTCTATTAAGTAGTTAAGTTTAATTGTAGTAATAATAGCTATATAAGAATGCCAAATTATGACATTTTAAACCAACAAAAATTGAGAGGAAGAAATATGGCTTTTATTATCATAATTTTGTTTCAAAATTAAACTAAAATTGGGTAGTTTTATTTCGCTTATTTTTGCTATAATATTGCCAAAATATGCCACATTTTCAAATTTACGTTTATAGCCTATAAAATTATACTTAACCAGACTGAAGATATATTTAGAAAAACGAAATATAAATTATTTACCATACAAAATGTCTTATAAAAAGATTAAATATTCCACCACATATTATAGAAAAACGCTGTCTTAGGGTAATCGTCGTTTAATTTTGTTACGCTGGCTCCTGGGTCTTTAATTAGCCATTTTTATTGAGTACTAAACGCAAACCAAGTAGGCATTTTTATTGGCAAATTTTTAGTAAATGTTTGAAAATTATTGCCATTTGATAAATATTTGCTTACAAAGTGGCCAATTTCGAGGAATATTTGCTTAAAAAATAGCCCAAAGCTTTTATGATCCGTCATGATTGAAATTAAAATTAAACTCATTTCCTAGCAGTCATTACTTGACCACTTTAAACAAACATTTTCTTTCTAACTATAAATACGTATTTTCATGCATGTTTTTTTTACGTCATGAACCATTAAATCAATTTTCTTAGTAAAATACATTTCCAAACAAAAAAAAATTTGTAGAAATCGAACTTTTTAGAAAGAAGAAGGGGCGTGTGTTTTACATGCCTATCTGAGAGTCTTTTAACAGTAAAAGTTCCTTCGCAAGTGTTTTTTGTCCCTACCAACCGTTAAACCATGATTTGTTATCTTTGCATTTCCTCTTGGCTCATACATTTTTACACTGATTGGCTCTGTCAGTATTATTTCTACATAATTTGAAACAATTGATGATTTATTATATAAACGAAGAAAAGGCAAAAAATGATAAATTATTTAGGTAAATTTAGGAAAAAATGTTACTCAAATTTCGGCTAAAAACAAGTCAGAATTGAGCTAAAAAAGCTCGATTTTTAAAGTCAAAAAGTAGCTAATAAACCCAACCATAAAATCAGTGGAGAGGGTCGTATAATTGCCAATTGGCCATTTTTACCCCAATATGACCAAATTATTATTCCCCACTCAGCCATATTTCCGTCTTTATACTGTAATAGAACTGTTAGTTTGGCTAGCCATTTTAGCTAATTAGCCAGGGATATTAGCCAATATCACAGCATTTTAGCCCATATATGAGAATATTTGCTACTTGGGGTGTACTTTTACTTTAAAAGAAATGTATTTTAAATTCTGTTAGTATAATTTTCATCATTGTAATAATTTTTGTTGTTGTCATTTTTTATTTACTATCACTTTGTCAATAAGTGAACCTAATTTATAACAAAATCTGAGAAAAAAAAACTTTTAAAATATGGAAATCTAAAAAGAACGCTCTTTTGAATAGAGGGCCTTCCAAGCCAAGTTGTGCCTCTAGTCTCTTAAATTTTTAATCCACCACTGTCTAAGCGGCCGCTTATACCCCTGGTAGGTAGGTGCAGGGGGTAGTTCCATTTTTTCATTAAAGTTTTTTTTTCGGACGCTGTACGAAAAATCGCAGTTTTTTTGAGGCATCTTTTTATAAGGCTGTGTGATGAAATAAAACAAAATAAAGTAAAAATTATAGATTTATTTTTTTACATAATATGATACAGTTTTTGGTACGGCTTTGCAAAAGCAATAATGCATTTTATATGTATGAAACTTAAATACTGAACAATGATGGCTTAATGAAAAGATGGCTCAAGCACTTTCACACTAAAATAAATAATCTCTTCTCATTCATTTTAAATAAAAATAATCGGTAATTCTGCTCCTTGTTCGGAAACGACGAAAATGTGCGTTTGGGCTCGAGTCGAGGAAAAAATGACTTGCGCAAGACCGTTCCCACGGTGCCTTTACGTAATTGATGGTAACGATTTGAGGATGCTAAAGACACCTCAGGAAGGATTCTTAAGCGAGCCATTTTTTGCCGCGGACCGTTTTATACAAAATACTTATAAATAAATAAACATTATTTATACAATATACATAATGGAGCAAGTCGTTCGAAAATTTGCTAGCGTAAAAAATTAAGTCAGAGCTCAGAGCTGACCAGATGGAACAACGTTGAGCGAAAACGCAGCGAAGGTTTCTCCCTTCTTGCCAATCGCCTTGGCTTGGTACTGCCCTATGTCGTTCGAGTCGCATGATACGATTTGTAAAGTGTAACGTTTTCCATCGGCAGTAAATTTATATTTGGCGCTTTTCTCTTTGATCTGTTTGCCGTCTTTCAGCCAGCTAATTTGTAGGGGTTCGTCTTCGGTCTCAGCAACGAAGGTAGCTACTTCGTTCTCTGAAACCGTGGCGGAAATCGGGAATGTTTTGAACACAGGACTCTTAGGCAGATCGCCGGGAACTACCACATTCAAGGTACAACTACTAAAGCTCTCTCCAGCGTCGTTGAATGCTTCGCATGTATATACTCCCGAGTCTTCGGGGAAGATCTCAGCAATTATCAATTTGTAGATGTTGGCCTCATTTACGTACTGGAAGTCTTTACTGGGTTTGATTTCTTTGTTGTTGTGTAGCCAGATCACGTCGAATTTATCAGCTCCAATGATGCGACAAGAAATCGTCACTGGCTCTCCGTCTTTTGCAAAGGCAGATTCTAAATGGCTTACTATCGTTGGAGGTTTGTCTTCAGTTTTCTTTTTGCCATTTGTCTGGTTGGTCATTACTGGAAAAACAAATAAATATTACTATTTGATGTAAAACAAAGGCATTATTAAATTACTAATATCTTAATTCCGTACGAAGTCAACATAGAACGAAATAGAATAGAAAGGAACTTATGGTTCTTGGGATTAAACCGTCTCAAAATTCCTTTTGACACGGTCCAATTCCAAGAACCATGATTTCTTAATCCGTACGAAGCCATTTATTATCTAACATGTGAAGGGCTTGTGGTTATAAATCCCATTAAAAAGGGTTTGAAATCTGGTATATTTATAATCATCAATCAATCATCATATATCAATACGAACGTTAACTTATAGCCAAAAACCCTGTACCTGGTGTACCAGTATCTCAAAAGCTGTAGACGTACAAAAAAACTTGAAAACAAACATATCTTGATTTAATTTAAATTTTTAAATTATATTTATACATGTGATTTACCTTGCCCTGACCAGGTATCAACTTTCCCATTTTGTGGTATGTGTGAAACTTATTACGATAACAATATTGGACAAAATTGATACAAATAATTATTCCACAAATATGACAAAAGTGAATAAAGAAAACATAACACTTAATTGTAGGGTGATGTGAAAGAGGAAACATAGTCCTAATATAATTAATTTTTTGGACACTAACGGATCAAGTTCTGACGAAGAATAAGTCTCTACCCATTTTTTTATAGATATTGTTATTTGTTTTGTAAAGTAGTACTTATAAATGCAATTTTGACAGAAGAGAAAACTTTATAAGATACACTTACACATACATACAATTGGTAAAATCTTTTTTTTATTTCTGTAAACACAGGGAGTTCAAAATTATTATTGTTTACTAATACGAAAAATGTGTAAAATTATGTTTAAACGCCGTATTGTAATTAGTTTTGCTCAATAAACATTGTTTTTAAGAAATCATGGTCCTTGGAAATTATATACAGAGTGCCCAAAGACCGGAGTCTACTAATTAACATTTTACAGCCTCAATATTATCCGGCCTATTCTGGAAAACCCTTTCTTTCTCATATCCTCAAAAAATAATCAAGAGACGTCAGTTCTAGAGATCTTGGTGGCCATTCAGATTCTATTATTGTGTTTCAGCGGTTTCGTAAAAAAATAGGACTTTAGGGCACACTTGTATGTGTAGAATACAAAAAATAGTGATAATGTGCATTATTAAGATATGTTAATTTTTATACACTGATAAGGTACTCACATTTAATACTAAGTTTGCATGTCGTTTCTGCCGTTCCCATAGAGTTGGTCGCCTTGCATACATATGATCCTTCGTCTTCTGGATATACTTCATTTATGTGTAATTTTGCAATTCCATTTTTGTATTTGAGATCAATTACTTCTGAAGAACTAAGAGGCTTTCCGTCTCTGGTCCAAACTACTTGTGGTTCTGGGTCCCCTTGAACATGAGCAGTTAATGTCAGGCTATCTCCATCGTTAACTGTTAAATCTTTCAGTCCTTTGGTGAATTGCGGTGGACCCATCGTTGAATCTGGGGGTACTGAAAACAAAAAGATTTCTACAATACGACTCAAATAGTGTGAAGACGATATTTTGTATTAACAGACCAGGTATAGTAAATTTCACGGAAAATGGTTCTGACTCAATAACTGCAATAAAACTACCTGAGGCGATGCTATTGTGTATATAAGAGCTTCACAATAAACAAACGAAAATAGTGGAGAGGGCCGGATTCTAGTTATAAAAAGATCTAAAATTTCTTCTTTCGTAGGTATAGTTACGAAAAATATGATAATTTTAAATGTTTTCAATGGATACCTATAGCAGTTATTTAAAATCATTATACGAAATATTATACGTATAAAACAGCATTATGTGGCGTTCGACGAAAAACATTCTTCTAATTTCCGGTGAAAAAAAAAGCATTTATCTGCCTGATGCTAGGGAAATTGTAAAAAACTGTTTACAGTTCTTTACTTCACAAAGGACTTAACATTACTAATGGTATGAAATCTGGTATATTTATAATCATCAAGACGCGATCTCTTTGATGAACACAAGGCGTTGCGTTTAAAAGATCAAAGTTGATATTGATTTCAGAAAAACGATATATTATCTGTGAACTCCACTAACAAAATTGTACAATTTGAAGGAACTTTTGTATTTTTATATATATATATTTATTATATATATATATATATATATATATATATATATATATATATATATATATTCGTATTTCACTCTTGCTTTTGTATACAATTTAAACTCAATTATATAAGTAATTTTTGATACTAATATTTTAAACATTTCATTGGGCCGCCATTTATTTTACCATTCCCTCTTACGAGAGAAGTAAAAATAAAACTCCTTTAAAAAAAAATCTTAATTTTGTTTTTAGAGAGTATGAAAGAGTTCCCTTGACAAAGCTAAGCGTTATGGAAATAAAAAATATTTGTATTTTTATCCCTTAGAGTTATCCTGTATAGTGAAAAAAATGTTTTACTTAAAAAATCTAATATCTAATAGATTTTTATTTTATTTTTTTTTGTTTTTTTTTTCGTTTCTGGGGACTGTTTCTTTTCCACGATATAGGACTACCCTGTATAGTGGAAAAAATATTTTATATACAAAAAAAATAAAATAAATTTGCAGTGTGCCGTTATCTTCCGAAATATTATATATATTTTTTAATATAATCGAAAAAAAATAAAGTACCTAAGCCAATGACTTCCATAATTTTTCGATGTCAAAACATTTATCCCAACTATTTTTTTTTTAATTTGAGTGATATCGGTTTACGCGTTCTCGAAATATATTTTTTGTTTTTATACCCCTTTAAAATATCGAAGATCTACGCCCATGACATCTATAATCTAATTTTCGCGAGACATTTACCCATACTATTTTTGGTGCGAATTTCAAAGGCTTCCGCTTGAAACTTTTCAAGTTATCGTGGAAAAAAATGTTGTTAACACACATACATCCATACAGACATCTTTTTTTTATAAAATAAAGTGAAATTCTGAGAGAGTCATTACTTAAAGAATTAGTCTGGTAATTCAGGGAGGAAATGCTCAGCCAATTTATTATCTTTGCAATTAAATTTGTTTTCCTTTTTGAAAACCGTTAATTAATCATTAAAATAGTAAGAAACTAAGATACTTACGAGCAAGCTCCTTGGTAGCACTTCGAGATCTATTAGGACTTCCTGTTGAATCTAATCTACCATACTTTCTAGGTGGTCTTTTGTCTCCATCTCCCACACTCAACGTTGATGAAGAATGCGCAAGGCTATTAGTGCTTGCATTGGCCGATCGAGGCTGGATAGGGTTGGGTTGTGTTACTTGTTTTCTTATTGTGACGGGAACCGGTGCAGGTTTGATTGGATGTTCTATATATTTCCTATCACCAGAATGCAATATCCTTTCCGCCATTTTGGTTTGCTCTTCAGTGCTTGTTTCTCCCTCAACGATTACTACACAAGATGTTTCGTCTTGTCCATGTTTGTTGGTGGCAACACAAGTGTACTTTCCAGAATCTGATGGCCTACAACCTTGGATTTCCATCGTAATCACACCATCCGAATGTGACATCGAATAGTCGTATTTACTAAGTTCGCGTTTATCTTTGTACCACTTTACCGTGGGGAATGGCTTGCCACTCAAACAGCACAATAGTTTACAAGTGTCGCGTTCTTGCATAACACGGGGTCTAAGCAGGAAGGTGAAGCTTGGAGCGCATTCTTGTTCTTCTTGCCAGAAGGTATATGGAAGGGGTTCACGTCTGCGAACTTGAGGTGCCTCGGGTTTGTACTCGGGAACAACCTTAGGTAGAGCTAAAAGTAAAAATTAGACGATTAAATACTAGCCAGTAAATAAAAATACAAATACTCTCACACACACTTTTGGGAGCGTAAATATGATTCTTAGTATTGTTAAATTTCTCTCCACAAAAAGCAAGAATGTAAAGTGAAAATCACTAGGCCTTCAGGCTACAGAATAGCGAAAAAGATGTATGGGAATACCATGGAGCATTACAAATATATAGAATTTTAATTTGTCTCCCAGAACAGAGACATAATAAAGAAGCTGACAAATTGATCAGGATGGCCAGTCTAATCTAACGTAGTTTAATAAGATAGATAATAGGAGTTCTGACTGTTGAAGCTGATAAAACATCTTCACAATTTAACGGTAATACTATACTTTGTAGAGATATGAAGCTAAGACAGTTTCACATTTACTCTGAGAATATCCTACTGTCTCATAAAGTGGGAAATTCGTTATGGGATACCGCTGGCCAACCCACTTATCACATATTTGGTAAGAATACGCTAGTTGATTGCACAGGTTAAAGAAAGTACGAAAGCTCAATGGGTCGTAGGTACCGTAATTCTAATGATCTAGTTTCTCCTCCCCCTTTACATAGAGGTAACGTCAAAGTTGATAAAGTGCTAGTATAAAATATTTTCTGAAATACTGATACATTTTGAAGTGAAACGAAATGAGATATTAAAGTGGTGTTTTCAAGACCCTTTAGCAAATTATCTCCAGAATTAATGAGTTGATTTTAGTTTTGACAGTTTATTGAGCAATTTGTTTATACAGTAAGTTATATAAAAAATGCAATTTTCGTTAAATTTCTTTTTCTCCGGAAGAGCGCAAAAAAATAAAAATTATTTTTATTCAAATTAGGGAGTAAATTGAAAAAACAACTTATGCGATATATCTTTTTTTAGCGTTTTTTATGCAGCATTTTTATTACTTGATGAGGAATTGGTGTTTTACAACTTTTCCCTAAATTAACTGATTTTTTTTTGACAGCTATTAAGACATATTGCATTTACTTGTTTTATTAAATTTTGGGAGAAAAAAGAGTTTAGGTGGTAAAACATCCCATGGTACCGTATTACCTTGAATTATTGTAGAGGTCCTATTAACTTTCGGGTTCATTATCAAAACCTCGCATCTTCTATTATGATCATCGGAGCATAAACATTTTTTGTATTTTTAAGCAAATGACAACAACAGCAAAATTTAACAAAATTAATGAGTATCACTGCGCATCATCAAATATATGGTTAAAAAAACACCCCTCACACTTCTTATAGAAAATAGCTTTCAGTTAATTTTTCTATTTTTTTAAATAATGCAGTTCTCGTTTTTCTGATAAAAAAAAGCCTCATGGGCGCAACCTAATCATATGACTAGTTTTTAAGATAGATTGTGTTATACTTTGTACAGATCCCATATAACATATATAGAAAACCGAATAACACAAAATATGTTTTTTCAACATGTTTAACATATAGTACTTCTGGAAAATAAGAAAAAAATGTCATATAAATATAGGTCTGCAACGCTCGATATACAGGGTGTTATAATGTCAACCTTATTCGCCCTTTATCTCGGAGACCAAGTGTTTTCGGATCTACGTCCACCTACAAGTTTTTTTATCTGGGATTTAGGCAAAGTTTAACACCCTGTATCTTAGAAACTAGTTATAGGATAAGATTGTGCCCATGAAAGTTATTGATTAGGACAAGAAGAACTGCGTTATATCAAAAAATTTAAAAAATAAACCGAAAGCCATTTTCCATAAGGTGTGTGAGAGGTCCTTTGCAAATAAGTTCCATTTTTCTGTGACAATATGATTACGCAAGACCCTGTATACATTTTTTGTGTTAAAACAGATAGATGCAATATTTCTTAATGGATGTCAAAAAAAAATCGGCAAATTTAATAAAAATGAAGGAGTAAAATAAAAACTCTGGTGTAAATAAAAGTAATCTTGATTTTATATATAACTCTGGACGGTATAAATAAATTGCAGTATATTTTTAAAAATATTTCAAAGCTTATTTCATAATTAAAATTATTTGCGTTAATTATAGCAGTGTATTTATAGGAAATACCTAGTCTAAAAGAGAGCAATTTTTGGGGAAAGTTATATGAACGAGTTTTAGCCAAAGGACATATTGGGTTTGTTGAGTTCTGCGTTGGAAAGTGATTTTTTAAATCTACGGATTAAAAATAGATATCAATCATCAGACAAGGTAATAATTATTATTTAATTTGTTAAGTAACTCACGTTGTACATTAAGGAAGACCACTTCTTCCCTAGCTCCATAGTGATTTTCTGCTCTAATAATATACTCTCCACGATCTTGTAGCCTGGCCCTGTTGATGATGAAGTAGTAGTCGTCACCACCATATCTCTTCATAAATTTGACACTCTGTCTAAGTTCAACGTTGTTGTGATACCAACTCACAGTTGGCGTGGCGACTCCAATAACTCTGCAGTAGAATTTGACACTCTGTCCTTCGTAACAGAATGCGCTCTGAGGTTTGATGACAAATCTTGGTGCAGCCTGTCTTCGATCTAGATCACAAAAAGGATTATAATTAAATCAATTCTCAAAATGTTTTTATATAAAAATATCTTACCAAAGTATGTATCATGGATCTTATATTTATCAATAAGCAATTTGCGAAGGGAGGAATATTCTGATAAACGACCAATTGGTAAAGCAAATGAGTCCCATGCGTCGTATTTGGCACGTATTCTGTCACGTATGCGTAAGTATCTGGATTGGTCAATGGTCTTAGTTCTATCACTATGGTCTCCAGATAGCCAAGCGTGCAACAAACATTCTTGAGCAGTCATGCGTTTCCTATAAAAAAAAAATATTTACAAACGAGATTCTAATTAAAATATTCGAAACTACTTACTCCTTATTTTTCAATAATAACCGTCTGATAAAATCTTTTCCTTCTTCTGACACATTCGAGAAAGCTTCTTCGTCAAAGTCCCAATCACAAGCCTTAACATTCTTTAAGGTTTCAATATCGTTTTCTCCAGCAAATGGTGATAATCCACTGAGTAACACATAAGCTAGCACACCAACTGCCCACATGTCAGTGTAAAAACCTACCGGCTCACGTTCGACAATTTCAGGAGCAGCAAATTCAGCTGTTCCCGTAGAAATCTTTACTACTTCGTTAGGATCCAATTTAGTTGCCAATCCAAAGTCGATAAGCTTAATGTTGGTTCCTTTGCGAGTCTGACACATGATGTTCTCAGGTTTGATGTCGAGATGAATAATGTTCTTTTCATGCATGTGCTTAATTCCTTCACATATTTGCCTCATGTAGTTAATTACTTCAGCCTCAGACATGCTATAACCCTCAGCGGTGATGCGTTCGAATAATTCACCCCCGGAAAGGAACTCGTAGATAAGTACCATTTCGTCATCGTCTTCGAACGCGTCATGAAGATTTATTAGCTTAGGATGGTGCAGTTGGTTCATGATATCAATTTCCTTGCGGATAAGCTCTTTCTCCATGGCGTGGGACACTGGGATGAATTTAGCAGCAAATATATTTCCGGTCTTTCTTTCGCGGCAACGGTGGACAACTCCAAACGCTCCAGTTCCTATTTCTTCAAGGATATCATAATCGTCATATACGCTTCTAGTCTTAATTTCAACCGGCTGCGGTACGAATTTAGAGTAAATATCAAACACGTAGTTGTCATAATCCTTAATGGGTTCCTTATGGGACTCTCGGATCTTCTTGCCGGTTTCATCGACTTCGTATTTCTTCTTTTCGATCTTCTTCTTGGCGGTGTCTTTCATGGTTACCAAAGTACTTACTTCAGAGGCGTCAGATCTACCATATATGTTCTCAGCATATATTCTGAACTCGTATTGATGTCCAGGAGTTAAACCACTTACCGCCATTGTTGTTAGACGAGTATTACCTACTCTTATCCACGTGGAAAGAGGATGTTCGCGCCTTTCAACCATGTAATTAGTGATGTTACTACCACCATCCCATAGAGGTGCCTTCCACGACAATGCCAATGAATCAATTCCGATATTATCGATAGCAGGGAATCTTGGAGGATCTGGACGATCGGCTATTTGAATCTTTATAATAGCGGTGTCTTGTCCAAGCTCATTCTCAGCTGTTATTCTGTACGGTCCGCTATCCAGTTTGCTGGCGTCACGAATGGTGAGGATGGCGTGCCTGTCTTTAACTTCTACGTGGTAATGTCCGCCCGACTCGATCACTTCACCTTCTCTTACCCACGTGATTTTCGGTCTGGGAAATCCCGTGAACGGAATTTTGATAATGACGTTTTCACCCTTGTCAAAGTATGCGCTATCACGGAATCGTGGTGGAATGTTCAATTTAGGTGCAGCTGGAAAAAATAATTATAAAATAAAACAAATCAATTGACGTGCGTGATCAAAAATTTTTGAGGTGTTCATTTGAAAACTGGCTTACCTTCATATTAATTAAATAAATTTTATGCCCATGACAGCAGTTTTCTCTTACGAGGAATACCAAACGCTGATTAATCGTTTGATTAAGCATTGTTTGGTAATTTTATGCATTAATTTGAATCCTAGTACTACCTCGAGAATTTTATCATACATATTGACAACTTAAGGGAATCCCCCAAACTACAGGATCACCTCCTTTAGCCTTCTTTGCCTCAATATAAAATATAGGATACCAGGAGATATCAAAGGTGGCTAGTTTTCAAATCAATACTCTTTACTTCATTTTAAGATAACAATCAGAATAATAAATAAATAAAATATAACAATATTTTGATATAACTGCTTTAGATGATCTTTAAGAAAGAGAGGTCAGATCATTTCTTTGTACGAGAAAAGCGAAGTTACGAGTTAATTTTGGAGCAAAGTGTATACTAAAACTATTTGCGTAATACTTACTCATTATTAACAATTCAGCTCTCGTAGATTTCACACCAGCCTTATTCGAAGCTCTGCAGACATATTCATCGGCATCTTCACCAAATACATCATGAATGACAAGATGATGTACCTCTCCTTCACTGTAAATGTGGTATCTCGATCCGCTAGTAATTTCTCTAGCCCCCTTGTACCACGTGATCGTTGGTGCTGGTACACCGGTGATAGTACATTCAAATTTGGCATTGTGGTTCTGTATACACTGAGCATTTTTAAGTGGTTTGATTATTTCTGGTGGTGTAGGTGCAAGAGGATCTTTAATAACGACAGACGTAGAAGCAGATGAAGGTTCAGAAATGCCGGCGATGTTTTGCGCGAAAACTCTAAATTCATATTGTCTTCCTTCGATGAGGTTGGAGATGTTAATTTGCGTTGGCAAGCATATGGCTACGTTGACTCTTTGCCAGGCTAGTTGACCAACTTCACGCTTGTCTATCCAGTATCCCTGTACGCGAGCACCACCATCGTTTTCTGGTTTGGTCCATTCGAGGTTGACAAAATCGCCTCCCACTTGGGTAACAACTGGGATACCAGGTGGTGATGGTGGATCGAATGGAGCCTTAGCTCTTACTGGGTTAACTCCCTCTAATGGTGGTCCCATTCCATTATCATTTACAGCCATTACCCTGAATAAGTATTCTTGCCCTTCTGTAAGGCCTTGGACAGTAAACGTAGTGTCTCTGCAAGAACTGGATACGGTTACCCAGTGAGTTCCTGTGATGTCTTTTCTTTCAACAACATAATGAGTTACACGGAGACCTCCGTCGTAGCTTGGTGGTTTCCAGCCCAACGTACAGGTATGTTTGGTAATGCCGGTGGTTTCCAGAGGTCCATTTGGTGGTCCGGGCAATCCAGTAATGTATACTGGGAAGCTACCAGAAGCACTTCCACTGTCATTCTTTACTGTAAGGTTATAAGTACCGGCATCTGATTTCTTGATGTCTCTTATAAATATAATAATATAGTCGTCAAAAACGGTATATCTAATGTGGGAATCGTCTTCAATAATTTGTCCGTTTCTTGTAAGAGTAACATCCAAGGGTTGATCTCCAGAATAGTAAATTTTGATTTTAGTGTTATCTCCTTCAGGCAAGTATAAATCTCCTGGTAATCTTTCAATTCTAGGGGGATCTGAAATAGGAAATATTTAATTAATTACTGTCAGAATAAGTAACTTAATCTTATTATACAGGATGTCTGAAAATTTAATTATAATATTTAGAAGGACTACTGTTCACATGAAAATATGAAAAAAGTTCCTCTATATATATATATATATATATATATATATATATATATATATATATATATATATATATATATATATATATATATATATATATATATATATATATATATATATATATATATATATATATATATATATATATATATATATATATATATATATATATATATATATATATATATATATATATGGGTCAGGAAACTCTTGGTTTTCAAGAATTTTAAATATCTCTATTTTGATGTATCTCGTAGATTTCTAGATATTTTAGTTAAATTTGGCACACGATAAACAATAATTAATATTTGTCTATAAAGTGATTATAAAACATTTGTTATGCCGGGTGTACCTTTTTTTCGGATCACGTTCTCTTTGAACGCTCCAAAACAAATTGCTGAAGCGACAGTGATCTGCTTTATTTTACAGTTTTTATGTTAGTTAGAATTTTTTGATTGCCGGCACCTTTTTGAAGTTATTGAGGAAAATATGTTTTAAACATGGAAAGTTTTTATAATTTTAGCATTATATTTTATTGCTTAAATAGTAGAAGCTAACAAACATCAAAATGCTCAATGTTTTTAAACATATTTTTGTAAATTATTTTGAAAATAGATAGAAGTACCAGATTAAGTGAGTGTTGCTAGAACACATTTTTTGGAGCGGTCAAAGGAGTCGTGACCCTATAGACTTGTTTAAAATGTATTATGGTCACTTCATAGACATAATTACTATTATCATGTGCCAAATTTCAATAAAATATCTCTAGAAATATAGGAGGCACATAAAAAGAACTAAAAATACTTCAAATTTTAACACCCTGTATCTTGAAACCATAGTGTTTCTAGACCCATGTTTATAAGAACTTTTTTAAATACTTCGGTGTGTAGAATAACCCTCCAAATATTGAAATTAAATTTCTGGACTCTTTTTATAGAAACATATTGAATACTTACTTCCTATCTTCAGACGAGCTGTCGTCGTTACAGCCCCGAGTGAATTGCTGGCCTCGCAGGTATAGTCTCCATCATCAACGTCCAAGAGGTCCGAAATATGTAACCAGGCAGTACCACCTTTAGCTTCAAGTCTAAATCTACCACCACCTTGAATCTCTCGCCCGTTTTTCAACCAGCGGAATGTAGGTGCAGGTTTGCCCGTAGCCTCACACTCCAAACTTACGGACTTCCCAAGAGGAGCCGATGTATTTTGTAGCCTTCTTATCCAATCTGGTTTTTCACCTCCAAGAACTTCACATACCTTAACTGGTGCCGTGCAGCTACTTGGTTCGCTCTTTCCTGCGGCATTAAGCGCTGATATTCTAAATTCATATTCAGATCTATCTTGCAAGTTTAGTACTGTAAAGTTAGTGTCGCTGACATTGTAATCATTACATTTAGTCCACAAGGGGCTTCCAATTTCCCTCTTTTCAATAAGATAACCGGTGATTTTGGATCCGCCATCGGAACTTGGAGGTTCCCATGTAAGGTCGACATAGCCTTTACCGACATTGACAACTTTAGGATTGCGTGGAGGAGATGGAATGTTGAATTTGCCCTTGAGCTTAAATCTAGAGGATGAAGCGGATGGTTTGCTGAATCCAGCTGCATTCTTAGCCCGTACTCTAAATTCGTATTCTTGTCCGCTGACCATATTGTAAAGATCGAAGTGGGTGTCTTTAATAAGGTAATCGCTAGCGCTAACCCAATGGGTATCACGTACATCTCTGAATTCAAGTTTGTAACCTTGTATGCGAGAACCTCCGTCGTGAGCTGGTCTGTCCCAAGCCAAGTTGATAGTGTTACTGTCCCAGTCAACGACCCGTGGCGCGCCTGGTGGGTCTGGAATAGTGAATGGATATTTAGCAATTACTGGTTCGGTACTCTCTAGAGGTTCACTAATTCCATATTGATTTTCAGCTCTAATCCTGAAGCTGTATTTCTTATTAGGCTCGAGACTCATAACGTCGTAGTGTGTGTTACGCACGAAACTACTTACTTTAACCCAGATACCACTAACATCGAGCTTTTCAACAATGTAATTTGTTATAGGTGAACCACCATCATCAAGTGGAGGCCTCCACGCTAGGGAACAATTGTCAGGAGTGACGTCAGATATATCGAGAGGTCCTTGAGGTGCTTGAGGCCTATCGACCACAAGTACCCTACAAGAAGCCGAGTCTGATCCCATCGAATTGGTAAGTTTAATAGTATAACTACCGGTATCTGTGCGTTTAGCGGATTTATTATAGAAAATCGAAGCAATGTCGGTGGTTTCCATTTTAATTCTATCATCTGCACCGACTTCATTGCCGTTAATCGTCCAGGTAGCTTTCGGTTTGGGTGTAGCTACGTATGGTACCGTAATCTTCAGTTCCTCACCTGCGATAACGACAATGTCACGGATACTCAAATCTGACGTAATCTTCGGCGCGGATGGTGCGGCTCTAGCGCAAATTGCATCCGACGCAGAGCTCCAGGGTCCTTGACCAGCAGCGTTAACGGCAGCAACTCTAAATTCGTATTCATGATTTTCAATCAGATTAATAACCTTCAAATTTAAGTCGGGCACTAAAGCGTGAGAAGCTTTCGTCCATTTATCTTCTGTAATGAGACGCTTTTCAACAACATAACCTGTAATAGGAGATCCGCCATCATGGCGGGGTTTGGTCCATTGAATGGTAATAGAGTCTTCACTGCTGTCAATTCCCCTTGGTGTACCAGGAGCCCCTGGGGGATCGAATGGATGTCTAGCACGGATTGGTTCAGATGTAACAGCTGGCTCTGACTGGCCATACTGATTTTCGGCGATCACTCTAAAATCATATTCTCTACCAAGTGTTAAGTTGCGTATCCTAACAAATGGCACAGTAACATAACTGCTGACTTTGGTCCAAGTTGATGATTTTGCTTCTTTCTTTTCCACAATATAGTTGGTTATATCGGCTCCACCATTATCTTTCGGTGGTTGCCAATATAGGGTAAGCGCGTCCCCTGCAAATTCATCGGCTCGAAGATTTTCTGGTTTTCCAGGCCTGTCAAGAACTCTCACGTTAATGGTGGCAGTGTCAAAACCAGATGGGTTTTTAAGTTGAAGACGGTATTGGCCGGTGTCAGATCGTTTTGAATTTTTTACGATGATACTTGCATAATCATCAGCAAGTTGTGGGAAGATGCGGCTGTCAGACTCATCTAGAAGTTTGTCATTGGCAAACCATGAAGCAGTTGGCTTAGGGAATCCAACATAAGGAACATGGATGCTGAAATCTTCTCCAGCGCGTACAGTAATATCACGCACCCCTCCTAAATCCATACATGGTTTATTGGGCTGTTCTTCAATAAGAATTGGATTGCTTGGTCTACTTGGTTCGGATCTCCCGACATCATTTACGGCAATAACTCTAAACTGATACTCTTCGCCTTCCTTAAGTTTTGGAACAGTGTAAACGGTGTCATTAATAGGTAAAGAATTAACATCGGTCCAGTCCTCAGAACCTTTAAGACGCTGTTGTAAAATATATCCCTTAAGTTTTGAACCACCATCACTCTTAGGTGGTCTCCACGATAGCGTAACACTATCTTTAGTAATACGATCAGCCTTTGGAGGTTCTGGAGCAGATGGCTTAAATCTTTGGTGTTGAGCAATAATGGGTTCTGTAGGTCTACTTGGCTCTCCCGGTCCAGCTTCGTTTACAGCAGTAACTCTAAACTCATATTTATTTCCTTCGCGCAAATCTTGCACGGTGTATTGAGCATTGGGGGTTGGATAATTGTTTACTTTCACCCAGTCACCTCCGCGTTCACGTTTTTCAACGATATATCCAGAAATAGGTTTACCACCTGTTGATACTGGTGGATTCCACTTAAGCGAGCATGAATTTGGAGTGTAACCAGTAATTTCTGGCTGACTTGGTGGGCCTGGTGGATCGAATGGACTCTTGGCCACAACCGGTTTTCCTTCAAGAGGCTCTGAAACACCGTAGATATTCTCAGCGCGAACTCTGAAAACGTATTTCTTGCCTTCAGTGAGACCACGGGCAGTGAAGGATGGTCTCGGGCAAAAGCCGGGGCATGGTCGCCAGCTATCAGAGCCGTATTCTGATATTTCCACAATATAACCGGTTATATCACCACCACCATCATCATCTGGTGGGTTCCATGAGAGAGACACGGAGTCTTGAGTGGTGGCGGTATACTGTAATGGACCTCTGGGCATTCCAGGCTTATCAACTACTATAACTTCGATGTCAGCTTCGTCAGATCCATATTCGTTCTTAGCTCTAACAGTGTAAGTTCCAGCATCAGCTCTGTTTGATGCTTCAACACGTAGTCGGGTGTGTTCACTGTTTGTTTCGGTCTGCAACGGAAATTTAAGTTGAACATGGTGATTTAATAGTTAGATGTTAATACTTACGTAGAGTCTGCTACTTTCAGGCACTTGAAGTTTGTTCTTAATCCATTCAACTTTAGGCGCTGGAGCTCCGGTCAAAGGAATGTCAATGTTAATGGGTTCTCCAGCCCGTACTTTGATCTTCCTTCCAATGATTCCATCAAGCCACAACTTTGGTTTTTCTGAAACCGGATAATACATAGTCATATACAAAAAAAAATTTGTTAAAACATAAAAATGATCAAATACGATCGAAACAAGTTGATGTTTCGATTTTATTTTGGACACCAAATTTTGTTTTTAATTGGAGGTGTGAGGTACGAAATCCAACAATTAGAACTGAGCAGTGATGAGTAAACATTATAGTGTATAGTTCACAAACTAAAATTGTCTTAATTCTTGCTACTGCTAGTAAAAATATGAGTGAAGGCTCATTGGATTCCGAATGACGTCTAGAAAAATGTGCAAAAATTTGAAACCCATGCATAAAGAATTTCAAAAGTGATTAACAAATTAAGATCAAAAAAGGAGTTTAATTTTATGCAAATAACTTGGAAACTATTAACAATTGGGATTCTTAAAGACGAAGACATTTCCAATAAAAAACTCTATACTCCCGTAACTCTAACTCAATTATTAATAATTTTAATACCGGCCGTAACAAGTGAAAAAAATTATACTATTAAATATTAGTTTAAAAATGTATACAAATTATGGTATTATCTAGACACTTGAATGAACTATATCCTGCTGAAAAAAAATGTTTCACTGATTTTTCATAAAATGAGTCTATTGTTAATTTTAAGAATTTTTTAACGAATTTTCGTTAATATTTCGAGTCGGATAATTGTTAAACAAAATTCACTAAAATTATTCCGCTTAGTGGAGACTTTCTCGCAACTATACTTTATGAGATTATGACGTTGCATTTAATTTGTTATAATCTATTAGTAATTAATTATTGAAGCTAAAATAAAACTTTTTTACTTAAACATAAAATTTTCGCGGAAATAGAACTAGAGCCGACTGGTATAATGAGTTAACGGTATGCCAAAGAGAAAAAAATTGACCAAGTACAATATAACCTAAATGATTAGGTACTTACCTTTCATTGGTTTGGCAATAAATACATTAGAAGCGTCGCTAGGTTTGCCGTTACCAGCTGCATTAACAGCTGATACTCTATATTCATATTGATGTCCTTCTTGTACTCTGTCATCGTAATAATCTTGACCTCTTATAGGATCTTTATTTAGCTTAACCCATCTACCAGTAGCGCGATCACGACGTTCAACATCGTAACCAACAATGGGAGATCCACCATTGCTAATTGGTGCAGACCATTTAATTTTAATATGGTCCTTATCACTGTCCACGAGTTCTGGCTTACCAGGTTTGCCGGGAACATCTGAAATATGAGCATGAGTTAAAAAAGTTAAAATCAAATACGGACTATTCTTACCATATTGGTTTTTGGCGACGACAGGCTTTTCGGTATCCAGGGGATCTGAGCGTCCCTGTAAGTTTTCGGCAAACACTCTAAATTCATATTTAGTTCCTTCTAGAAGTCTTGGTACTACCGCATGGTTATATTTGGGATTGACGTAGTTAACTGCAGGCACCCAGCCTCCTCCATGGGTTAAGTCCCTCTTTTCAATAACATAGCCGCTGCAATACAAAATGTATTATTAGTACCCACATGATATACAGGGTGTCCCAAACTTGATGGTACCTTAGAGGACATGAAAAACTACAAGTACGATTTTTTTTTTCAAATTCTACAAAATAAATACCCCCTTACAATGTTATTTTATACCGGTGGCTCAACAGTAGTATGACCAATTTTGTTTTAACATTAACTTAGATTTTTAAATTGGATACACACTGCATATTTGTTGAGCAATCGAGCATCGAGTTTGGGGTACACTATATAAAAAATGAGTAATCTTACGTAATTTCACTTCCACCATTGTCTTTGGGTGGTTTCCATGATAGCGTAACGCTTTGTGCAGTAACTTCTTCATACTCAAGTGGTCCTTGTGGTGCTCCAGGGCGATCTAAAAGTAAATGTTAGAGTATGCATGTTGCTATTGGCTAAAAATATTATTAACTTACCAAGAACAGTAACTTGGAATGAACCTTCATCTATACCCGAATTATTTTTAATCAAAATATGATAAGAGCCACTATCGGAACGCTTTGCATTTACGGTATGTATTACTGTATGATAACCTATCGATGTTACGGTTGTGCGATCATCTGCAGTCAAAGGCTTGCTTCCTACAGTCCATGTAACTTCAGGACAAGGCTCTCCAATAAAATCGATATCGATGTGCAAAATGAGTCCAGCCTTAATTCTGATATCATTAAGTGGCGTCTTAATTTTGGGAGCCACTAAAAAAGAAAGGAAATTAAAATTCTCCGTAAAAGTACACCCCAGAATATAAGACCCTAATTTTTGCCTTTTTAATAGGGCAATAAATACCCGATTAATATTTTCTATAGGGTGTGTGGTTATATTTTAAACGGTACCCTGGAGACTTTATTATATAAAAGTTATCAAAAAACTTTAAATACAAAATTTTTTTGGTGTTATCGGAATCGTTAGAATTTAAAACAAACAAAAGACGATAGGAAAGTTAACAAATTAGCATCATCTTCGTTATGAAAACTCTGTATTATATATGTCCGTCAAATGGGTCTCCTCTTACTGATTATAAATATACTATGTTTGATACCTTAGAAATTTGAGAAAAAAACCGTACCATAAGAGGCAATGTGTAAGACAGAGATGAGAGATACAGAACGCTTCACTACTTAGTGAAGTCAATGGGAATTCATTGCCTCTTATGGCAATTTCTCGAGTATCTTTAGACAAAAAGGCATCAAACCTAGTATATTTATAATCAACAAGAAGAGACTCATTTGAAGGACATATATTATATAGGGTGTTTCATTTAAAATACCGAAATTGATGCTCATTTGTTAACTTTCCGATCGTCTTTTGTAAATTCTAACTATTCCGATAAAACCCAAAAACTATTGTATTTAAAGTTTTTTGATAACTCAAATAATAAAGTCTCTAGGGTACCGTTGAAAATATAAACAGACACTTTGTACACAGATGCTAGGTGTTATAGTAAAAATATTTTAATTTTACTGCTTTGATAACCAGGGGGAAACCCTGTTTGGAATCCAATAAATGTTTTATCATATAGGTCTGCTGACCACAAGTCTGAATTAGTGTCGAAAGATACCTTTACTGTTTACAATTCAAAGTAATTATTTCATTTTGTTTTAATTATGTGGCGTGCGTCCGTGGGAGAATTGCAATGGTGTTTATCGCAAGAGAAAACATTTATCATTTGATGTCAAACAAATAATGAAAAATGTTTACGAAACTTTAGTAAAAAGAAGTTTTAATATAGAAAATAATTTGCAAGAAACTAGTGAACTGACAAAAATCCCAATTCTTACGATTAAGGGTACTGTAGAAAAACCATCACTCAGTAACAGGAAAAACACGAAAGGATTTTCAAATGTATCAGGTAGACCATTGTGAGAAAAACATCATCAGGAGAAAAATATATTCCATGTGTGAAGAGCAGTTCGTGCCGAAATTGGACAAAATAAAATTAAGACTGGTGCAGGACGGAACCAGTGTACATTGTGGCCCATCAGCCAGTCATAAAATTCTCTTAAAAATGGGATTCATGTTCCGTAAAATTAACAAAAGGCAAGTAGTGATCGAATGACAAAGATTATGAGTCCTGCGACATGCTTATCTACAACAAATTGAAAAGTTTCGATCAGACAGTAGGTCAATAATTTACCTTGATGCAATTTGATTCGATACCCATGATACTGTATTAGTGGCGGCTCGCGGCTGAAAAAGCAAGTGAAGTGCAAATGAAGCAAGAAAATATCGCAATAATTTTTTTTTCCAGACTTTTTTTATATGTGGAGGGGGTAGAATATTTTTTTACGACTTACCTAAATTTTGAATACTTAATCAATTATCCTATCCTTCATAGCAGCAAATTTATTTATAACATCCTCATAAAATGGGTGGGTTGCCCTAATCTCCTCCAGAAATTCCTTTTGAACTGAAATATTGCCAAGAGAAATAAGTCTTTCTTGAGATATTGTATTTCTTAAATAAGTTTTTACACATTTGAAGCAAGAAAAACTTCTTTCCACTGAAGCACTTGTCGACGGTATTGTCAAAATAAGGGAAAACAATTTATATGCTTCGGTAAAAATATATTTATTTTCATTAATTTTCTTCACTTACTCTTGCACCGATATATTCCAATTACTCTCATTGGCAAAAATAAGACCAAGCTCATTTTTAAGTCGTTGACTTTTTGAAAATATTTCCCCATATAACTGTAACAAATTTTCAAACGGGCTAGTCGGAAAATTTAAACTATATTCGGAAAATTTAGCAGAACCTGCCAAACATGAAAATGTAAGTTTTTCACAGTCTTGAAATCTTCCTGTCATTTCCATTAAAATATGGTTCAATATTTCATAAAAAAGGATTCTATACTCAGCCCTAATTTCTTCGGGTGAAAGCTTAGCAAGCTCACGTTTGTAATGATTTATTTCTTTAATAGAATTTGCTTTATCAAACATGGTATTAAAAAAATGTTCATTTCTTTTTTTACAGAGCGTCTCACGACAGCGTTTTATATTGGATATGCAAAAATGAATGTAACAACACCATAAATAAATATAACACAAAACAGACAACCAAACTGCAAAGCAACTCACCGGTTGCAGCGAAGTCCGCGAAAATAAAAGTAAGTAAGTAAAGTAAATCACCGCAAACTGAACGACACGTGGGTACACTACACCAACGTGGGTGTAATGTATTGCGCCTGCAATTCACCGAGAGCGTTGTATGGCGCTGGTTAACATTATTCTTTCATGTGGTCGACGTTATCGCGAATGCGTTGTCATGGCAACATAGTAGGAAAATCGTAAACTAAACATAGCACCTCCAGCAAAGTCGAAGCGGTTTGCGCCATAGTTTGTTATAATAAAGTTCGATTAAAAGTTTTAAAAAGACATGCCGCCAACGGTCGAGTAAAATATTTATTCGAGATGTACGGTTTATTTTTTACCAATTAGGTGAATAAATGAATGTAAAAACTAAAATTTTAAGAGATATATACTAAATATAGTTAGATGTTTGCTTGCTTATTTTTCCTGATGAAGTAGCACTTCACCTACTTCACCTGAATAGCCGTCACTATACTGTGCCAAAAGGGTGAGTGGCAGCAATACAAGATGTCATACCAAAGCAACTCAATAAAGGTAAACGAATAAACATTTTGCATGCTGGATCTGAAAATTACTAGGTTTTAAATTGTCTGCTGTTATCGGTGAAGAAACATAAATGATTCAAGTTTCAACTATCACGAAGAAAATTGGTTTCATAATACATTTTTATCAAGTGTTCCCGAACATAGTGTTATTGTTATGGACAAAGAAACCATAGTTACTAAACGAAGTTCCGAATGCAGCCAACACCAATCTAAAATATAGTAATAGATGTTAGAAAATGACATCTATTTTGAATTTAGCTATGAAAAATGATCTTTTTAAAGTTTTAAAAGACTAGTATAAATTGAAAAAAGGAATATGTTTGTGATAGTATAGCTCAGAAAATGGGACATACTGCTTTGCGACTTCGTCTGTATTATTGGGTGTTTAAGCCGATTGAACATATTTGGCCTCAAGTTATAAGAGTACGGGCAGAGACGTTTCTCCAATAATAAACAAAAGTTAAAAATGATATATCTTGTGAAAGCTGGATGAATCCTATTCAGCATGTTGTAAAAGTTAAAGATAAGTACATTAATGCAAAGAATTGTCCTTCTGTAAACCCAGTCCAGGGCCATACTGTATATTTATTTTTAATTTTATGTTATCTTGTGTCTTTTACTACTAATTTTTATCTGTTTGTACATGCACCAATTAAAATAAACATCTTTAAAACCACTTATTAGTTGTAACCTTTCATAAAAAGTGGTCAAAATGTCCCTATTGCCACTTAAAAAGGCAAAAGTCAGTATCTTACATTCAGGGATATGCTTTAATATTTTAACAACATAATATATGAATATTTTGAAATTCATTCTTACGGAATCTAGCCTTGGCAGTAACAACATCTGAAGGTTCAGATGGTTCGCTCTGTCCAGCTGTATTTGTTGCAATTACTCTAAATTCGTAATCTTGACCTTCTGTTAAGTCTGGGACAGTGCAAGTAGTCTTTCTTGCTGGAACGTGAACGGCATTTGTCCAGTATGGGCTACCTTTTTCTTTCTTTTGAACAATGTATCCAGTAATAGGTGAACCTCCATCGTTCTTGGGTGGAGTCCATTCCAAATCAACATGATCCTTGTCCCAGTCAGTAATAGCTGGCTTACCAGGAGCGCTGGGTTCATCTGGTAAAAAAATATAATAATGAGCAATTTTAAGTAATAATAAAAGTTAATTATATGAACAAAGAATGTGGCTATTTTATAAACTCAAAGTTTTTGGCCATTTATATATTCAGATTATAACATCACTAAGATATCTAGATTGTGGATGTTTGTATAACGTAAGTTTGAGCCCAAGTAGGTTTATTTTAGAACCGACACCGCCTATTATACAAGTTGTTTACTCGCTCCCAGTTTTCACAAAGTTAATTTTTTTCCTTATAGTTGTCTATCTATAACAAACAGAATTTTTTAATGAATATATGCAGCACTCAGTGTTAAAATTGCCCCAAAATTAAATAGACTTAAATTAATATCTTAAAATTGAAATGTTTCTTTTTTTTAGATACAAAAAAACTTGGTAGGACTATTCTTCTATTATCTTTTAAGAATGTGAAATATTTTAAAAAATCATTAGAAAGATGAAAATATACAAAAACCTATATTTTTTTAAAGGTGCTCTGTATATATTATCATTTTCTTAAACGGACCCGATTATCAATATATCAGGTTTGATACGTTTATTTTTAAAAACAACCGAGAAAATGAACAAAAACCGTCCCACAAGAGGCAGTGTATTTCTATTGATTCCCGATTGCCTTTAAAGATAAATGTATCAAACCTGGTTTATTTATAATCGATAGGAAGAGACCCATTTAATGAAATAGTAATATGCAAAGTGCCCCATTTAAAAAATTGTA